>BROG01000112.1:1057500-1488041 GCA_030159075.1 Atrina japonica
TATCTGTTTATGTGTGTTTATATTCTCAGGATTCAAAGCTATGATTATCTTGGTTGGAGTTGAGAAAACAAAATTTAGGGGCTGATTAGGTGATTTTGGCATTCAATTGTACATACATTTTCATTAATTATTGCTCATGTTTATACAAATTTTCTAATACTCAACCGGACTAGATGAAGCAAAACCTTGACTAGTTCACAGTAAGACTTAGTAATATATCAGACAGGTGGAATACTGCTAATTTTGAACTAGTACCCTGGCATCAAACTTATATAATGACACATATATCAAAATATCATCTTCCAACTCTGTAACAAATTTTAATCTTTGGTGTACCTTATCAGGGACCAATCTAGGTCTGTTTTGCTGCCGTTTAACGTCACTTTCCCCTCTGCAAAAATGGATCAAAATTCCCTATTTTTGACTTAAAATTCCCCTTTTCCTGGTTATTAAAATTTCCAATATCATGCATGCATTTGTGTATTCATCTTTTTCATATGTTTTCTTCTTTGACACATATAATTCGAATCAATTCTTGACTCAATGAAATGTCGACGTTTTGGTTAATTTTACCTGAACTGTCCACTGACGGTTTATCATTACTGTCAAGTACATAGATGACCAGGCATACACATGTGACAGGATATATACGTGAGCGTAATATATCGCATCCGCGACATAGTGATAGTAGTGAGCTTTGTCGCACAAGGATGGCTTTTATACCAAAAAGATTTGAGAAAAGGATGCCAAGGCATGCAGGGAAATCAGCAACATGTTTGCAGCCAACACTGATGTCTGCAGTTTGTTATTTTTTATGTTCTATTAAACTCATTTTTAACACTCATTCTGTGTTTCATAAAACACCAACAAATGCTCTCAGAATGCACAATTTCGCATCTATTTACAAAAATTATCATGGGGTGCATGCCCCCAGACCCCCCTAGCAGGCTTGGCCCACTTTGCAGTCCTCGTCTCTCGCTTATCCCTCAATTTAGAAATCAATATTTCCCTGATTCTTCATAAAGGGTACCTTCCCCTAAGACTTAGATTAATCCCTGCTTATCTATTTTCTGATACAAAATTCAATATCAAAATTTAGGTCATAGGTGCTGAACTCTATAAATGAATCTCCTGAAAACTTGTGAAGCAGCTAGATTTCTAATACTGTTCTATTTTAACTCATTCACCCCTAAATATACATTTGGACTGGTCCAAGTCAATGGTTTGCAAAAGAGTCCATTGTCTTTTACGGGTTGATGAGTTAAATTATTTTCAATGATATTGAAAATACTGGTAACTGCCTTGTGAATTCACTTAAGAGATGATTGAATATTAACATTAAACACACAAACTTTTACACACACAAACACTTCTCTTTATCATAGATGAACCATGCTGTATATATAAAATTCCAAATGAAATATAGTTTTAATGCTTGTACTTACATGAGGTAAGAATAAATTTCAGATATTTCTTCTGATTATTGATGTACAAACAATATGATTCATAATTATTGTTCTAGGAATGATTAATATTGAAACACAAGTACTTAAGGTCAAGGTCAATATGACTTTATACCTTCCATAGTGGCTTATCCAACTGCTTAATAATTCTTGTACTTTTCCCACAGATGTTTTCAGTCAAATGAATCTAGTCTCTGACTAACTTAACTTTGAAGACGTGACAATTTCAACAAAAGCCAACTATGTATTGAAGTTTCAACAATTGTGACGCACTTGTATAGTCCGGTCCCATTGTATCGAAGGGCTCATTGTGTCGCTGTATTTTTTTTATTTTCGGAAATCCTGCAGCATGATATCGTTTTAATTAGTAGCAAATCATTGCAACCATGTTGCTTTTTAAAAAAATGCTCTTGTGAAAATGTCGCAAGATTCTCATAAGTAAATGACATGATTATTTTTCTCAAACCATTCTTATAAATATGGCGGCCGTTTCGAAAATCTCTGGTACCACCTTCCGTACAATGGTCCCCATAATCCAGAAAATCAAGTTTGCAGAACAGAAATTACTTTGACAGTTATTATCTGATTCCCACGTAAGCCATTCTCACCGCAGTTCATATGACCAGCAGGGTTTTCCCTAGGGTGTTATTTTAGTGAGTCCCAGGGACCCAGAAAAACCAAATTCCTGAGTCCTTCTTAAATTTGTGAGTCCCCAAGTCAATGAAATTCAAGAAAATACATGAAAACAAAGGCATACATTTTCAGTCTCAGGTTTAAAAAAAAAATTATTGAGTTTTTGTGTGTCCATAGGGACTCACTAATATTCATGTTTTGCGTCCAGAAAATATTTTATGCATCAGAGACACAGAAATCATGCGTAAAGGAAAACCGGACCAAGTCAACTTGGCTTCCCTGTGAGAGTAAAACCTTTTACTGTGATACGAGGGGAACCCCTTCAGACAACTTTCGCCATATGGTGGACTTTCAAATAAATTAGAAAAAAATTGAATTGATACATTTATTTAAGGAACATTTCCACGAATAGGGACGAAAAATATGTATAAACACATGACAAAAACAACAATTGCTATTTAGGTCATGATATGTATCAAAACACAGAAAAAAAATCTTCAAGTATCATGATACAGTGGGACACCGGTATACATTAACTTTAAAACAAGATGAACCAAGCCATAGTTTTTTAATTGCACTGGTAGTAGTTATATATTGAAAAAATAAAAAATCATGCTACATGTATGTTGATGATCACTTTGTGCGATAATATTCATTGGCAATGTGACAGGTATTTTCCCCGGCTGTTGTGACAGCGCCAGTATTATGTATCCGGACTTGCATGTCCGTATTTGGTTTTATGTATCCGGACTTGCATGTCCGTATTTGGTTTTATCTGTTATATGTTTCTTCTGGTTCTGTTCATAATAAAGTCATCCATTGTGAAGCTGTGTCGTTTGTCCTGAGTCGAATGTGGATTACCTAAGGACCCCTTGTACACCTTACCTAACGTGGTGGCAGCGGTGGGATACGATTTAGGTCGCTTTCTACTCATTTTGTATATAAAAGTCGGCTCTGCAAACAAAAGGTTTGTATAAAGGACATTCGAATTCAGCACGTCAAAATCTCGAATACTGAAATAGGCTACTATGGCGAATGCACAGAGAGCGCCGAAACAGTGGTGCCCTTACAAAACACGAAACAGTAAATTCTTTCGAGAATTGGCGACAAAATCTAATATATACACTCTCGCTAGACCAAAACTTTGCGCCATTTTTGGTGGATGGGTGTGCAATGGACCAAAAAAGACCAAACACGACGACAATACGGGCTTTCAAGATGACCCCAACACTGTCCCTGAAGCCAAAGAAAAACTACCGCCCAGAAGGCGAGTATGCTTGAATTGATGCTTGGTCAAATAGCAAACTTTTGCCCTGTGATAGCTCGCAACACAATTGTAAAATCTTCCACCTCGGTGAATAACATTTGGCAAACAATAAGACTACACTACGGGTTTCAAAATACAGGGGCACACTTAATTGATTTTGCGTTTCTCAAACTTGAACCAAATGAACGCCCAGAAGACCTGTACCAAAGAATTATGGCCTTTGCAGAGGACAACTTACTCCAACAAAACTCTAGCATTACACACCATGGAGAACATATAGAGGAGGATGAGGAGCTTACCCCATCACTTGAAAATTTCCTCGTACTTACTTGGTTGCGGCTCATACACAGTGACCTACCTAAACTGGTTAAACAACGGTATGGAACTGAACTAAGAAGTAGAACCCTTTGCGTCAATAAAGCCAGAGATCTCCCAGGCATTAGAGTCCTTGTTGGAAGAACTGCATGGTGCTGAGGATGCTAAGGCTATGAGAACTGCAGTCTCCCAGTTTGGTTCAGGTTGGCCGACGCCCACCTACAAAGCATGGTTCACCTCTTACATTTAACCAAGGATCCTCCAGCATATCAAAAAATTTGCCCATTGTGTAAAAACAGCGGGTCGCCCACATGGTCACTTTTTAAGTCGCTGTACATACTTACCAGCCCAGGATCGTAAGTACCTGGCAAGGGCCCGACTTATAACAGGTGATGATATCGATGGGAGCCAAGACGAATTGGATACGCCCCTGGACATTTCTGAACCCCAGTGGTATTATCGCCAACAGAGTATTTATAAGACAGTCCCCCTATTTAGATGCATTCTATCTCCATCACCCACTAAGGTTAACAATTGACAGTGGTGCAACTGGAAACATGATCCAGGAATCATTGGTCTCTCGCCTGAAATTACCTGTAGTCAAGTCTACCCAAAGTGCTCGGCAAGCTGATGGATCATCCCATTACAAGTAGTTGGGAAACACGCTTTCACCTACAACATGGTAATCACCTCCTTCACTTTGAGGGTTTGGTTGTTAACAACTTGGAGACAGAAATACTGGCGGGGATTCCCTTCATGGAGTACAATGACATTGCGATACGTCCCCTTAAAACACCAGATTACAATTGCTAATGACACGGTTTTCAATTATGACGTGAAGGAGAGTGGCCGCAATATACATTCTGTAAACCTTATATTAAGAGGACCTCCCACTTCATCGACAGTCTGGCCTGGTGAATACTTAGAAGTGTCTCTACCCGGAGAGATTGGCAGCCAAAACGACATTTATGCAGTGGAACCACACACACCAAACACATCATAGGGAAAGAATGGCCTCAACCATCTCTAATGACCAGTATTTCTAGAAAAATACGAATACCTAACCTTACCACATCACCTATATCCATAAGAAAAAATGAGCACATTTGCCGCTTACGCTCCACATACAGTCCAGTACAAACACTAGAAAAATCAGAAACCTAACATAGGTGTACTCCAGGTCAACGCAAACTCAAATGCTGTTACCACCCCCAATTGCCCAAACCAACCACACAAGCACTGTTACAGTTGATCCTGATGAAATTCTCCCAGTTGATGTAAGGTCAGCCTTCAACGCCACACTACATGAATATGACAATGTTTTTTAACAATGACCTCCCCGGTTATAATGGACATTTTGGATCTTTGGAGGCAAAAGTAACATGGGCCCCACTCAACCACCACAACGCAAAGGGAGAGTACCCCAGTATTCCAAGGATCAACTGAACTTGCTTCAGGGAAAAATTTGATTACCTGGAAAAAAGTTAGGTGTCTTTTGTCGTCCAGAAGATTTGGACACTAATATTGAATATGTTAACCCATCATTCCTAGTGAAAAAAGCTTCCGGCGACTACAGATTAGTTACTGCCTTTACAGATGTCGGACGTTACAGCAAACCACAACCCTCCATGATGCCAGATGTGGATTCAACATTGCGTCAAATAGCTCAGTGGAAGTATATCATTGTCACTGACCTCACAAAAGCATACTACCAAATTCCCCTCTTGCTATGCCTTCCAGAAAGTATTGTGGGGTAGTAACCCCTTTCAAAGGAGTGCGCGCATATGCTAGATGCGCAATGGGGATCCCTGGATCCGAATCAGCACTGGAAGAATTAACCTGTCGCATATTCGGGGATTTCGTACAGGACGGATTTGTCGCGAAGCTGGCTGATGACCTTTATATTGGGGGAAATACACCGCAGGAGCTCCATGACAACTGGTGCAAGGTCCTACACAACCTCAGCCTCTGTAACCTTCGGCTATCACCAAGCAAAACTATCATTGCACCAACTCAGGCTACCATATTGGGATGGATTTGGCGACTTGGTACTTTACAAGCAAGTCCCCACCGTATTACTACACTTGCCACCTGCCCACTACCTACAACGGTCTTAAGCCTGAGATCGTTCATTGGAGCATACAAAGTGCTTTCTCGTGTCTTAAAAGACTGCTCACACTTACTGGCCCCCCTAGACAGAGCTATTGCAGGGGAGAGAATCGAAGGAAACATTAAACTGGACTCCAGAACTAACTAAGGCGTACCAACAGGCCCAAACAGCATTAGCTTCAAATAAATCTATTACACTACCGACCCCAGATGATCAACTTTGGCTTGTAACAGATGGTGCACTCCGAAGCCAGGGCCTTGGAGCTACTCTCTATATCAGTCGCAATGATAAATTACAACTATCCGGTTTCTTCAGTGCAAGATTACGACAAAACCAAACTTTATGGCTCCCTTGTGAAATTGAGGCCCTATCGATTGCTACAGCTATAAAACATTTCAGCCCATATATTATTCAGGCAAAGGGCCCCACCCATGTCCTCACAGACAGCAAACCGTGCGTTCAGGCATATGAAAAACTGAGTCGAGGAGAGTTTTCAACAAGTCCTAGGGTGCTCACATTCCTCTCAACAGCTAGCCGATACCATGTTTCAATACAACACATATCGGGTGCAGCCATACTTCAATCCGACTTTGCCAGCCGCAATGCCCCCGATTGTAATTGAACCTATGTGCCAAATATGCAACTTTATACAGGCCTCGGAGCTTTCAGTTGTCCGAAATATCTCAACCAAAGATATACTGAATGGCTCTGTTAAAATTACCCTTCACAAGTAGATCTGCATGGCTCGCCACTCAATCTGAGTGTCCTGACCTTCGTCGGACACGAGCTCACTTGACCCAAGGTACACGACCTTCAAAAAAAAGTAACAAATGCAAAGGACATAAAACGTTACCTGCATGTTACGCAATTAGCTCCTGATGGATTAGTCATTGTGAAGCGACAACTACCATTCATGCCAACACAGGACTGTATTGTGGTTCCTAGAGGTGTTTTGGATGGACTTTTAATGTCATTACATATCAAATTAGACCATCCGTCTACCAGTCAACTCAAATCTGTAGTTTCACGCTATTTCTACGCATTGGACCTCGACCAAGCAGTAAGTCGTATACATGATGGCTGCCACACATGTGCCTCAATAGCAAAAACCCCTCACTTTCAGATTCCACAGACCACATGTGATCCGCCCGAATCTATTGGCCTCACTTTTGCCGCGGATATCATGAAAAGAGAACGACAACTTCTCTTAGTGTTACGCGAGACCGTCACGTCATATACTTCGGCAATTATTATCACAGATGAAAAACATGACACAATTCGAGAAGGACTTATTCAGTTATGCATTGGGCTCAATCCACTTGATGGCCCATTCGCTGTTATCAGAACTGACCCTGCCCCGGGCTTTGTTGCCTTAGTAAATGATGATACACTACGCTCACACAGACTTGTCATTGAAATTGGACGACACAAAAATATTAACAAGAACCCAGTAGCGGAAAAGGCTATACAGGAACTTGAGAACGAAATCAGAAAAGTTGACCCAACATGCCGATCCCTTTCCCCCGTCAGTCTAGCTATTGCTGTTGCACATCTCAATTCTCGACTACGTAAAAGAGGATTATCTGCCCGCGAGATGTTTACGCAGCGAGATCAATACACAAATACTCAGATCCCATTTGAAGATCAGAACATCATCCTACAGCAAAACAACGACCGGATGGGAAACCACATACACAGCCAACGGTCTAAAGCCCCAAGGGCACACCTTCCCCATCACCTAAAATTGACATTGGGGATCTTGTTTATCTTTACTGCGATGGCAACAAGCATAAAGCAAGGGGACAGATACCTCGTTGTATCTCGTGATGGTGACTGGTGCAACATCCGCAAATTTATTGGCTCACAGCTCAGAAAGACTTCTTATCGTGTTTAAACTCTCTGAATGTTACAAGGTCCAATCTAATGTTGCTACCAAGGAACCGTTTGACCATAATTCACAAGAATCAGATGACAGCGATTTGGAAAATACAGATTCACAAATAGTCATACAACCCAACCCTGTTACCCCAGTCACTCCAATTATCCCTGAATTACTTGTGTCTCCAAATGAAGATACTTGCTCCTTCAACTCGAGGAGGTGACTCAGCCCAATTAACCGATGAAGTTCCTAACAATAATAACCATCAAACACACCCTAACTACTGTCCCCACCAAATAATACTACAAGACCGACGAGACCGACCCGCATACCTAAAAGATTTGAGGATTATGTGCTTATGTGATTCAATAATGATACATTCAAAAAAAAACAAAAAGTAAACAAACAAAAACAAGGAAATTGTGGATCATATACTTTATGATTGTTAATGTTTAGGGGCAGAATAATCCCCTTATTTCCTGTGACTCGGAGGCAGTCTACCTCTTGAGATTATGTACTTTGTAAGTGTTAGTGTTCAGGGGCAGAATAATCCCCATCGTACATTACACGAATATAATTATAACAAGGTGCTTATTTCATCCTATGCAAATAGAATGTATATAGAAGTTTGTGTATGTTCATTTACAAATTTTGATAGACAAAGACTTTATTGCTAAACAGTGTGTTTAACTACATTTTCATTGAGGGGCAGTATGCAGGGTGCAAACAACATACAGGTAATTGACATTAATACAATAACATTACTCATAATACATTATTGAACATTTATAAGTATTGAGAATTTTGTGTATTGTTTAAACCAAATTAGCTAATTCCTTAAATTGTTATTGAAAGGAAAAAGTGGTGACGCCAGTATTATGTATCCGGACTTGCATGTCCGTATTTGGTTTTATGTATCCGGACTTGCATGTCCGTATTTGGTTTTATCTGTTATATGTTTCTTCTGGTTCTGTTCATAATAAAGTCATCCATTGTGAAGCTGTGTCGTTTGTCCTGAGTCGAATGTGGATTACCTAAGGACCCCTTGTACACCTTACCTAACGCAGAGTTATCTACCCTTATTGACACTATAAGCTGATCAAAAGATGAAACCAACAACTGACAACACCCTCTAAGAACTAGTCAACATATAAACCCTTTCCACCCTACATTTCATAATAGACTGGTCTTAAATAATAGACAAGAGTATACCACTTACATACCCAGGGGTGAAAGGGTTAATTGCAAAAAAAAAAAAAAAAGTTTCATCGTTTATGCATTAAACCATGCTGTTTCAGATAATCTCTTCGTTTGAATGTTTTTCCACAAACAGTACACTCAAATGGTTTCTCCCCTGAGTGACCAGCAATATGCCGTTTCATACTGTTACTATAGGCGGTACAAAATCCACACAAATGACATGTGTATACATCTGTCTTAGCTTCACGGTGAGCAGCCGCTGGTTTTTTGAAAATATAACTGCAACCACTGTTGCTTCCCCTATGGTCTGTACTGTACCCTACAGAAGAGAAAAAATATGGCCGAATCAAAAGCTAGCATCCCAACAGCATGGCACTTAAAACCCCTCTACTACTACTAAAGTGTTTGAAAAGTACATATATCCTAAAACAAAGAAGTCACACACACACACACACACACAAATCATACACTGAAATAGTGAATCCTTGTCAAATGCAGGCATAAATTTGGCTGAATTCCTTAACTTTCAAATTACCATGTGCCTTTTCACACATACATGTACATGCATGCATTTACACACACATAAATCATACAAGAAGACACTTAAAAACAATAGGTCACCACAACGTGACAATATATGTGTGAATATTTTGCCTACTACAATTATTTTCTTCAAGAACTGAAATTGTTTCCTTCCAGACTAAGCACTGCCCAATCATCAGTGCACACAGAAAACATTAACAAACTCAATTTTTTGTATTAATTTCATAACAACTTTATTATAAACAATAAGTTTCAAGAAATCAGTTAGAATTATACAAAATGAAAATTTAGTTCAACAACATCTGGTAACAAGCCCTGTTAGCTGTCTAGACTTGATGAAATTTGAACATTTATCACCACAATTTTCATATTTAACTCATTCACCCCTAAAGACACATTTGGACTGGTCTTAAGTCATTGATTTACAGTAGAGTCCATTGTTTTTCAGGGGTTGATGAGTTGTACATTTCAATTGTAAGTTCTTTATCAAATACCATACACTGACAATACTAGTACTACACGTAAATGTGTATATTTCTATTGGCATTGTCGGACTGCACTTGATGAAGTGATTGGTGTAGGCAAAGAATTCTTCCGCCACAATGTTCAAGTGCAGTCTGATGATACGGATAGAGACATTGGTGTGGTTTTGTATTTATAACATGCCCCTTATGTATTTAATTGTGTACATAAAGTTAAAATTCATTACTCTTTAAATGGCATCATCAAATACTTTGGATGAATGGAATTGAGGAATTCCTTTCAGCAGAATTTCTGTATCCACCTGCAGTCCGATATGATGTAACTTATTGCACCTATTGTATCTCTATATTAACTTGTGAACTATATATTATAACTGTATAATAAAGTATGGTAAGTGACAACAAACAAAAGCTGACAAATTGAAATATTTGTCTCATGTTCCGGAAATAAATTTTTCATGATAACGAGATGCTGTTTGATTCCTACTACCTTTATAAATTTCCACACCTACTGTAGGCAAGTAAGTCCAATTAGATGTAGCTGATTGTATACACCCCAATATAATATATTTCTGATTTGATCGTGACAAATCTTTGTATGAAATACTTACATGTACATTATCATATATATAATTCACTCACTCACTCACTCACACTCTCTCTCTCTCACACACACACATCTTTGTGTCTTAAAAACAAAGATAATTTTGGTTGTATTGAACCAGTGTCCATCACTGACAAAGACAAATCAAGCAAGTTTTTGCCACAAATCAGTAATTATGGCGAGTTATGACCATAAAATTCTAGCCTTGAGTATATAGCACTTAGTGATTTTACAGTCATTTTAAGGCCTTTTTGTCCAGTAAGAAAGGTATACTTTTTTTCCAAAATTGATATACATTTCACTAATAATATTACTGAAAATGTATATGTACATGTATATCTATACTGGTCAGTGACCAATTGTCGCCAAGTACCAACTATCACTAACCATGGTTCACACAGTCAACCAAAAAGATCTGTCAAGCACCTTTCCAGACTTTTCATAATGTTTTTCAAGCACTTTCAATGAGTATGTTTTAAAACAAAGTAAAAAAAAGAAAAGACTGACAGTCTACATACTTTTAGGTATTTTTTGGTGTTTCAAATCCAAGACAAGACGCTGTTCTGATTGCCAAATGAAAAAGAAAAAAAAATTTCTCCAACAAACCAGAAAATGTCATCTAAATTAACACAAATTGGTGAGAATTGGTCACTGACCTGTATAATATCTCTGTGCATTGAAATTTCCCAAAGTTAGATAACAAGGGCACTTCGGAACAAAGGTATAAAAATTCACTGTTATAAGTAAGGTCTGGGCATGATCTATCGAGAAACTATATCTAATAGTTTGACTATACTTCGGAATCTGCCTTTAGAGACCATTCTCATGAAAGAAGACCTGCCTTATGGGACCACATTAAAAGAAACCTTAAATAATAATTTGAATCAAGTAAAACCTCTTTTAAGGGACCACCTTTCTTGAGAGATAACACTTCAGTGGTGGTTGGGGTGATTTCTCAAGACAGGTTTCGCTGTATTCACATTGGTGCATTAGTTGAAGGGTCTTTGTGTACAACCATGTGTTGCTTTAAATTGTCCTTTCTCTTGAAATATTTATGACAAATTTCACACTTGTAGGGCTTCTCCTGTGAATGGTTGGCAATATGCCGCCTCAAGTTGGCCTTATAAGTGGATGAAAAGCCACATATCGGACACACATATGTATTGGCTTTAGCAAATCTTCTGTCAGCTCCGTCTAACTGTTTATCGAATACAAAATTGATATCCTGGTTGAAGCCTAAAGAGAAACAATAAAAACTGTGTCACTCTTCCGTCACCGTCATGTTTTTTTTATCAAGATCTTAGCTAATAAAAATTACAGTAAAACCCAAATATTTTCAAATATCTGTATTTCTGACAGTTGCAAGTATTGAACAAAAATGATTAGTAACAATGATTACACTAAAGATGGCATGATTTGGAGAAAACACACACACACACAAATAGAAAATAAAATAGAAAAATTCAGGCACATGTAGCTTCCCCCCCCCCAATATTTTTGTGCAACAATGTAGAATAGAGATGACTTTAAAATTGAATTTAAATCTAAAAAACAAAACCCGTGTTCACTAACATAGATATCATGTCCTTAAATATTGTGAAGCTAAGATGCTGTATCTTTTCTAACAACTCATATTTGCATGCATACAATCGCATAAAGAAACCCATTTACTACAACCTGAAACAGTATCATTATCAGTATGTTAGGCTGAATATCTCTCACGCATCCTAAAATTAAATTGAAATTGCTGAGCACCGACTAAAATTTTATCATCAAGGGATACTGCCTGAACAACAAATATATGTTATATCGTTTGAACAAAAGATTAACTTGGGATGACAACATACATGTACCAAGTGTACATGTATTGTTATAATTAAGATGTTAAGAATAACCTCATTTATGAGTTACCTCACTGAAGATACTGCCTCACAACTGAAACTCTATATATATATATATATATATATATATATATATATATATATATATATATATATATATATATATATATATATATTATATCTATATATATATAGTCATGGGACATAAATATTGGCCACTTATGTTATTTTCATCCTTGTTTTATATAAAACCAACAATTTTTAAATGCTGGTAAAATCCACAAATTCATACCAGAATTTGACAATTTTGTACACATTTATAGTAGGATAATTTCATATTTCTAAAATATATGCATTTTTAAATTACCATGTTTATTTACAAAAATGACAGTATTTTTTTCACATAGTAATTTTGTAAATTCCATAATTATTTTTTCAGTCTAATGTAATATGTCAAAATTTACCTGAAATAGTTTTATCCTCCACAGAATCATTGTTTTCTCAAAATAAACAAAGAGTATATCTAAATTTCAAAAGATTAAAAATATGACTTTAATTTCCTTCATGTAAAAATAAAATGTTTGAAATAATACTTAAATAAGTGGATTCTGTGGGCATTCAAAAATTGTTGGTTTTATATAAAACAAAGAAGAAAATAACATAAGTGGTGAATGTTTATGTCCCATGATTGTATATATATATATATATATATATATATATATATATATATATATATATATATATACAGTAGAACTTCGATGAGTCTAAAAAGTTCGAAACATCGGGACTTCGACTCATGAATGGTGATAGAGAAATCTAAAATCTACTCCATAACGACATGCCACACAAAAAATCTATTGTACGTGACTGTGTAACTGTATAGGTGCTGGGATCATGACTTAGAATCGAATCCACTAAAATCATTTACGGCTTATTTAATGTAGATACAGTTTATTTATTTTGTACTCAGAGAATAAATCCAAACATTCTGCAGAAAAATCGTAATCCAAGCGCCTATACGAGAAACACAACGTTGACTCAGAGTTAAAGAAAAAAAAAACCAGAAGCTAAAATATTTTGTCACCAATTTAATTATCAACACAAAACGAAAGTCAATAGATATATCATGCAGCACTAGTCATTACACATTAAAATAATTTTTTCACATCAAATTGCCGATACCGTTCATTTCATGCTGTTTTTTTTCTTTACAAGTGACACTTTGAGTTTGAGTAGAAAATGTTTACTGTATATTATCGGGTCATTTCGTTTTGTTTTTACAAATCGGAAACTTATGACCCAAGCTACGAGATGGTAAACAACCAACAAAACCGCCGGTAATTTGCATATTTGAGTCTGACACAGTCGCAAACAATCATTAATCAATTAGCGTCTGCTTATTACTTTTAATTACTTAAATCATGTTGTTATTTTTATACTGTCCTGGGTGTTTATCAATAAACACGTGTCCATTGTTCAACGTAGTCGGATAGGTGTGAAAATCGCCACGGGTAATTTACATCTTGTATATAGGTAAACTTCGACTTCGATTCATTTGTATGAATTTTCGATGTTTTAACAGCGATGGGACTGCCAGTTTTGTTCAACACACCGAGAAATTCGACTCATGAAAGTTCGATTTATAAATTGTTTTTTAGTAAGGATATATAATGAAATAAATCGGGACTTTGTAAAAAGTTCGAAACAACGAGAAATTCGACTCATTGAAATTCGACTCATCGAAGTTCTACTGTATATACACACACACATACATACATACATACATGTATAGAAAGTCCAATTCACATAACTTGGGGAGGTGGAGTAATGTTTCCCTTATAGTAGGGATGAATCTACTCACTTTTCGGCTAGACGAGCTTCACAGGGAAAAACATCTTATTTGTCACTAGGTTCTCGTATATATGGTGACGAGTAGGAGCAATTATTACTTGCCAATGTAATTTCAGTCTCGTTATGCATTGACAACTAAAATTTCAATTTGTCCAAGACAAAGAAAGGGTCCGTGAGACCTCACCACGCCAGTTTATAAGGGAGTTAATATAACCTGGCGTGGTGAGGTCTATTCAAGTATACAATACTATACAATTACATGTATACTATACACATATAAAAAGTACCCCCAACACGGATTACTTTGATAAACATACCATTTACGACTATCAGCCCATTAAACTAAATTCACTTCGTTGAAAACGAAAATGGGGACTTATGTATGATGATGTGTTGCTTCAAATAGTCTTTTCTCTTAAAATGTTTCTGACAAATTTCACACTTGTAGGGCTTCTCCTGTGAATGGTTGGCAATATGCCGCCTCAAGTTGGCCTTATAAGGGGATGAAAAGCCACATATCGGACACACATCTGTATTGGCTTTAGCAAATCTTCTGTCAGCTTCGTCTAACTGTTTATCGAATACAAAATTGATATCCTGGTTGAAGCCTAAAGAGAAACAATAAAAACTGTGTCACTCTTCCGTCACTGTCATGTTTTTTATCAAGATCTTAGCTAATAAAAATTACAGTAAAACCCAAATATTTTCAAATATCTGTATTTCTGACAGTTGCAAGTATTGAACAAAAATGATTAGTAACAATGATTACACTAAAGATGGCATGATTTGGAGAAAAAAAAACCACACACACATACACACACACACACACACACAGAAAATAAAATAGAAAAATTCAAGCACATGTAGCTCCCCCACCCCCCAAATATTTTTGTGCAACAATGTAGAATAGAGATGACTTTAAAATTGAATTTAAATCTAAAAAACAAAACCCGTGTTCACTAACATGGATATCATGTCCTTAAATATTGTGAAGCTAAGATGCTGTATCTTTTCTAACAACTCATATTTGCATGCATACAATCACATAAAGAAACCCATTTACTACAACCTGAAACAGTATCATTATCAGTATGTGAGGCTGAATATCTCTCACGTATCCTAAAATTAAATTGAAATTGCTGAGCACAGACTAAAATTTTATCATCAAGGGATACTGCCTGAACAACAAAAATATGCCCTCGTTGTTATATCGTTTGAACAAAAAAATTAACTTGGGATGACAACATACATGTACATGTACCATGTGTACATGTATTGTTATAATTAAGATGTTAAGAATAACCTCATTTATGAGTTACCTCACTGAAGATACTGCCTCACAACTGAAACTCTCTCTCTCTCTCTCTCTATATATATATAGTCATGGGACATAAATATTGGCCACTTATGTTATTTTCATCCTTGTTTTATATAAAACCAATAATTTTTAAATGCTGGTAAAATCCACAAATTCATACCAGAATTTGACAATTTTGTACACATTTATAGTAGGATAATTTCATATTTCTAAAATATATGCATTTTTAAATTACCATGTTTATTTACAAAAATGACAGTATTTTTTTCACATAGTAATTTTGTAAATTCCATAATTATTTTTTCAGTCTAATGTAATATGTCAAAATTTACCTGAAATAGTTTTATCCTCCACAGAATCATTGTTTTCTCAAAATAAACAGAGTATATCTAAATTTCAAAAAGATTAAAAATATGAATTCAATTTCCTTCATGTAAAAATAAAATGTTTGAAATAATACTTAAATTAGTGGATTCTGTGGGCATTTAAAAATTGTTGGTTTTATATAAAACAAAGAAGAAAATAACATAGGTGGTGAATGTTTATGTCCCATGATTGTATATATATATATATATATATATACACACACACACACACATACATACATACATGTATAGAAAGTCCAATTCACATAACTTGGGGAGGTGGAGTAATGTTTCCCTTATAGTAGGGATGAATCTACTCACTTTTCGGCTAGACGAGCTTCACAGGGAAAAACATCTTATTTGTCACTAGGTTCTCGTACATATGGTGACGAGTAGGAGCAATTATTACTTGCCAATGTAATTTCAGTCTCGTTATGCATTGACAACTAAAATTTCAATTTGTCCAAGACAAGAAAGGGTCCGTGAGACCTCACCACGCCAGTTTATAAGGGAGTTAATATAACCTGGCGTGGTGAGGTCTATTCAAGTATACAATACTATACAATTACATGTATACTATACACATATAAAAAGTACCCCCAACACGGATTACTTTGATAAACATACCATTTACGACTATCAGCCCATTAAACTAAATTCACTTCGTTGAATACGAAAATGGGGACTTATGTATGATGATGTGTTGCTTCAAATAGTCTTTTCTCTTAAAATGTTTCTGACAAATTTCACACTTGTAGGGCTTTTCCTCAGAATGGTTGGCAATATGTCGCCTCAAGTTGGTCTTATATGTGGTGGAGAATCCACATATGGGACAAACAAATGCATTGGCTTTAGTTAATCTTCTAGTGGCTCCCTCTATTGTCTCATCAGACACAATCCCGAATTTCTGGACAAAGCCTACAGAGAAACAAAAGATAGTGTCACTCTTCCGTCAAAGTCATGCTTTTATTATAAGATACATATCGCACCTGTTATACATACAGATAAAAAAAACCCATGGAATACAACCCATACTATTGACATATTATGTGTATGCTTCTTGTTTGTACGTTGCAGGTAGATTAATCAGTTTTTGAATGAATAAGATCATATAGATAGTAACAAAAAAATATTGTAAATTTCACATTTATATCAGATGATATTATGATTTGCGGAAAAGTGTATGATTCAGTGTGCAATAGAAACAAGCACAGACACTTTTTTGTCTACTGATAAAAATATGTACAGATTCTGATAAAACTGAATATATAAGTGATCCTGAATTAATTTTTTACTAAAATAGGTTATATCTCTATATGCACTGTCTGCAATGCTACCCCCGAAATTGACCAATATTGTTAAGTAGCAACAGAAATGTACAAATCACTTAAAAATGGAATGAGATTACTTCACAAAGTACAGGGAAACAGAGATCTTTAACAATCAAATTCTGGCTTGCATCAATGGGGTGCACACAAAACAGAAAAGAATGAACCAATTAATATCTAAACTGCAGCTGTATATTCAAGTATAAAAACATCTGTTACTCAGTTTCCAATAAAGTATCTCGTAACTGTTTAGTCCATCAAGAAGTTTAAAAAAAAAGACCGTGTTCAATTAGCAGTCGCCATATCACCTACAGCCAATGATTTAAAAAAATTTCTTTGATAAATACTATTTAATTCCTTTTGCTGAAAATTCATTCAAAAATAGCACATTTATAATTATTTTTGAAAAATGGCTACTATTTGTTTTTTCAAAAGTGTGAACCAAGAACTGGAACTCTTTTTCATACAAGTTATCACAATGACCTCAAAAAGAGCGGTTGTAATGAATTAAATGGAGAAAAAAATATCTGCATATATCTTAGTGTGCCTGCATGCTTTGCTTGCTTTAGCTTGATTTAACGAGTCATGTGACTGGATAAAGCCATTGCCACTTGTCATTGTCAGACAGGGAGAGATGTCTAGTGTACATGTATTTGTCCTTCTAGAGTGGTCCTTATTTCCAACAACTTTTTAAGTGCCACTACACTTGTTTGATTTGATTTGATTCGATTTGATTTTTCTTTTACGCCATACTCAACAATTTTTCAGTCATATGATGGCGTCCAGTTTTTATTGGTGGAGGAGAAACCCGGGTTACTTGGGTAAAGACCACCGACCTTCCGCAAGAAAACTGGCAAACTTTCTTATTTAATTCGAAATGACCCTAGCGGGATTCGAACCAGAGGTGAGAGGCCTTGTGATTTAAAGCTCAATGCTCTAACCACTCGGACACGGAGGCCCCCCCGCCACTACACTTGTACAACTGCACACCTGAGACCATTTAACCTCCACCTAGGAATACAGCTGTGCAGACAGGAGGAAAACTAACCTCTGAAAATATGGTACCTGGGATTGAACCAGGGACCTTCATGTTCAAAATCTGGCACTCTACCAACTGAGCTACTCTGTACATGTGTGTATGATATGAACTTAATCATATGAGTTAGATCATTGACAATCTAACTACATTTGGCATCAAGGTCACCTCATGTTGAAGATCGTCAGTTTCAGTCTCTTGAAAATTTCTTGATAAATATTCAGTAAGTTCTGACACTAACATAAGAAGCCTACATATACATGTATTGTAGTCATACCACTTTGAGTCAGTCACTTAGGTGACTTTAATAACGAAATTCTACTGTATACAGTTAAATCTGTGTTCTGGACCACTGTATCTGCCTTGTAAAATGTGATGTTTATATTCAGGTGGTCTCACAAAAGTTGTGTTTATTCACAGGTTTTTCTAATGCCCAATGTTCTAAATGTGGGGTTTATAGTGTGGGGGTCTTTTCAAAAGTGGTCTCTCTAAAACGAAGCCTTCAGTTTGTTGTCTCACACAATTTTTTCCATTGATGCTTCTAAAAGAAAAGATTTATGTTCTTACACACAAGAGTTATTTCCCTTCTGGACAAGCTCTTGTATCTCATGTCATAGTACATAACTTTTATTAATTAAAGCAAGTGTGACATATTACATTGTTTGTTTGTTTATTGTTGTTTAACGTCCCACTCAAGAATATTTCACTCATATGGAGACGTCACCAAATGCTGGTGAAGGGCTTCAAATTTTGGCCTATGCTCGGCACTTACGGCCATTGAGCAGTGAGGGTTCTTTAACGTGCCGACACCTACTGTGACACGGGACCTCCAGTTTTTACTGTCTCATCCGAAAGACAGGAAACCAACCTGTCACCAGCGGGACTCGAACTCACGATCCAGAGTTGAGCACGCTACCGACTGAGCCAGGTCGGCTCGACATATTATATCATGGCTGCACGTTAAACACAATGAGCAACTCATTTCAGTAGCAGATGGGGTGGTCTCTCAAGACAGGTTCCACTCCCCCCCCCCCCCCCCCCTCCCCCCCCCCCCCCCCCCCCCCCCCCCCCCCCCCTACCCCCCCCCCCCCCCCCCCCCCCCCCCCCCCCCCCACTGCATTAATACTTAAATGAGACAACACTAGTGCGCAAGCAATTACAATTATAACTTTATTTGATTCTTTTAACATACAACGTAAATATAACAATAAATCGCCAAATAAACATAAATTCATATTTATCATATAAATGTTCATGTCTTGCCATACAAAAACACCAAGCATTCTTAAGAGTATTGATGAACCAACACATATGCCCTACCTGTGAAACAACTATTAATTGAATGAGGTGAGATTAAAAAAACTCTAACCAAAGCTTAACCAGACACAGACGAAACCTTTAAGCACCTCCCTGGTGTCAACGGAAGAGGACTAACAACAAAAGAATCATGACTACGAGAGTTTATCTTGATGATAAAGTTGGATGTGATGTTTGAGCGTATCTCCCCGTTTGAAGGCCTTATGGCAATAAGAACAATTGAAGCGTTTTACACAGGTGTGTGTGTCCATATGTCTTTTAAAATTTCGTTTGTGTTTCACAGCAAATCCGCATAAAGGACATTTAAACATCTTGGCTTCAGAATCAAGTCCAAATATCACAGACTGCTGTTGTTCGTAAGTAAATGGACATGTACTGATTTCTTCTGTCGGTCCAAACAGGCCTATAGAAAAAACAAAGCCTGATTTCAATGAAAATGACATTAATTAATTCTTATGGAATCTTTTTAATTATTTCTATTTTTTATGATATGCATTACAAAACACATTGTAAAAAATCATTTTCGAAAGAAAACCATATAAATATTTAAATGGGATTGACATCAGCACCCTAATTAAGTGTAACCGTCATCCTTAAATATACAATTTTTTGTCACTCATTTACCCGTAAAGATACATTTGGATAGGTCCAAGTCATTGATTTACAGAAGAGTCCATGGAATTTCAGGGGTTAATGAGTTAAAAAAGCTAAAATGCAAATCTGCTGACAAAAATTCAATGTATAAATAGAACAAATTTCAACTCCCTAAATAGATGTATGTTCACTTGAACATCATAACAGAAAATAAACTTTTTTTACAGACACAATTGGACTGGCCTAAGTTATTGATTTACAGAAGAGTCCATTGTTTTTCAGGGGTTGGTGAGTTTAATCCCTAGGCCTATATGTCCATAGAGAATATTTATAAATGAAAAATGCAGAAAATCATTACTTTGTCAATTGTAATAACAAACACAGTGACACCATGGTCACTAAAACTGGTCGAGACAATGGATTAACACAAAAATTATTTAGAAGCAAATCTGTATGCAATAGCCAAGTGGATTACAATACAGTGGAACCTGTCTTGAAAGACCACTCTCATGAAAGACCATTTGTCTTTTAAGGCCACATTCTGAAAACCACGTGGTTAAATAATCCTTTGAATAAAACCTCTTTTGAGAGACCACCTGTCTTGAGAGATCGCATATCAGTGGCAGATGGGGTGGTCTCTCAAGACATGTTCCACTGTGAGGAAAAATAACTTGTTTTATCAAATAATGCTCATGCCCATTCAATGATTAGTGCTGTTCATATCAGATATAAAATAGTATGTTCGCAGTTTGCTAACCACACAAACAGAAGCAAGGACCCAGACAGATCTGTAAAAAATTACTTAAATTTATATCTTCTTAAAAGAATAGATATCTTAATAAATACCTCAAACATTAAAATTCACTCCAAAAAATAATCTGCTCAGATATAGCCATTCTACTCAGCACCAGAATGAACTGAAATAATGTAAAATGTATTCAGTTTCAAAATTCTCATCTACTGACCCATTTAAACCCTAAAGACTCATTTGGATTAGACTTAGTCATTGATTTACAGAAAAGTCCACTATTTTTCTGCGGTTGATGAGTTAAGACTTTGTAATTGATCATGTATCAGCTTATCTGACACCCTCCAAAAACAATGAACTAAACTCAATTCAATGACACAGGCAAGTTCAATTTTGTCTTTAGGGGCGAATGTGGTGGATTTTTTTCATAATGACACCATGAGTAATAAATCCTGGTCATAGAAAATGACAAGGTTACATGAATCATTTGATTCATTGGTCAATAAATTTTCCCTAGAGATTTAGGATCTGACAATTTGCAGAAACAGGGATTTTCCAAACCTCGTAAATTCTGGGTCCAGTGTCCAAAAAAATTGGGAAAATATACAACATTTTAACTCAAACAGGAAAAACTTAATTTGAGACAGTTGTTTGAAAATTATTCTGTATTTTGAAATTCGAAATTGGGACGTTCTGCATATTTTCTGAGAAAATACAAGCAATTTTCCCAATGGAAATGGGTCAAGCAACTGCACTAAGAAATCCTTGAGAAATATGAAAATTACAACAAATTATCTGAAAGACATCCAACTATTTCGCCCACCACTTTCACTAGCAATTACTGCCAGACAGTTCTATATTTAATTTTGGATGATGCTTGTCCATATGCATTTTCAGGTGGTCCGATCTTTTAAATGTCAAGCCACAAGTGCTACAGCGATATGGCCGTTCCTTTGAATGAGATGCTATATGTCGCTTGATATTGCTAGAGTAGGTCGATTTAAATCCACAGATGGGACAATTGTAGTATTTCTCCATGGGAACACTTCCTAAATTTGGGATTCTTGATCTTTGGCCTAAGTCAAACATAAGCTTATTTCTGGTTGCTTCCTCAAGGTACCCTAAAGAAAAACAGAAAAGAACACTGTACAGTCTAACCTGTTTTATCAGACCATTTAAGGGAAGATGCACAAAAAGGTTTCACTGTGACAAATGGCAGGTAGTCTCTAAATTCAGGGCCTAGCATTGTAAAACTTCAGAATTACTTAAGTCTTCAAAAATTTACTCAACTGTGACTAATCCTGAAATCTGACTGACTAAGCAGGTCAAGTTGAGAATATTCTCAGACTTAAGTAAATTCTCAAGTTTTATGGTGCCAGACCCAGGTGACCTAATATTCAACCTTCATTAGAAATCAAAAAGTTGCTTTTAGATATTTAGTTCATATGTAAATTTATTGATTACCGGTAGATATGACACGTATTTTGTGTTTATTCACATTTCATTTGTTTTAAAGTTAACATTATCTGCTTCATCATCAGGATTTTGAAATATATCCCATAAAGGTACATTGTTAAACAAAGTCACTTAATAAAGGTTGTTTCAAAGTTTTGGAAGTCAAAATTAGGGTTGACTTTATTTAGGTCACATAAGACAGGTACATGTAGCTGCTACATTGTAACTACAGTGAAGCATTAAGTAGGTTAGACTGTATAGGCTCATGTCTGTGTGAAATCCTCTAAACTAGATCATTGTACCGGTATGTATAATTCTGTATATATGTACACACATGTACTAACTTCAAATCAATTACAAAGGTGTGTAAAATTCACAACAGATGTATGTAATATACAATAAAGAGACCACAAATGTCACTGTCAATCAGTACAAACAACAACACTCAGACTATTGGAAAGGTATATATATATTTTCACAATATCTTTTACAGTTACACGGTAGTTTATAACAAAACAGTAACATGTTACGTACAAATCAGATAAGATCGCTTTACTGGTGAAATACTTTTTTTTTCGTACATTGAAATCAACATTTGCATAACACACCATGTAAAATATTCACAAACAGTAAAATACTAAAGGTACAATGTATGCATATATGTATTGAAACAGCTATTTATATGGCATTCAGCTTTTGCTTTCTTTAATCATTTTCCCCCTCTCCTATGACTGGACATACAATTTCAAGTACCATATTCGACCTATTAAGCACCCAGGGTACTACAAAAACAGGGAAAAAGAACCAATTAATAGTCAAACTGACATAAAACAGTTACTTTTTTTTATAAGGCACAGTGATAAAGTTGTAGTAATTACTGAGAACACCTATCAACATTCTTCTGTTGCTGAGGGACTACAAGACTAATTGTTACATAAATGGTTTTTCAGATCCACATCTCCTTGTCAGCCGACTAGAAAAGATTCTTGATTATGCGAACTAAAGGGGAAGGGGCACTCAATGGGTCAAATATGGTATATACAATATTTTATAGGCAATGGAATGGAATTCAAATTTATTAAATTTCTGATAAATATATATAATGAATCATCATTTTAACCACTTCAATATTTCTATTTTTTTATTCACACACAGGAATTGTGGCATTAAATCATTCACCCCCAAAGACACAGTTAGACTAGTCTAAGTCATTGGTTTACAGAAGTGTCCATTGTTTTTCAGGGGTTGATGAGCTAATGCCCTCTCACATAGTGGGAATTCCACTTGACTAACTTCTATTAATTCCAACACTGTGTAAACAGCATTATCAAAAAAGGTCTCTCAAATATAAGTCTCACAAAACAATATTTAACATCTGGGATATGTATTAAGATATAATGGTAAATAAATGATGATTTACTATGTATGCCTATCAAAAATTTACTTTAAAATTTTAACTAGATGTGATGTCAATAAGCTTAATTCTGTTTGAAAGATTTTATTAGATACTGTATTGTCTTTGCTATGAGACTTTGTCTACCTTGACACCAGAAATTGTCTACTGTGACACCAGTAATTGTCTTCTGTGAAACCAGACCGTGTCTACTGTGACATCAGACATTGTTTACTGTAACATCAGATCTTGTCTACTGTGACACCAAACCTTGTCTACACTGACACAAGATCTTGTCTACTGTGACACCAGACCTTGTCTGCTGTGACACCAGACCTTGTCTGCTGTGGAACCAGACCTTGTCTTCTATGACTCCAGACCTTGCCTACCTTGACTACTGTGACACCTGGGCCTGGCACCATAAACATTAATGCTGACTCTGGTCTCTTCAACAAATCAGATTTCTGGGTAAGTTAACACCGATTAAATGTTTTAGACTATTTTTTGGTGTTTGGCCCAGGCCTGTTTACTGTATATATAGTGGACTTTGTCAACTGTAACTCTGAACCTTGATTAAGTCTCATCTGAAGACCCGAGATTTATGCATCATAATTTAAACATTTGACAAAGTTCTCACTTCCTGCCTGCGAGATGATTCATTTGATCAGTTTAGCAGATATGAGAAGTTAGAGTATCTTTCTGATGAAATTACAACACATGGCCATATCTGCTCTATCACACAGTAATCTGGTTTTTTTTTAATAACAGGAAGAAGATATTACTAGTATCATAGGAACCACTGTTACACAACATAAAGTAATTTTCCATCAATTTTCATTGCCCATCTGAAACTTCATGCTATCATCAAATCAGAGAACAGAAAATCAAATCAATAAATCTAAATATACACATTTTCACAAAACACTCTTGTAGATATATATATATATATATAGATAGATCAGTATTTCAGTTTTTGTTGATTTTAATTTCCTTAGCCCATTTCAAATTCATTAACCAAAAAAAAAGAAGCAAAAAAAAAAAAAAAAAAAAAAAAAAAAAAAAAAAAAAACACACAACCAGACTAGGCTTAAAGAAATTACTTCCTTCTTTTTAGTCATAAACATCCCTCAATCACATATTTGGACTGTTCTTAATCAATGTTCACAACTGATGTCCATTACTTTTCAGGGGTGTGAATAGGTAATTTATAAGTTCATTGAAAACCTTCTACCCAAAAAAAGAATTTTTTTTATGATTACAGGTTGGAAATATAAGACTTTAGGAGATTGGAGGCACATTTTTACAAGAGATTTCAATGTGTCGTTTCAGGTGATACTTGTGTTTGAAAGTCGCATTGCAATACATACAGGAGAATTTCTTCTCTTGCGAATGAAATGTTTTCATGTGCCTGTATGTATTGGCTCTGTAGGCGAAAGCTTTGCCACAAATCCAGCAGCTCAGGCCAGTCTTTACAGAACTACTTTTTGAGTTAGTTGCTATGGGATCAGTGTATCCTTGCTCCACCTTGTACATGCTATGTGGGCTTTCTGGATAAGATGTGAGTTTGGCGCCCTTTGTAGGCGTATTAATGGGTATAAACGATGACAGGTCTGGTGGGCGTCCAATAAACTCATTAAACTGTTGCCCTACGGAAGAAATAAAGAAGGATATAGATGATGTTATACATACTTATAGACTTAAATTAATAGCGCTACAAACTGAACACCTCAAAAATGTAAAGTAGGATTTGGCAGTTTTAGTATATAAATAGTACAATACCATCTATTCCTTCATGGATGCAGATTCAAAGCCTCATGGGGAATGCATTAGGACCAGGTCACAGGTGTGGACACATAGTGTCAAATCTACAAAACTTATGATCCAATCAAATCAACAGAATTCATGATCCAATCAAATCAGTAGAATTCATGATCCAATCAAATCAACAGAATTCATGATCCAATCAAATCAACAAAATTTATAATTGAATTAAAACAACAAATCATATTTTGTTTTGTGCTTTGTTTGTTTGTTGTTGTTTTTTTGCATTACAAATTTCCTGAAAATGCTTTTATTAATGAATTTGTAAGACTACTTTCCAACATGGAATTCTTGCAGACTTGAGTAAAATGATTAAAGCTTTTTCAAAAAAGCATGAAGCCCCCCCCCCGCCAACTATATCTCTTTCTCTCTCAACATTTACTTCTTCAAGTTCATGTTATTAGCCAGATCATTTCTTAGAATGGAGATTACTGCAATGTAGACACACAAAGTCTTATTCATTTGTATACGTTCAGTGTAAGGCCATTCCAATTTTTTTCTATGTTAAGCGTCCACCATGAATTCGAAAACCTAATTACCTATTCCGAAAACACACACACACACACAACCTGATGAAAAACACAAACCTCTTCAATTACAATTGAGATAATTTAATAGAAATAAATGGCATCAGATAATGGAGTTAAGTTGAGTAAAGGGTCTTTCTAATCATGATACGCTACAGTACACTGAGTGTGCTAAAGAACTTTAAATATCATATTGTAGATCTATAATAGCTTTATTCTATCTGAACACTATGTCTAAATCAAAACCAACTGCAAAAGTAAAACACTTTCATTTCATGTGCTATAAGGAACATACATTCCAAGATTATCAATTGTGAGTGTGTGTTTTTTACAATTATGATGTCCTAAACCAAAGCTCACGCTGACGCTTAACATAGAAAAAACTTGGAATGGCCTAAACTGCTCTCCTCAATGTACGGTTTCATTTTTTTTTCTCCATCAAACTATACCGAAGACAGAAAGTGTGCACAAAGTAAACATTGAACACATAGGCTAATGGATTTCATAACTCAGAGTGATAACACATAAGAATTTCCACACATATAAAAATCAGACCTGCATCATGAATAAATTTTTTTTTTTTTATATTTATTGGAAGAATGTTTCCTTGGCGAAATATATAATGTCGGACAGTTGGCATTTTAAATTACAATTATTCAACAACACAGAATCTGTATGCCACACTTCCTCACTATGTCTATTTAAAAACAATATCATACAGCACTATCTTGGAGCAAATTTGCATTTTTCTAAGTGATCTTTCAAATGGCACTTGTGCTTGAATGATTTGGAGCAAAATTTACAAGAAAATGCCCTTTCAGTGGAGTGAAATGTTTTCATGTGCCGCAGTGTGTTGGCTCGATTTGACAAGAGTTTACCACATATGCGGCATCTCAAGCAGTCCCGCTTGTGTCGAATATAAGTTATTTCATCCATGAATTGTTTCCCACATTCGTCACACTCCTTGAAACATTTGTAAAATTCAGGCTGAAGTGTTCTGTTTGGATGTGCAACGGATGTCTTGTTGTTTTGCAATGTTCCCGGAGGTTTACGCGGCGCCATTGAACCAGTGTATTTATGGGAACCAACCACAGAAGACACATGCACATTTCTGGCAGGCTGTTTTTCACACATTGGAACCCCTACAGAAGAAGAAATGATATCTTCAGAACTGTAGCATTATAAGTTTGCTTTTTATATTTATACGTATTACTACGCTGCTGAATATCAACTATGAATTTTGAAGTGCCGAGTGACAGATTGCGGTCAAATTACTGATAGAATACAAACATTGTCATATTCAGTTTATTTTAGCTGTGATACAAATACATTCAATGTATTGAGTGATATATAATGCCATCATATGGAATCATATACATGCAATAGGAAGTCTTGATTTCAAAGATAAATTAAAATTCAAAATAATTATTTAAATTTTTTGTCACTTATTTTTATATCTGCTGTCATTTACAGGAATATCGGATTATGGATCAGAAGACTGTGAACTCTCATACATTCTACAGAGTAGTCTCCCTTACGTACAAAATTGAAAATGGAATGATTAAAATGGGTCAATACAAGGGGTTCTGTTGTATGTGTATAGAAAATCTTATTTCTTTAAATATAAATTATTATGCCATTAGAGAGAGAGAGAGAGAGAGAGAGAGAGAGAGAGAGAGAGAGAGAGAGAGAGAGAGAGAATCCATCTTGCTAGAAAATGCTTTTGAAAATATGATTAAAAAGACCACTTTTAGAGTAATTCCAATTTAACAGTTTATGCTGTATTGTAAAGTTAAACCACGACTTCCCAAGACAGTTTGGCTGATAACCATAGCAACATATCAATGTATCATTGGTGACAATAATACACACAAATCAATAACTATGGAAACAAAATTGCAACAATGACAGTCACATTTCAAAAAAAGTACTAAACCTTGTGATAAAGTTTCAAAGGTAAACATCATGCCAAGGCAATACACACCTTACATGTTCGTGTTGTGTGTATCTATTAAGGAATCTTGAGCATGTGCTTTTTGAACACAAATGCCCCAAACTTGGCTCAATTTAACATAAATGCTGGGGGTACAAAACTTGCTATAATACTGACCTTGATTCATTTGATCTAAGTCAGTATTCCTGTTTATTTTTCAATATTCATAAAAACAAAACAGGGACTAGACATTTGTTACTCTTTTTTCAGTACAAAAGTAACAGTGATAATCAAAGTTTTGTGGACAACGAGATAGACAGGCAATTGCAAAAATAATAAGATCTTTCATCCTGATGGCAAAAACGTTGAATTCTTCATAAATTCTGATGTGGTTTTTTTTCACTTTCAGTAATTGACTATATACCAATATCATGATCCCTTTGTATTAATTGAATGAAGTCATTCTTGTGTGGTGTTGTCAAAGTTACAATTAAATTGATCTCTCTAATATTTCAGATAAACATTTTTTATGTCATAGAAAATCAAATGCCTACATATCCATGGATTTTAACTGCACTTGTGCTTTCAGTTTCAATACACAGGGTACGTACTAGAAATTTTTATCAATGGTTATTTATAGTTGCCATATACATCACATTTGCTTAACACACACACACACACACACACAAAATCAATACATGTATATGTATGTGCAAAATGAAGTTAGATTTTTCAAAATCTGATGAGTCACTTCCACATGATCAATTTTGCTCTCAGATCAAATAAATTGCAGATTTCAATCTGAAAATTTGTACTGCTTTACTTAAACAATATCTTTAAATCTTCCACTTCCTTACTTATTAGAATACAAAATAATGTTTGCAAATGGCATACATATTCCATATCTATTATTTAATGTGCATATTTAATTATGACTAGCAACATAAAATTCCAAAGTCATGAACTGTTATTTTCGGTGTATGTTATGATCCATCTCAACATAAAACTGTGACCATCATGATCCATCTCAATACAAAACTGTGACCATCATGATCCATCTCAATACAAAACTATTACCTCCATGATCCATCTCACATACTGTGACCTGCATGATCCATCTCCAGACTTGCCAACCTTTTGAAGTGAAAAAAATGAAGGCAATGCTGAGCGGAGTTAGGTGGCAAATATTTTCATGTTTTGTCGCACGATTGAAAACCCTTGAAACTATTGGGTATAATTTGTTGTCACTGTTATTAGATCCATCTCTTGATATACGAAATGGTCCACACTTCATCAATTCACAAGTTGATCTTGAAGTTTTTGCTGCCATTTCTTTAGCAATAGCACCTGTTTTAGTTCTGCCACATGCTAGGCCGAATTTCTGTCCCGATTTTAAGCGATTTTTTGTTTATTTTAGCAAAAAAAAAAAAAAAATCGCTTAAAATCAGCGCTGAAATTCGGCCTATCCACATGCGTACTTACTACTTAGCAGTAATCTTTGAATCTGGAAACATAGACTTGAAAAAATTGCCAATTTTTCCAATATCGTTGAAAGGTATATTTTTCTCTATGACATGTGAGATAAAGAAACACTCAGCTATTAATATAGACAAATCATTACTTGAAGTACAAAATTAATCCAAAGTCCAATGTGACTAAATACTGGCCATGTTTAAATTTAAATATCATTTATCCCGCCATGAAGAGCAGTATGGATACGTCTCACCTTTCTTACTTTTTACAATGCAATTAAATATTTCAGTTGCAATGTACTTCAATAAAATTATTTGATCCCATCTATTTTTCTTTTTAGTTGACATGACACAACTAATGTACTTTTTACTTGCGCTCCGTTTCTATTGGAAGCCATTTTCAAACCAAGCGGTTAACAGGTCATAAAAACGCTTGACATCAGGTAAAACAATAGTTCATTCCAAACGCTCAATGTTTGTTTGTTTAGTGTTGTTTAACGTCCCACTCAAGAATATCTTACTCATATGGAGACGTCACCAAATGCCGGTGAAGGGCTTCAAATTTTGGCCTATGCTCGGCACTTACGGCCATTGAGTAGTGAGGGTTCTTTAACGTACTGACACCTACTGTGACATGGGACCTTCAGTTTTTACTGTCTCATCCGAAAGACAGGAAACCAACCTGTCGCCAGCGGGACTCGAACTCACGACCTCACAATCCAGAGTCGAGCACGCTACCGACTGAGCCAGGCCGGCTCCCAAACGCTCAAATGACTGCGTGCAAGCTTGAGGGCGATACTAATATACGTGCTGAAACAAAAATGGGCCAAAACTTTTTATAAATTCGGATTTAAAAAAAAACATAAAGATCATAATTAAAAACGTATAGGCGGAAGCAGAGGGTTAAAATTGGGAGGTTTCTGTTAAAAACGGGAGGGTTGGCAAGTCGGCATCTCACTGTTACCTTCACGATCCACCTCAATGTCACCATGATTCATCACAACATAAAATTAACCTTCATGATCCATCTCAACATAAAACTGACCTTCATGATCCACCTCAATGTCACCATGATTCATCACAACATAAAACTGACCTTCATGATCCATCTCACATACTGTGACATTCATGATCCATCTCAATGTGACCTTCATGATCCACCTCAATGTCACCATGATTCATCGCAACATAAAACTGTGACCTTCATGAGTCATCGCAACATAAAACTGTGACCTTCATGATCCACTGCACCATTAAAATGTTACTTTCTTGCATTTAGCAAGTGCATATTCAAATTATTCATTTTCTGCTTAACATTTTGCAGTTTTATAAATCCCTTGATATTACTATATCAATGTCTACTTCTGATTTTTTCCTGTTTTGCACTTTGTGCACTGTTAAACAATTGTTCACCAAAGTATCAATATTGCCAATTTCAACTAGTCTACACATGAATCCCAAGTCCAGGACCTGGCTTCACCACATACATTGTTAAATTTAACCTACAGTTGGCCCATTTGGTTAACTTCACATTAAATTAAATTTAACAACCTGCTGTGCAACTGGGTCCTGACCAATAGCATGTCAACTGACAATGTTACAGAAACAAATTGACTACAACATTATTTTGCTATGTGACTACATCATAGTACAAAATAATGTTGTACTTTGACTGGTATTTAATGTTTATGTATTTATTTATACACATACATATTAAGTATAGCTACATAATATGTATCATATAAGACATACAAGAAATCTGTTTTGGTATGTACCCCTTTAATACCACTCTAAAATCTTGGTTTGGCACCATAACACTTCAAAATTAGTAAAGTCTAAAAGTTTTCCTCAACTTTAGCTAATCCTGGTCATCTGATTAATTAAGCAGGCCTGGTTGAGAATATTCTCCGACTTAAGTAAACTCTTAAGTTTTATAGTACTGGACCCTGGCTGACTTCGTATAATATCACAACAAAAACAAGCATTCTTAGAGCACTGATGAATCAATACATGTGCCCCTAATGTGTGAAACCATTATTAAGTGACTGGAGAACAATTACAAAACTTGAACCAAAACCTATAACTGATTGACTGACAGATGGATGCAGAAAAAACTTAACCCACTGACCCCCTGTAATCACAAATGGACTATTTTATTTCAACGAACGATAAAGCCCGCAGTCAGCATTCAGGGGTGTTAGATTTTATAATAAAAATTTCATAATTATTTTACATGCAGTATTAATCTGTTCACTCCCAAATTATGACATTAGACCATGCTATTTATTGATTTGGGTGGGTCTAAATGTGACCACAGGGGATGACGAGTTAACAAGGAAATGCTTTTTTAAGAGACTGCTCTTCCTTTAGTATTGATATTACATTGCCACAGGTTTATATCTCAACAAAAGATCAAAATATATAGCTTTAACCCTTTTATCCCAAAAAGACCACAATAAACCAGTCTACACAATAGAGAAGAACGTTCCATCTAATAAACTTAGGGGTGAAAGGGTTAATTTGGAGTGTATGATTTAGTATTAAACTTTTACAATAATTGTAAATGCAATACTTATTGTTCTCTCCTGAATTATGACAGCAGATTGAACTACATGTATTAATTGCTTTGGGAAAGTCAAAATGTGACCACAAGATTTGGTGAGTAAAGTAATATATTTAAAGTATTCTTGTGACAGGTTGCTCTTAAAATCTAAAAGTCCGGGCTACTGACACTGACCCAAAGCTAGTTTGAAAATGTGTTAGTCCCACTGGTTACAGTTTTGTATATTTTCTAAAGTTCTACTTCTGCTTTTTGTTTATTACATCAATTTGACTTGTTAATATGATACCTATCAAAATTGATTATAGAAGTCACCAATTTTGCAGGCTGACCATGAAAACAGCACACAAATGAAATTACAACATATTCTTCCTTAACACAACAGTACACAATTTATGTGTTTGTGTGTGTGTGCATGTGTGTGTATGTCAATGTGTGTATTAGTAAGTTCTGTGTGTATGTGTATTAGCAAGTTATGTGTGTATGTGTATTAGCAATTTGTGTGTCTATGTGAGTATGTATGTGTATGACATATGTCTGTGTGTACTTGTGGGTCTTGCTTGTTTACTTATACCACATAATAGCTCACATCATGCCTTACTTCAATCTGAAATACAAAATTGGATTTACTGGAAGTCAAATATAAATCAGAAATGCACATTTAAAAGATGAGATGATGATCATAGTCTTATGTGTGCTTTAACACATGGCACTTTATAAGGATAAACACAATCTTTTGTTAGCTTCTCTACAGCTGTATCTATAACTTGATCACTAGAATGCTTTGATTAGATCACAGTATGTTATTCTCTCATATGCCAATGGTCTTATCAATTTCTTAAGACAAATATACTGGTTTCTTCCTCGCAATCTCAAAACGTGAATTTTTTGCACTGGTTCAAATGTCAAAATTTTGATATATGGCTATTGAGGAAAATTTCATTTTCCATTAGAATTAGCAAACTTGAAATCAAATATGAATATGCATGCCACCATCCAATAACATTCCATATTGTAAAATTCAATATCCCCAAAGGTGGTATACAGAGGGAATCAAAGAAGAAATGGTTTATTTGTTTTATCAGCATTTTATGTGATACCTAGAATATCTCAATTGAATGTAAACATCAACTCTAGGTGAAGTGTCACAAACTTAGATCTGTATTACAGACAGATAGTTGTTAAACTCATTCACCCCCAAACACACATTTGGACTTGCCTAATTCATTGATTTCTACAAGAGTTTATTGTTTCCTGGGAGGCTGACGAGTTAAAAAGCTCAACCTGCTGTGAATAAGTACCTTAGTTTTAAGTGTAATCTGACAGACTTGACACTTTCACACTAACTGCCTGACAAAGAAGCAGTCCTTAATATTCTTTTTTAAAATGTCTTCGGTGTGACCCAGCACCAGGAATTGAGCCCAGTCCCTTCCACTTGTGAGCCAAACGTTCCAACACAGGACCATCATAAGCAGTACTATTTAGCTCACAATATCAACAAGTAGAAGCATTATCAACAAGAGCGCTCTAGCTTATCATCAACACAGATCTACCAACACCATACTGGTCAAGGACCAGTAGGCGGTTAGGACCAGTAGCCAACTATGGTATGATTTTGTGATTAGTATGTACCAAGACAATATTTTTTTCCCTTCTGTTTGAGAAAAGTGTCCAAAAGCAGATGACTGACTTCAACAAATCTCACAAAACTGTATTTTATATAGACGGAACATGAAACATATGCAATATATATGGAATATATATAACAGTCGGCTACTGGTCCTAGCAGGCTACTGGTTCTAGCCAGCTACTGGTCCCAGCTAGTTAATGATTCTGAAACAGTACAGTACATGCTACATAACCTCCATAGTCGCAATAAAACAAATTTCAAAATTTTCGGTAAAAAGTTTCTCCATAAATAGTTGGTGTTAATGAATTCAAATCCTATGACAAGATAACTTTCATTTTGTTCAGTTTTCACTATTGAGTCATGTGTGTATAGGCCTTGGTTTCCCCCAAGAAATTTAACAATTAGTTTAGGGTAATGAAACCATGGATCATCATTATCAAGCATGACACATCAGAAAAATCTAATAATCTTTAGAGCTGACTACAAATGATGTCACTTTATGAATTACTTGTCAGTATCTTCACATGAGACATTACTTCTGGCCGATATATGTATTCCCATATATCTACAAGCATATATCATTTCTTCATTCTCTACATGATGACTATTACATGTATATTCAGTGAAAAACAAATTAAACTTTGTATACGCAACTTAACACTTCAAGACTTAGTTTACCGATTTCTATACAAATTTATATATGTACATCGTATGTTTAAAGGTAGTTCCACATTTTTTGAAAATCCAGAATATTCATATATATATATATATATATATATATATATATATATATATATATATATATATATATATATATAGTGCAACTTTTTCTAATATGAAAAATAGAAGATAAAAATCTGGACTTTTGTAACATGATTGGTATCGGGAAGTGATCGGTTTTTAGAAAGATCAGTTTTCAGAAGTTGCATATGTATATATATATATATATATATATATATATATATATATATATATATATATATATATATAAATAAATATAAATTCACACACAAGACAATTTAATGTATATAAAAGAAAAGATAACAATCAATATCCTTTGTTCATGCTTCATTCACTCAGTGGCCACATTTCAATTACTATTATCTAATTATTTTGTAAAATATACATTTTCTAGGGTCCCTCTGGATACCAGTATCATATCTTCAGCAAACTACATTTATGGCAAGTCCATGTAACGGTGCAAGATCCTCATATCTTGGCTATATTATAAGCTGTAGAAACTCAGAACCGTATGTTCCGGATTGATTTCAACATATACTTTGCTGAATTTAAAGTCACTTGCAGCGTGAAAATCATTCAAGATTATGGGCATTAATGTCGATGACTACCTAGAAAATACTGAGTTTCATTTCAAATGTTAGAGGGGAAAATTTTGCTATACCAACTTTCACTGTTTTGAGTTCTTCCAATGACCTTAGAAAAATGAGATAAAATTACGAAAAACATCTTGGTATGATTCACAAAGAATTTCATACATGTGGCAAGGAGGAAATCCCAAGGAACACTGAAAATGGAGTCATTTGATTCATCTAATGTACCTATTGACATAATTTTTGAAGGTCTTATCTGTTTCAGATATAATCAATTTGAAATGCTATAAACAAGGCTATTTCCATTGTTAGTTACATTTTGTGTAAATTTGGAAGTAGCGATATCACTATATATGTCATTTACCCTGACCCTCACATCACGATTTAATTTTGATGATTATCTATCATTGCATATCCCCACACAATTGTTTAATGTTTGTAGTACCCTCCGCAATGCTGGTAAGGAGTTGTACTGAGAGTAAGTTGTACTATATAACAATTAGGCATGGATCCTGCAAATACCCATTGACCCCTAAAGACACATCTGGGCTGGTCTAAGTCACTTATTTACAGAAAAGTCCATTGTTTTTCAAGGGTTGATGAGTAAAGTATATTAGGGACTAAAAAAAGGTATATCTTCACCCAAATGGAAAACGTCCTGAACTTGAAATGTTATAAACAACTAAGCTTTTATCAACATACAATATTTAGGGTTGAATTGATTTCCTTTCACTTGTATTATTTACTTTTATAAGATATTTTGTCATCCAGTTTAAATTAAGCAAAGTTATCTTCATTAAAAAAATATAGTTGATGAGCCTCCAGCAAGATTTTTAGTGGTGGTTTTTATTAGTAAGCACATATATATTATAAATTTTCTTTTAAAATAAACATTCAACTTTAAACAAAATAAATTCAATATTTTTCATGAAGAAAAACTAAGTGGGCAAAACTGCTTGAATAAAATAAATGAGTTTGGACTTTTTAGATGGGTCAGTTAGGAAGCATTAGACAAATAATTTTTACCCCATTTTGGCCATAGTGACATGTGGATTAAGTTTTGATAGCATGAACAATTAAGAATAATTGATTCATTGAAAATTCCATTGATTTTTTAATGTTCTCAGGCAGTCAGATGGCCGTGTTTGAATTGATATGTACACCTGTACATTTTCAAACATCACAAATCCTTCATTGATTTTCAATTAAGTTCAAGCTCAAGAAATTTTTTTTCAAAATAATTTTTTTTTTCAAATTAGGCTTTTCACCTTTTTTTTTATCATTTCTATGTGAGATGAAACATAATTTTTTTTTCTCCATCTGACATCATGAGGCATTATGACATGTACATGATAAAGCATTTTCCCATATAAGACAAAATTTACTTACCTGTAATTTCACTTACTGCAACAAGCACGACTCAAAGACATCAAATTTACTTCATACAACATACTCAAGCTCAACATCTATTTTATCAATTTTGACTATATATGATCGGAGTCAGCAGCCAAGAAAAGTGTCCTTATGACAAAACCAATGAATTCTGTCTTTGGTAATATTTCTGATTTGGTAGACTTTTTTGTGCCGGACACTAAAAGAGTGGTTGTTGCCTGAACTAATCCTCATATTAGATTTTTTAAAAATCTACGTATGTTTGAATTTCAGAAAACATAAATATCACCCGACCCCCCCCAATTCATCCAAATGTTCAAAGGACCATTTTCTCAGCCACTAGCGCATATAAAACATTGTTTGTAATATTCCTGGATGAGATTGATTATGAAAGTAAGCTGTTCTGTTAAAATTTTGCATATTTTCCTAATTTTTTGGAACCTGGACCCAAAATTTAGTAGGTAGGAGAATCCCTGAAAATGTTTACTTGCAGCAGAAATTCTGTGTTTTCATCTTAAAATCATAAATAGTTAGTTAAGCTTGAGTACCGAGTAAATTTGGTGACTTCAGAGCCTGGGATTTAAACAATCTTTTTATTATTATTATTGTCAAAAGCATAGTGTTTTCAGCTTTATGATCACCTGTACCTTGTGTGTCTTTCACATTAATATTTGTATATCCAACTTGAAACAGGATCTATTTTCCAAAATCATGAAAGATTGTATGTCTAGCATCATTATCATAACTTATATATTGTCTACTGCCATTTTTTGCCATTATTAAAGTCAGTAAATTTGTGAGCATGTTTGTACATAATATCCTGTCTAGACTGAAAAGCTTTCTTCAAATTATTTATTTTTCAATTCTCTAAATTCATTTACAAGATATTAAAATGATAAGCCAAGGCCAAATTAAGTAAAATTTATATTAATTCTACAGAAATACATATGTAAAAGGAAAAGCCAAATGCTTTTGAATTCAGTGTTCTTATAAGGACAAATAATACTGTAAACTTATATACCATATTACTTTATTAAATTTTCACATCTAAATTCATTCTAATGTCAAATTTTAAATGATATTAATGCAAAATCAAGCATTGTTGAAGTTGTCAGTTTCTTGATAAAGACTTACATCTGTAAAGATTAAGGACTTAACACAACCTAAAAGTTTTACTACAGTTAGAGTTCAAGACAAAGAAAATATCTTGACTATTTTCATACTAAATAAGAAACTTTTAACCAGAAAGTGATAACTCAGTTCTTGAGTTATAGAATTTGTGGAGTCATAGACTTGCTAGGATGACTTACAATTTTGTGAATTTATAATTACATGTACCAGCTTAAGTGTTACAACTGGCCACTTCAGTACAGTGGAACCTCGCTATTAAGACCACCAAACTGACTGACACAAAATCAGGTGGTCTCTAAAGTGGTCTGTATTTATTAAATATTTATAAAGAGAATAATTACTTGTGGTCTGAAATGTGAGGTTGTCTCCTAAGCAAGGTAGTGTCCCACTGTATTATGTCTAGTTTATTTCAATATTCAAGAGGAATTTAACACTTGTCAATTCTGATCATTAACTGATCTTTATTTGATATATGTGTGTATTGTTGAGTTTCCTTGTGTATATTTTGAATGTGTAAAAGCAACCATGAATTTGATTCTCTCCTCAGTAAAAAGCAAGATGTTGATAAAATGTTTCTCTCTCAATTCTTCTTGTCTGCAGTTGGCTTCTGTATCATCCTGAATCTGTTGTGCTTGTCTGTCAGAACAAGTTTTCGAGAAATAAGTATGCAACTTACAATTTTGCACTATTTTTCAACTCCACGGATTACCAAAGAAAATCTTAAGATTAAGACTTGATTGTAAAGGTTTAATAATTTAGAGGACAATGTACAGGTTTGGCATATAGAGCCACAAATTGAAACCCAACCTATAGACTAGGGTTGACGCAGTTTGGGTTCTTAACTACTACATCAACCCCTCCTCCCCAGATCAAAAGTTGGCTTCTCAGAGCTCTTGTCATCTTGAGAAAAGAAATGCTGGGATGATTCATTCCATCACAGTCCAATGGTTAATAACCAAAAATTCCTCCAGTAATGGTTGATGCAGAGTTGACACAGAGCTATGATCTCACAATACTCAAACCATAGTCAACCAAAGAACTATGGTTATTCACCACCCACTCATCCACTGACGTTTGGTTAAGTTGTGAAAGTTGAATCACTAAATATCCTAACAAGTCAGCTGCAATCCCATCATAACTTTCTGCCAGCTTATTCACAGTTGACTGGTGGAACAAAAAACCAACAATTCTGTGGTACTCTTACAATTCATCCATGTACGTCTGCTGATCCATGTACGACTGCTGATCCATGTTCGTCTGCTGATCCATGTACAACTGATGATCCATGTACGTCGTCTGCTGATGATCCATGTACAACTGATGATCCATGTACGTCGTCTGCTGATCCATGTACAACTGATGATTTGATGGGTTATCATAAATATCATCAGAAATGATGCAGTCTTTATTTGTAGATATATTAATTCCCAGGTTACAGTACAAGATGGTATCTTCTTCATGTCCTATGCTAGCTTTTCCAGCAATATTCATACCCACTCAGCTGGAATTTCAGGTAAAGTGTCATATATTCATCCATGCATTTCCTTTCAGCCAATACCAGATGGTTAAAGAAATGTTTTTCATAAAAACTGAAGAGGCTGTTATCAAGGATCTTATCAACAATCCTGAAAATTTCATTGCAGGGATTTTCCACTCTTCTGGGAATGGGGGCTGTGCCTTCTGAATTGGGAATTTTAGCAACATTTGATTGAAATTGTGAAATCAAGAAATACACAAAGCTATATGAAAAATACAAGAATCTTTCCAAATTCATTGTCATTTGACTTCACTTGGGAAATATTTACAGCAAATTGGGAAAAAATGCTTTGTTTTTGCATTGGAAATGGGACCTTATTTCAGTCCCATATGATAGGGTGGAAAATCCCTGCATTAACATCTGATTCATGGCTATGGACCTATAAGAATATGACAATACAATCTGCAAAGAGGATCTTGTTGCTGAAAAACAAACATTGTGCAGCATCCCCCCTTTAAATCAATGGAATTTTCAATGGTGCTTTAAATAAACAGACAAGTTTTTGTTTAACCTACCTTGGAAAGAACCATCTTGCCCTTGCCATGAGGCACCTTGGTCACTGCTAAAATTACTTCCTTCGTTTGATGCCTCGTCTCTGCCCCACTCCACAGAGGTGTCCCCGGGGTCGTCGGTTCCGCCTTCAACCTCTAGTTGTGACTGCATCATGGATTTGTTTTCCTCTGGTATGTCAACATACATATCTAGTCCCCCTGTATCAGACTCTTCAATTTTTACTATGCGTAGGTCAGACATATCTGATGTACTCGGGGAAGAATCTGCCTTAGAACTGGAATGAGGGAGAGAAAAACATACTTTCACTTTAAAATTTCTAAAGTCAGTAAAGACTAACTATACAAGAAAACAATCTCTGGAGATCTATGGTGAAGTAAATTCTTCTATCTAGTTAGTAAATGCACAATCTAATTAAAAACAGATCTCTAATTGCTCCCATTTCTGATATGTCGCCAGAGGCTAATAGACCCTTTTTGGGACAGGGTCCCGTACCCTTTCAATTGGGAATTTTACATCACAATGGGCTAAATTTGATAAAATAAAAAGTAACTAGGGTCATTTTACTAATATAAATAAAGATATAAAACTTTATTTATTTAATTATTTTTTTTTAAACTGACAACACAGAGTTCATTTGAAGACATGGGGGTTTAAATTGAGCAGTAGTTCTAATTTGTAATATTTTCCTTTGTCTGTATACCAAAATGAGCTACATGGTCAACATAATTGGGAAATTTTTGCTCAAAATTAGGAAAAATATAGCAGATTTTGCATTGGGATTGGAGCCTTTTACAGGACTGCATGTAGAAGATATTAATCCCTGGTCGAATATAGGATCTAACGCAATCTGCTATAGGGTCACGTGCGGATGACCTCGTAGGTGTGTCTTTTTTTTCCATTGAAAAAGCGACTTACAGAATATTGTAAGCGACCAAATGGCAAAGAGATGTAAACATTATAAACAACCCTGAACGCAAAATCTGGAAGTAGATTTATTTCCATAACCTTGGATAGTTTCGAGTCATCAGAGATATTACAATGAAATTTTGCGGACGGTTTCCTTTTTGAAAATAAATTACTTCTCTTTTCTATTCAATTTTGTAAGTCGCATTTTCACTGGTCCAACATTACAGAGCTATGAGAGTTCATCCGCACAAGACCCCATAGCGGATTTGCTTTAGATCCTCTACGCGACATATCAGAAAATGGGAGCAGTGAGAGATCCAGTTTTTTTTACATAGACTGGTAAATGCACTACTATTTTCCCAAGGTTGCCAATGATTCTTTAGAGTGCAGAAAAAGGATGATAAAATTCAACTGAATATTTAATAAGATTCTCCAGTCTAGTACATTCCAGACTGTTACAATATATAATTACTCCTAATACTCCACTCTAGAACATTCCAGACTGTTACAATATATATTTAGACTCCTAATACTTCACTCAAGAATATTCCAGACTGTTACAATATATAATTAGACTCCTGATACTCCAGTCTAGTACATTCCAGACTGTTACAACATATAACTGGACTCCTAATACTCCTCTCTTAGAACATTCCAGATGGCTACAATATATACTTAGACTCCTAATACTCCACTCTAGAATATTCCAGACTGTTACAATATATAATTAGACTCCTAATACTCCACTCTACAACATTCTAGACTGTTACAATATATAACTGGACTCCTAATACTCCACTCTTAAAACATTCCAGACTGTTACAATATATAATTGGACTCCTGATACTACATTTTGGAACATTCTAGACTGTTACTATATATAACTGGACTCCTGATACTCCAGTCTAGTACAATCCAGACTGTTACAATATATAATTAGACTCCTGATACTCCACTCTTAGAACATTCCAGACTGTTACAATATATAATTAGATTCCTGATACTCCATTTTAGAACATTCTAGACTGTTACTATATATAACTGGACTCCTGATACTCCAGTCTAGTACATTCCAGACTGTTACAATATATAATTAGACTCCTAATACTCCACTCTAGAACATCCCAGACTTAATATATAACTGGACTCCTAATTCTCCACTCTAGAACATTCCAGACTGTTACAATATATAATAAGATTCCTGATACTCCTCTCTAGAACATTCCAGATTGTTACAATATATAATTAGACTCCTAATACTCCACTCTAGAACATTCCAGATTGTTACAATATATAATTGAACTCCAATTTAAATAGGGATGAGGCATATCTGAAGAATTAATTGTAATTCCATTACCAAGACCTTTTTATGTGGTATCATCTTACAAATATGACTTAGGTAATATCAGTATTTACCAAATGAAGCCTTGAGATTGGTTTTTAACTCTGACCCCTTGTAACACTATTGGACTAGCCTATGTGATTAATTTTCAGTAGATGCCATGGGTTTTCTAGGGTAGAGGAGTTTTAAAATACTAACTACAGACCTTAAAATGTTTCTAGCTAGTATTTATCATTTAATCTTTTTTCATTAAATTCTTTTAAGATATGAATACAAACACAAACCTTCGTTCTTGTATCCCCTCACCAGCTAGTAATTGCTCTACACTCTGACCATGATCTGTACTGCCTGCAGTACTCATCTGCTGTGCTGGTGAGGTAGCACTTGGCGTTCTCTCTGTACTCTGACTTTGTGATTCTGATACTGTACTTTGAATTGAAACTGATGGGACCGACTCTGATGGTTGTGGAACGGCGATAGTAGCTCCTGCTGTAATTGATGGCCTTCCCTGAACACTTTGAGACCCTGATGCTTGTACTGCACTTCCTGCTGCAAACGGTTTTGGCTGTAGAGGTGGCATTTTTGGTGAAAAAGATGTTGATGACGATGATGAGGGTGCGGGGGCTCTTGAAGGGGTACTAGATGATTGAAAACTTTCATTTAATCGCGGAGCATCATTTCGTTGAAGCTCAGGAAATCTTTGGTTATCTCTCCTGCCTCCGAGAGAGTCAAACGAATGTCTTTCTATAGAATGTACAGAATGTGATTGATCATGAGAAACACTAGGTCTAACAGATATAGTCTCCTTGGCAGTATTTAGACCTAAAGATGAAGTTCTTTTTTCTTTGTCACTGTCTATATCTATAACTTGAATGTCACTATCCTTTGAAAGTTGACTAGACACTGAAATAGATTGTGTTCTCTGAACTGGCGGTAAATCCGTCTCCTTTGGCCAACCATCAGGGTCTCTTTCTGCAGGATCTTTGTGTACCACTTCCAAACTGTCCTCAACTATTTCAATTACATCCGAGGACATTTTCCCTGCCTGACTCGGTCCAGTGTCGGGTCTAGGAAGTCTGTCAAACAGATCTTTGGGTTCCGGATGATAGCTCTGGGACATACTTGCCCTATCATCCACTCGTTGGTATGTCGGGGGACTTGCCTGATACATTCTTTGTCTTTTGCCCAATGGGCTTACTGGTTCTGCTGGCCGTTTCAAGGCATTTTCTTGAACCATTTTCTGAATGTCAGTTGCTTTAACATGTTGGAATTCTACACTATCTTGGAAATTAAACTGTGGTCCACTGCCTTGCTGAATGCCAGTTTTTGTTTTTAGACACTTATAAAAGTCAACACAACACTTTACAACGCCTTCTACCTGTAACAATTTTCCCATTTTTTCTATATCTTTACAGTTTTCCTCCGTGAGAATCATGTATCCTTCATACAAATATTGTAGAAAAGAGAGTATGGAGTCTTTTTTAATGTCAGGAGCCATCCTGACCTCCAGATGAGATCCTAAAGATGCATTTTCTAAATGCTGCAGCATTGGACAAGCTGCAATTAGCACAAGTCTGTGAGCCTATGAAAAAAATAAGATTACAGCATTATCCTACATCAAGAATAGCTGTATAAGGGGAGTCAAATCTCGTATTTTGAATGACAAGTGAAATTTTCATGTCATATAAAACTATACTTCTATACAACCAAGATTGAAACTAACACTGCAAAACTTTTGATACTAACAAGAGGCCTAAGAGGGCCTCAATAGCTCACCTGATCTGCATATGTGGAAAGAAGACTATGTACATGTGGTCAAGAAACATAAATATTGCTGTTTTAAGAAATTCATAAAAAAAATCTAAAAATCAAATTTCGGCAAAATTCTTGCACAAAAATATTTCTTCGCCTATATACAAGTAAAACACTTTAATGCATCCTTGTGAATGCAAGGGGAGATAATTGAGGAAATCCTGCAAAAATGAATGAAAATGACAGTCTGAAAAGACCTTAAAAAACGTGTCTAAAATTAATATTCCGATTTTTATGAAAAATAAAAACTTGAATCATACATCCATGTAAATTACTCAGAAACAATCCGTTTTTCAATTCACAGCCCTTCAAGTGGGTTTTGGTAAGAAAATAGAGCTTTCAATAGGGCTAAAATTCTTGAAAAATAGGGCTTTATAGGGCAGTTTTGACAAATTATAGGGGGATTATAGGGTCATTTTCCTTAAATCTAATTAATATCTATTGAAAATATACATACAGTACAAACATGGTGTTTATTCTGTCAAACACTCTACTTGGTGTAGAGTGAAACACGGTACGGTACGGTGATTTTTGGTGTGCAACACCAGAAAAACACTATCACACCGTGAAAAATAGTGTAAAGGATTATCTATCAACATGAATGACTTGACACTTCAATATGCAATAAAAATCGTCCGTGCGTAACAAGTTTACCTCGGCAGTTAATCTCTTGAGTGTTAACTTTTTGGGGCATCCTGTTTTTTAAAGGGCAGTGCCAGTATTTACGTTTAAGTCACACAAAGAAGTTATATTCTAAAGACAAAAATAATAGAAATTTATTACCGATATAATAAGCGTAATATATCGCCGGTTCATCTGGGATCAAGTTGCTGGCAATAGTATATCAGCATTTGTTCTACATGTATATAAATATCTGTAAAACTTGACTAAAACGAGTTTTTAAATCGTAGTAGCATGCCAGTAGTATTCATTAAACGGAGACACGTCGACGACCAGTTAAATAACACTGACGCAATTAAAAGGTGATCCATGTCAATTCCAAATTTCCGAATGTCTTAAAATCATTTACTTAAAAATTATTGACTTTTGAAAATAAAAATAAGGGCAGATATGCATCTTTATTGATGTGGTTACATAAATTTAAAAAATGTATTTTAAAAAAGATGCATCATTTTACACCTGATTTTTTTTTATCCCTCTTATGATATTGAGGGAGATAACTTGTATACTTCTTTTGCACTCGTGTATTCAGCCACATACTCGAAGATACACGTGTATGTGAATCAACTATCACCACAATTATACAATGTTACTATTTCTTTTTAATGTTTGATAAAATAGTAAGTCTGAAATACCGGACTGTATTACTTTTTAGAACAATTTATTACATGTACACGATCGTACTGGACTGGTGTCAATTTCAGGTGAGCACTGAAAGTTTTAGAGTCATGTTTCTGTCAGTTGTATTTTGAATAAAATAAAAAATGAAAAATCTAGTTGAAGTTAACAGTTAAAAATATTAAGCTATTTGTCAACATTTTCGATTTTGTGTGTGTGTGTGTGTGTGAGAGAGAGAGAGAGAGAGAGAGAGAGAGAGAGAGAGAGAGAGAGAGAGAGAGAGAGAGAGAGAGAGAGAGAGAGAGAGAGAGAGAGAGAGAGAGAGAGAGAGAGAGAGAGAGAGAGAGAGAGAGAGATTTACGTATTACTACACCACTGTGACACCTGTGAAATACATGATAATTGTGTAATTTCTGTCGGAAATCAAATGTGAGTAAAGTTAATCTGAGAAGTTCTTTTTCAAGACTGATCAACAGTTACTATCAAGGTCAAAGTTTGGCATGCAGCCAACGATGATCGGAACATCAAGCGTCCTTGGTCTGCTTGGGATAATTTAGCAAATCAATTTCAAAGCTCTCAGAAAAGAAGTTGTTGTAACTTTCAGTGTTTCATGTCATCGTTGTAGTAGTAGTGAAGGGCAGAGTTTATGTATATGCATGCAAGGGTACAACTGAACTTGACATCACCGAAGCGACTCGGATATTCTGTCTAACAAGACATGGATTTACATCTTGTTTATTAGCTGTAGGGTGCGAGGCTGTAGTAATAATTAATCAAATCTAGGCACCCCATGGAGAAGTTTAAATCCAAAACGCTTCAGCTGACGGTGTCACACGGAGTTTCTCGATGTCAAAGAAATATGCCGCCATAGTGTAGAGTGAAATTTTGCGTATGTTTACACTATAGTGAGAAAGAGAATCACGGTGTTTTTTGGTGTTTTTTGTCATCATTTTCACGGTGTAGAGCGTTTGACAGAATAAACACCACGTTTGTACTGTACCTTGATTAAGATTAATATACAAACTCTTACCAAATTACATTTTTGAGGCATGTACACTTAACTGAAGTCTTCTGATGACTGTACTGCACCAACTGGGATACCAAGGCAGCTCTGATAGACCTTAGCTAACCAAGACTTAGGAACCTTGGTTTTTAACTGTAAAGGCACACATAAGATCTTCAAAGCTGTTTTGGTATCTTGTTGTTGAAGTCAATCATCATAAAGACTTGAATGTTGTGTGTCACATGAAATGATAAGAAGATAAGATATTTAAAAAAAGCACTGGATGACTTAATTATATTTAAGACACGTACCTAAATATCTGTAGACCGAGACTTGCCTGCTTTGAGAAAAAAGTGTCATTTTTCAATTTCCGACATATTATTTTCACTTTTTAGGGATAATATAGGGAAATGGGCTTTTTTGGGCTAAAATATAGGGATTATAGGGTACTCCCAAAAAGATAGGGATATTATAGGAAATATAGGGCCGGTTGAAGGCCTGAATTCATGTAGCGGTTCTGGCGAAGAAACTTTTTAAAGAGGGGTACCTTTTTGGACATATTCTGCCCTGCCCTGGATCCACCCCTGGGCTAATCTGGCTGAAAACTACAAAAATGGTAAAGGACCTTGAGCACTTGCTTCCTGTCAAGTTTCATGAAAATCCCTTCAGTGGTTTCACAGAAGAAGTCAAAAATACGAAAAGTTTATGACGCCGGATGATCACAATAGCTCACTTGAGCCTGTGGCTCAGGTGAGCTAAAAACATGTCAACATACCTTGTGCCTTGAATAGCAAAAATGATCATGGAAAAAATATAGGGATTTCTGGGAACAAGTCATTATAGAATGCCCTTGGAATATTGTCTTCACAAAATAGATATCTGGCTTACAACTTTTTCTAGAGACATTAAAAACTATTAAACACATGTGCAATGCAGACATTGAATCTTCATTTCCTCTAATGGACAGAGTAATTCAGTTGATAGAGCACCTGATCTTCAACATGAAGCTCCCTGGTTCGATACCCGTCATGTCAGGTTTTCAGGTGTCTTCATTTCCTGTCTGCCCATCTGTATGCCTAGATGGAGGGTAAATGGTCTAGGATGTGCAGTTTGATCACCGTACCTTTGTCAGATTGTACAAGTGTAGTGGAACTTAAAAAGCCATTGGAAATAGGGACCACTCAAGCAAGGACATAACACACAAACACACACTAAACACCTCTCCCCCTGCTTCACAGAATGAGTTGCAAGGGCTTTAGGTAGTCACACCACTCCGAGCATTCTTAAGCTGAGTTGCAAAACAAAATATCAGGCACAACTTTGCTAAAAGCTACAATTAATTTTTAACCCTGTAATCATTATCAGTCTATCCTTTGTTTTGTTGTTCTGTCACATTCCTTCAATAACTTTTTCATCGGTGTACAAGGCTTTCATGGCCCAGTGGTTTGAGCATCCACTTTAAATCATGAAGTCTCTCACTTCTAGTCAGCACAGGCTCAAGACCCATCCGAACCTAGGCTGATTTTGTGACAATGTTTGCCAGTTTACATGTCTGCTTTCCTAATAGAAACTCATTATGATAAAGATTACTTAACCAAAAGTTTCAGAACTTGAATAAGAAAACAATAAAAAGTATGAAAACCAACCTTTGTAGTAACACTTCCAGTTTTGATGACTGCATCACACAACAGTTGGTTTTTCCACATTTGTGACAACTGTCCCATTACAGAGCTAGAATAGATCTGGTTCATGTACACTTTCTGATAATTCATTTTGGATGTCTGTGTTTCCATATAAAAATGTGCGCTTGGGAGTTGTTTATCTTTCAATAACTGCAAAAAATGTTAACTGATTTAGTGCACTTGTAACGGTATATCAAGGTAAAAATGAACAACTGCAATGACGCTTTTTACAATACATATACATTGTACATGTATATATAACATTTTCAGAAGTATGTATTATTAAATCACTACACTAAGTGCGATCACCTCTAATTTCTATGGCAAATGCACACCAAACATGAACTTACTACATCTTCCATCTAGTGTTTCATGGATTACCTGAATGAGTGTTTTTTTTTTGCATCACATGCACTTTAATCACAACCTTGCTTGGCTGCTAGACTGAACAGATTTAAGATATTATTTTTTTTAGGCCAAGGAATTGGCCTCACATTTCTGGATATGGAAATAAAAAGTATTTTTCATATATAGTCAATTCTCGATAAACTGCCACTTTTTGTTAATCAGAATTGCTTGGCTGATAGACTGAACAGATTTAAGATATTATTTTTTTAGGCCAAGGAATTGGCCTCACATTTCTGGATATGGAAATAAAAAGTATTTTTCATATATAGTCTATTCTTGATAAACTGACACTTTTTGTTAATCAGAATTTGCGGCAGTATATCGAGTTTGGTAATGAAGTGAATTTCCACATCTTGGGGAAAATAAAAGTTATCAGGGTTTTCCTTAGAATACTTTTTTATTGAGTCCTAGGGACCCACAAGAACAAAAATTCTTGAGTCCTTAGTTAAATTTGTGAGTCCCAACGTCAATGAAATTCAAGAAAATATATGAAAACAAAGGCACACATTTTCAGTCTCAGGTTGAAAAAAAAAATACTAGTTTTTGTGCATCCTTTGGGACTCACTAATATTCATGTTTTGCATCCTGAAAAGATATTATGCATCAGGGATGCAGAAATCATGTGTAAGGAAAAAACCCCGAGTTACTGTTCTTTGATATCATAGATATATCTTAAATGGATAGAATTTTTGTTTTGTTTGTTTTATTGTTGTTTAACGTCCCACTCAAGAATATTTCACTCATATGGAGACGTCACCAAATGCCGGTGAAGGGCTTCAAATTTTGGCCTATGCTCGGCACTTACGGCCATTGAGCAGTGAGGGTTCTTTAACGTGCCGACACCTACTGTGACATGGGACCATGGTTTTTACTGTCTCATCCGACAGACAGGAAACCAACCTGCCGCCGACTGGACTCGAACTCACGATCAAGAGTCAAGCGTGCTACCGACTGAGCCAGGCCGGCTCTTAAATGAATAGAAAACAGATCAACAGTTCATATGAAGTAATTATCTTGGTTATTTCCTTCTTCAATTACTGTATGTGTACTTATTTTAGCGGTACTCTAATAAGAGCACTTTTGGCACTCAAGTCATCGCAATAATTCAAGGGCAGCACTAAAATTTCTCTGTCCTGTCATTCTGTATACACGACAAAGCTATTAATGAAATTAACTGCGCAAATTAAAGATTGCGCTAATAAATCTATACCCCCCCCCCCCCCAAGAGTGCTAAAATATGAGTGCATTAATTTAAATACACATACAGTACTTGGTCTTATTATTGCTACCTGGCGTTTCACCTGTGATCTATAGTGACCAATTCACCTATCGCCAAATGCCTGACACGGCACCTTTTGGCAAACTTTTCCATTATGAAGTCACAATCAAATGGCACGTCAAACATGTGATTATGACGTCACAATCTAATGACGTAAAAAACGCAGAGAGCCATGTGTCAGACATTTGGCCATAGGTCAATTAGCCGCTTCACTGACCATGATCGCTTATGGTGGTAAAAGGAGATAACTGGCATTTTAAAATGGACATTTGTTGGAAAGATAGAGTGGTGGACGACAAAAATGAATTTGGAGTTATAAAGAGAATTTTATATAGCCAGAAAATTCATCCTTATGTGACATTATTGCAAAAATGAATCAAGAGGTGGTAATTAACTGTCATCATTCAGACATTGTCTACAATTGTTCCCTTCAATCCTATAAGTTTTAAAACTATATCTTTAGCAAAGATGTAGTCTTTTCAAGTGATTAATTATTATTTACATCTATATAAATTTAATGAAAGTACCATACATTCTAGTGTCATATATATATATATATATATATATATATATATATATACACAGGGTTTTCCCTGACGCAAAATTTCTGCGTATTTACGCGTAAAAATCCTAAATGACGTCTAAAATAAGATTTATTGCGTCCTAGTGGACGCGTTAAATACTTGATGTCTTTCGAGATTGTTTGGGTAAATAAACCAAGCATGCGACCAATTTCTACAAGTTTGCTTCTTTTTTATGTCCATTTCTTATGTTCTAGTGCAATTCCACAAGAAAACCGATTCCAGAGAAACTGAATTCATCATATTTTTAATTTTTATCAATAATAAAAACAGGAAATTCTTTTTACCTCTAATATAGATCTAGAATCAACAAGACAACATCGTTCATCACTTTATGGGTACTACCGGAAGTATAAATTAAAGAAGGGATACCAAACCTGACTTTCATTTGAATTATGGAAATTAAAATGATTTATTTACACAAATGTTTATGTAAATCTTACATATGATAAAGTACTTTAACACTTAAAATGGATAAAATAGATATTATTTTAAAATAAATAAATTTGAGGCATCAATTAGTAGGCTACATGTATTTAGCAACTTTCTCATCAGAGTGCAGACTTAACTGACTCTTCTTGATTAAACCCCTCTCTCTCTCTCTCAGTTTTGCATCTATATTTCTAAAAACATGTAACTGTATTACAGTTTATAGATTTTTAATATAAATTTTCCATATGATTCCAAACGTGTTAAATCAACTATATTTATATTTTATATTTCTTATAAACCTTTAATCTATAGTACATGTATGTATACAATAATTATATATTGAATTAAGGGAACTCTGAGGGTTCAAGAACAAACCAGGAAATTACGATGGTGTTATAGTAACGTATAAAAATGGCGCTGATGTTTTGTTTCACATATGAGTGCGGGAAAATAACTCACTGTCCCGACATGATTAAGTTATGATCAGAAAATAAATGCTCCACATGTACTCTTGATATTTTCTGGTCGAATTGAAGTGAACTCCTAAATTACCAAATGGACTCCTAACTTTGTAGTTGTGGGAGTCCATGGACTCCTCATTTGAAATTCCCAGGGAAAACCCTGTATACATATATATATATACATATACATATACATACATACATAGTCTAATGCCGATTATCCGGACTGAATGGGAGACACATAATAAAGTCCGGAAAATCGGTCATCCAGATGATCGATCATATAGTTGAAGTCTGTACATCCAAAATTTAGATAGTGTTAAGTCGGTCATTCTCTGTGATCATGTCACTGAAGAAACATCAATGTTTTCACGGGCATGTTGTTATTTTAATTAGTTGATGAGTAATAAAAGTAAATGCAGCAATTTATAAAGCCTCTGCTGGTAAAATATAGACCTAACATACATGTGTGTATGTACGATTTCACTTCATATTAAATTGCATGACTGAAATCACGTGTAGATCTAGATCCTTATGTAGCCTACTTCATGTCATTAATTTTACACCTACAGATGTTCTTCCCTTAATAGGAAATGGAAAATCATGCAAGTGCTAGCCCACTGAAATTATCTTTAGTCGTAAAAGTCACTGTGATTTGAAGAAATCTGACACTTTGGTCTGTTGCAAACTCCTTCAAGTCTTGACCTAGATTTCCATAGCATGAGGCCCGATAGGGGGCCCCTACATCGCTTTAATCATAATCAAATTCCTTGTTGAAGCTATTATTTTTTCTAGCCGTCAATGTCTTAATTTTGTACTTGACATATCAATTTTAAACGATTTACACAGGTAAAAAAAATTAATTTTACATGTCTTGGTAGTGTCATTATTGTGAAATAATTTTTACATGTCCTCCCGTATCTCACCCCCGATGTTTGCCAACTTGTGGACAGTCGGTAACACATGCTTCGCTTGTGTTTACCCATAGGACTAATAAACTTGAAAACAAAATAAAGAGTGAAACTGATATTGTATATCGGTAAGAAATATTTATTTATTTGAAATGTCATTGAAGTTTTAGTTTTAATGATTGAATCTTCTTTACGGACGCTTGTTACGACACTTGCGACCGTCAATGTTGAAGTAGCCTATTAATATGTAGGCTGTTTTTAAAGGTCTCAGTTTTATCTCAGATACCCTACAAAGGCTTAACAACTCAATTATTTAAAACAATAAACAGAATGACTGGTATTCTGATGCTATTTCAATACTTACAAGATATTTTGTGAAATTTTTACCTTTGTAAAAATATTGGGGGACATGGCATTTGTACGTACGAGCGAAAAATCCGGATAATCGGCGTTAGACTGTATATGGATTTATAAATCTAAAAGATCAAGTAAGCACAGTGTTTTTGAAATCTGCCGGTCTTACTGGCAAAACCGGTAAATTTGACAAAAGTCTGGTGAAATTTGTCAAATTATGGATCCAAACAACCGGTCAATGTTTGCGTCAGCAAATCCGGATTTTGTTACTTCTGTGCATGTGAGGTTGTAAAACATGGTGACCTTGTGGCCTATCAAGTTTTCTGCTGATTTCTGTGGAAACGCTGGGTAAAACCAGATGATTTTAAAAATTCAGCGCTTAAAATAAATTGGTCCCCAGCTCGGCAGATGCGACCACTTTGCTGTCTGGGCAACCAGAAGTTGATCAAAGTCTGACAAAGACAAGTAGTTACTGGCCCAAAATAAAATGTTTGGGGGAGTGCCCTATCATCTAAATTCATGTCACGGCCATCATTTATTTTAGACAAGACATAATCCTCTTTTTGGTGTTAATATTAAAGTTGCATCTTATCCACGTGCAGAAATTATTACGTCTGATCATGTGAGAACCATGTGATTAAACATTGACCTGTCATGGCTGATGGCGAGTATCACATACTCCTTGTGAGGTTTAAAAATAAAAGTTGTTCATTCCCCAGAAAACTTAAGATGTGTTTACTCAAAAGAGCTTGTAAATGGATAGAATAAACTTCAATGCAGCTAGCAGTGGCAGGATTCCTGCTAATTAAAACACATTTAAGTCAAGTGAAGTAGATCTAATTGATATTTATTTGCCTTCAACATTTTTGAACTGTAATTGTTAACAGGTTAAACAGGGGATGTTCTACCCAATGTTTTTATTTTCAACTGAATTTACATTTGACCAATTGACATTCATTTGTTATATCCTTTTTAATGTGCATTAAAATAGTTGTTTATAACTGACTTAGTGTTTGTTTTTCATCGGTGTAGAAATATTAAATTGCTGGTCCTCTTTTGTGTTTTTATTTAAATATCAGACATCAGCGATAAAAATAGATGGTTAAAACAACTGCTAAACTGCTGTGAAAAATGTTGCAGCATCTTGCCATGAAGAAAGTATATGGGAGGACTTCTGCCCGATTTTATACCCCCCCCCCAAAAAAAAATCAGGGCAAAATGTTCGGCCTACTTTACACAGGACAAACAGAAATATTGAATTTGAAGTCTGTCACATTTTTAACAGCTACCAAGTAAGATTTCTATCGTAGAAATGTGACCCCGTGCATTTCTACGCGGGTCAATTTTTTCACGTTAAAACCTCATGGACATGGCTTGCAAAGAAGTCCGCAAGAAGCGCAATCCAACTGCCAGATAAGAACAAATGCCAAGAATGCATATGTGATGTACGTCTTATTGCACTATTGGCAACCGCAAGAAGCGCAATCCAACTGCCAGATAAGAACAAATGCCAAGAATGCATATGTGATGTACGTCTTATATATTGGCAACGGGGGCGTTTTTAAAAGCCTGTTGACTAGCTTTGGGACTTTTATAACCTGTGTTTTGTAAAATTGCTTTTGTCTCCCAATTAAAAATTCACTTCCGGCAAGAGGCCACAAATCCCTCACGTGATATTGATAGATAATACAAAGGATGACATATCATTCTTAATAATATTGTAACTAAAGAGTGCACTAAATTGCCGACTACACCTTGTATAGTAGAATCACCTTGAATAATCTTCAAAAATGTGTTAAATTCGATATTTTTGGCGCTGATTTTCCCTTTGTTCTGGCGGCCATTTGCAAAGCGTTGATCTGAATACAAAACCGGAAACGGACAAGACTGTATTATACCGGAAATCACCGACAAAACTTGAAAAACATTAATCCATCAATCCAGTTGTTACATTCTAATCATAATTTGCATAATTGCCAACAGAATTATTATATTTTAAAGACTTTTTTATATAAAATTTTTTTTTTTCTATCTGACACACACTATCTTTATTAGCTAAAAAAAACCCTTTATTATACTTATTTAAAAATTGCATCCCCAATTAAGACACAAAGAGGTTAAAAAGAGCTATACTGTCCAAGATGCTTACTGAACCCATTTACCCCTAAAGACATACATGGACTTGTCCAAGGCATAGATATACAGAAGAGTCCATATATTGTTTTTCAGGGGTTGATGCATTAAAAATATAAAACCCATGCAGATAAAATTTCAAAGTACTAGCTTTTTAAGATACTGTAGAATCAGAAATTTTTGTTGTGGTTTTAATTTTGTTTATTTCGTTGTTTTCAGTTATCAACAAAATTTAAACCATGATGAAATATTTGAATACATAATACTTTGTAATAACAATTTAATAGGTTCCTTTACAAACAAGTTTAGGTATTTCAGTGAAATTTAATGTCTATGAAATTGTTCTTGTTTTTAAAACAACGAAATTACAACCCCACAACAAATGAACAAAAAGAAAAAATGTTTCAAAAATATTAAAAGTGGTGTGTGTACATTGTATGTGTTTTTTTCAGCATTTTTTTAATACCATATCATCATTACCGTTTTATCAGTAACATCAACATGAAATACATCTGGTACATTATATACAGCTACATAGTAATTATGAACCATGCAGAGCTTGAATTTAACATTTTTCCCTTGAGTGTCCTACAGGTCCGGTGGCATAAAAAATTTACTGACCCCATCAAACTTCTACTGGCCGACAAATAATTAACTGAAAAGAAATAATTTTATGATATATTTAGATAAAAAATAACCAGCCTTACTGTATAACTTGACGTTGGGACAAGACAGAATATTTTCAGTTTGTAATAAAGATAATTTGTAAGATTTAACGTATATAGAAAAGGGCACTTACACTCTATCTTTATTCAATATTTCTTTCAGTGCTGGACAATGGGGCCAGTACAGATGAGAAATCTACTGGTCCATCCTATTATTTACTGGCCACAGGCTGGTGGACCAGTGCTAATTTCGAGCCCTGTGAACCATCACATCCTAGTTTTACACATATATATATATATATATATATATATATTATATATATATATATATATATATATATATATATATTTCACTCATATTTCAGTATTTTCATTTTTGTTGAAGGATATTATTTAACTCATTTATATCTCTAAAGACACATTTGGACTGGTCTAAGTCATCAGAAGAGTCCATTGTTTTTCAGGGATTGATGAGTTAACAATAAAAACTGGTTCAAGAATTTAGCTGGTATTCAATATTCAAGCTCAACTATAACCTACTTGGAATTTTGATTGGTTGTATTGTTGTTTAACGTCCCTTTCAAGAATCTTCCACTCATATGGAGACATCACCAAATGCCAGTGAAGGGCTTCAAATATTAGCCTATGCTCGGCACTTAAGGTCATTCATGAGCAGTGCATGAGGGTTCTTTTAAATGTGTCGATACCTACTGTGACACGGGACCTTGGATTTTACTGTCTCATCCGAAGGACTAGAATCTGACCTAGCTGTTACCAGCTGGACTTGGAACTGACAACATCATGATCAAGAGTCGAGTGCGCTACCATTTTTACTGAGCCAGACCGGCTCACTTTTTAGGACTAAGAAATGACAACCTACAAATTTTATGTTATAACTGGACATTTTTGTGTATTATAATAATGCATACAGATGTAAAATGAGCTAGGATGAAAAATATCATTCATCCTGAAAAAACTTTCAAAATATTCAAAAATAATTCTCAAATTAACCATACTCAAATGTATTTTCCATTTTTGGGGGTAAAATCATGAATTTCATCCAATGCTTTTTATGTGAATGGAAAAATATAGTAATGTGTTTCTTATTCAGTCACAAAAGGAAGTCATACAAACAACTATACAGTCAAAATAATACATGTAAAATAAAAGTTGAGATTCGGTATTCAGTAAATTAGGTGACTTCGGGCCCTGGATACTAACTCATGTTCCCCTGAAATGCAATGGATTCTACTTAAAATCCATTATGTAGGTCAGTCCAAGTGTGTCTTTAGAGGTGAACACGATCATCCAAGATGTAGATGAAATGATATAACTTTTGGTTATGAACAAATTCATACATTTGGTTTTATAACAAATTATAATTCATTTGCAGGGTTATAAAATGTGTCCAATACAGTGAATGGCCAAACTATATATTTGTTATTTTAGGATTTTGTAAATTGAATTATAATAATAATACAGTCAAACTTGCATTAAAGTTCACCTCTGTATAAAGGGCACCTTTATAGAGTGGCCTTAATAAACAAGTTTGACTGTACTACTTACAAGTCATTTCATAACACAATAAAAGGGAAATGCTATTTGTTTATATATATATATATATAACTATAACTATTTCATATATATATATATATATATATATATATATATATATATATATATATAAATATATATATATTTATATATATATATGAAACAGTTATAGTTATCAAAAGGAAATTTTGATGTTTTAACTTATCTGAAACAAAGAGAAGCTGTGTTCTCTGTCAAACACAAATTGACAATGTTCAAAATTAGCTTGAAATTTGATTTTTTGTTTTACGCCATACTCAACAATCTTTCAGTCATATGATGGCGTCCAGTTTTTATTGGTGGAGGAGAAACCCCGGTTACCCGGGTAAAGACCACCGACCTTCCGCAAGAAAACTGGCAAACTTTCCCACTCAATTCGAAATGACCCTAGCGGGATTCGAACCAGAGGTGAGAGGTAGCTTGAAACTCACAAAAATTGAATTAAATTCCAAAACTGCAAGTATGGAATGTTGGTACACAATAAAATTATCCAGTGGGTTAATTTACAATTCAACTCTGTCTTATTCTGTGATAGTGTACACATCCCCCTTATTTTCTGATTGTTTATTGTTTGATTTCCTGGTTGTACAATGTATATCATTAATATTTTTATTCCATCAAAATAACAGTAAAAAAAGCTGTGGTTGCACAAAAAAGTTATTGAAGTTTATAATTTAATAGCTTGTGGGTTGTTCATTTTAGCCAGTGGATTTAACCCTTTCACCCCTGAGTTTCAGACTGGTACATTCTTTTCTATTGTCTAAGACCAGTTTAATGTGGTCTGTAGGGATAAAAGGATGAATTTTCTCATTATTTTTTATGTTTGCTTTGTTTTATTATCATTATCAATTTAATTAGATATTTTTACATACTGTATGGAAACTGAAATACTGTACGCCTACTTACTTTAGGGGTATTCTAATATTAATGCCTTTTGCGCTCATTGAGCTAATTCAAGAGCAGCGCTAAAATTATTTCTCCATCCTGTCATTCTTTTTATTTGACAAATCCGGTAATAAAATTAATTGCTCGAAATCAAAATTGCGCTAATAAGTCTATCCCCCCTGAGAGCGCTAAAATATGAGTGCGCTAATTTAAATACATATACAGTATTAGAAATGATAAATGATGTTTTGTCTGACAGTTTTGCATTTGAATTTAAATTTTATACAAACCAGCTGGCATTTAATTACATATTTACTTATTGAACACAAATTTGACATAAATTTTTAACTTTTTTTAGAGTATATTGGTTTAACTTATCAACCCCTAAAAAACAATGGCATCTTCTGTCAAAATGTGTCTTTAAGGGTGAATAAGTTAAATTTCAAGTGAGAGGTTAGAGGGAGATAACTCCAGTAGATATGTAAGACAACATCAAGTGATATATCAATTGTATTGAGGACTTGTTCTTCACTTGTTTAAGTTGAATTTACCTGTGGACTTGTGGCAGGTGTGATCTGTGCCCCCCTCCCCGTGGCACCTGATTTCAGTCAGTGTTTGTCCAATGTCACCAGATATGTATATTTTTCCCCTGGGCTTCCTGAAGATTATTGGTAGGCAGGCTACCTATGATTTTTAAATCTCCCTATGTGTAGGATGATGTGGAAACTCTGGAAACAAGTTTGTGCAACACAGAACTGGATTTTTCATGCTTTGTATATTCTTGTTTTTTGAACAATTTAATTAGTATGGGCAGCAATATACAATGTACAGTGGAATCTTGTTATCTCAAAACTCATGGAACCACCCTTATTAAATCTTTGAGATATCTGGAATTCAAGATGACCCAAATTTTTAATTGATATGTTATTATATCTATAAAAATCAGGACACAATCAGTTCTGACACATCCAGAATTTAGACTCAACCGATTTCAACATAACGAGATTTCACTGTATTTATATATCGCTGGTATGGGTACTACCAATAACTGTCTTCCCTTGTATGTTAGGTATAATGTACTTCAGACTAGGCTGAAATTCTGCCCCAATTTTGAGTTACTTTTTTTTTTCATCAAGGCCTGATTTTACCAAGAAAAGCAAGTTAATATCGGGTTAGAATTGTGGCCTAATTTCAGACAAAAAACAGTTCAGTGTATCCAGAATTTACATCTTTTAAATTATCTAAAAAAGTGCTGGTTATATGTTGTAAAGATAAAAATTTTAATTGGAGAACTGACATGAACATAGTTAATAATTTTCAATTAATCATTTTTTTAAAATCGTGATACATGCATATTTCGCATTATCATTTGATCAATTCCATTCAAAATTGAATACTTGATTTAGAACTAAATCTAGCTATCAGTAAAGAATTGAAATAATTTGTTGCTGAATTTAAAATCAGATGTTCTTTTGATCATATAGGCCTATTATAAATTAAATTAGACTCTACATTCCAGGGGCACATTTTATGAAAGGTCCTAAGTATTAAATCCTCAGTCTTAGTCCTAATTGTCATGGGACTGACCAATCAGTGATGCGTTGCCATGGTAGTTAGGACTAAAAGTTTGGATTTAGGACTTGGGACCTTTCGTAAAATGGGGGTCAGAATAGCACCAAATTTGAAAGCGATCAAATTTTAAAATATTAATTAAATTGTTAATTTACATAAACCAATCTTTTTATTTCATAATTTTAACATAAAGTGAGATATTTTGATATTATTTATTAGATATCAAATTTCATCCTCAAACTGGCCCAAGAAAATAGATTTAAAGAAAAAAAAAAAGATATTGTTTTTTTATTTCTTTGGATTCAGCTCTGATCAGTTTTCTCGTTTTAGATTATAAAAATATTTCCAGTAATGAATTGAAATACAATTAAATTGCTTGTTTACTTCAGAACTGGGACATGTGAAGCAGGTTATTTTAAATACAGGTTCTTGATAGGCTAAAGTTTCGCTGTAATATCCCGTGAACGTCTCCGAAAAAAATGGTAGAACGCATTCGACTCGGAAAACGTTCAAGCTTTTTGTGTCATTTTGACTGTGTTAAAGGTTTCATCGATTTCCGGTATGAATTTTTTAAATAAACTAGAAAATATAATAGAACCAGCGATATATAGAACATATTCAAAGTTATAACGTTAGCAAGGAACAAAATATATCAGATAATTTTTAAAATGTTTTCTATTTAGTGAAATGAATAGATAAGATCGAAGACACCGTTCCCTTTTGAACTTGATATCGCTCAGCTGAGTACCTGTGTCTGTGAGCTGAGTCGATAGTGTTCATTTCATTTCGCCTTTCATTGTTCAAAGTTTTATTCGAAAATCTAACATATATCACCTGCCATATACAAAAAAGACAACTATCTACCTTAACATGGACCAAGTCATTTCTAACACCTTATTTGATGTTTAAAATTTTCGGGTCGGAAACCTTTTTTGAATTTTCCCGCTGAAATGTCACCTGCAAAACAGAAACCACGCCCCTTAGTAACATATCAACATTCAATGGCGGTAGGTTTTCGTGTTGAAAGGTACGACATATCCGATCCCAACAATTTCTGTGCTATGGTGATAGACTTATGTACTGACAGGTCCATACCTAGCAACTTTACACGCTTCCCTATATGTGAGATACTGTTTATTTCCAGACACTGGTAAGTAATATCATTAAAACATTATTATTATTAGATACAATAAAATAGAAGACTACTGATTAATTCGTGCCTAATCAAACGAGTTAAGTTTATTGTCAATAAACTTTGTTTATTTCTTTTGTTATGGGTATGACATTACGTTTAAAAGCCGTCTGTGTATTCTCAAGCATTCTCTAAATATTATCTTTCAACATAAAGTTATCTTATCCCCGGCATCCAGTTTGATGGCCATGTTATCGTTGTTTAAATACGTCTTTTGACAGTTTTGTGTTGGTTTTTATTTCACCCAATTTTTCATATGGGAATGAATTATCACAAATCACGCCAAGTCCAAGGACCATGCTGTGTTTTACAAGTGATCACATGTTATTCCAGCACTTATAATGCCTTGGAGCTTTTTCAAACAGTTTCTATCAGTATCACTTTGAGACGATAGATCAATCTTCTACAATGGTAATATTTTATTCATGATAGATATTTTTTGTGCATGTCAAATGTATAATCAGATAATTACAAAGGTATAATCACCTGATTATGACTGACGACTTGGGTTAAAAGTGTTACAGGTAGATGGTGTAAGATAGACATACTATTAAATATCAGACATATTTCTGTTATTTCCTTCAATTAGGAAATATGAAAAATAAATTGGTCTGAATATTAAACTGTTTTAAATGTGGATCGATCTACTTTGTAACCATTTTCTATAGTTTCACAGACCAATATTCAACAATGGAAAATACATGTGTTTTTTCCAATTTGATGAAAAAAGTTCTAATTTTGTGTAATTTGGGGAAAAATTTAATTGAAAAGAGATTTCATAACATCTAGAATTACATGTGTGCAAACTATTTTCCCCAATTTGACACAAATCTACATTAAAATTTCCATTTGTGTCTCTCTCTGTATAAAACAATTTAATACAATGAGAGAAAGAGAGAGAGAGAGGGCACATACAAAGAAAGAGTGGGGCATACAGAGAGGGAAAGGGAGGGGCCACAATAAAAAAGAGAGTGGGACACATACAAAGAGAGAGACAGAGAGAGTTGGGTACACATACAAAGAGGGCGCATACAGAGAGATGGGGGACACATACAAAGAGAGAGGGACAGATACAAAGAGAGAGAGCAAACAAATATAAATATCTAGTTTGTTTGGTAAATCAGTTATAGGATAGCTACATAGCAAGAACTCATTAGAGACTAGCTTGATCAGTGTGCAAAATTTTACAGCAAAATGCAAAATTGTGATACAAAGAAATTGAAATATCAGAATTAGAGAAAATATTTGCAGTAAAACTTTGTTTATGTATAAAAGGGCTGGGCTGTTACATGGGCGTAATCAATTCTGAAAACAAGAGAAGGTTGATCTAAGTATTTGTAACAGTTTGATACGAACAAGCCATACTTTGTTGGAAAATCTTAAGGTAATTTATTCGTGTTTATATGTGATAATCACTTATGGAATATTATAGGTAATAACTTGCACGTATGAATAAGCATACATACATGACCAATTTTTAAACTTCATTTACCTTGCATATATATTTTAAAAATGTTTATTTAAATCCTATTTTCACCTGGATATTAATTTTAGGTGGACATTTTAATTATTTTTGTCAATAGCTTTTGGATTTTGGTTTTTAGATGAAAATCATTATTATGTTCAGTTATGAGTCAGGTTGGCTTTTCCTGTCCTTGGGATGAGACAATAGACAGTAAGAACTGAGCCCCCGTGTCACAGTAGGTGTCGGCACGTTAAAGAACCCTCACTGCTCAATGGCCATAAGTGCCGAGCATAGGCCAAAATTTGAAGCCCTTTACCAGCATTTGGTGACGTCTCCATATGAGTGAAAGATTCTTGAGTGGGACGTTAAACAACAATATAACTACAACTTTGAGTAAAGTTGTTGAGTGTCGATTATTAACATTTGTATGCTGTACAGTTGAAATGCAAGCATTAAGAATGATTCCAATTACACCACATGAGATATGGCATGTGGTGGTTTAACAGCCGAGCATTTGACATTCACGAAATGATAGAGGATTTGAGTTTGAATCTGAGTGAAATTTTACACCTAGGTTAGTGACTGTTTGTACACAAAGTGCTTGGCATAGGGACTGAAAGTTATGAGATATTTTGGATAAAACTTACCAGGGCCCGAAGTCACCAAATTTACTCAGTACTCAAGCTCAACTAACTTTTCATGATTTTAAGGTAAAACATGCAAAATTAATTCTGTAACTGGACATGTTTATATATTGACAGCATACAATTGTAAATAATGATTGCTAATTTGAAGGAAACTTCAGAAATATTAAAAAATAGTTTGAGTACGTACTCAACATAATTATTCATTTTTTACATGAAAATAATAAGTGTGACGCAAAAATTTATATGTGACTGATGTAAAATAATAATGTTTCCAAATTACTCAAACCCAAAAATGTACAAGCGATTTACCTCAGACAAAATAACGAAATAACACTTGAGCTTTAGTATTGAGTAAATTTGGTGACTTTGGGTGCAGTACATGTAATTCAGGTTCTTGTTTCTCAGGGGCTGATTTTTATGAGACATTACGTTATCAGTTAGGCCTTAACTCATTCACCCCTAAAGACACATTTAGACTGGTCTAAGTCATTATTGATTCACAGAAGAGTCCATTATTTTTCAGGGGTTGATGAGTTAATTAAACATATTTGTATGAGGACTCTGATCAAGCATTCTGCATGAAGGTCGATAAGGGAAAGAATTTTATTCAATTTTCATTTATTTACCTTTTTTTCATTTTAAAGTTCAAATTAAAAAAATTCTAGGTACCGGTATATTAACAGAAAAAGGAAAAAGCAAATCACTATATGAAATACCCGAACCAACAACAATTTTTAATGGAGGAACGGTCAGAACACATTATTAACAAATTTATTTTTATTTTTAGCTTCAGACATATCACATGGCCTGTTGTCAGACAACGTTGATTATATTTACATGTTAGCGTTCATTTTGAACAGTTGCATGGATTAACAAAGAAACTCGAAATTAAGCGATAATTATTTCTTATTGTCGATTGTCATTTGATCACAGGTGCTCAGATTTTAAATTCAATAAAAAAAAATTATAATTTGCAATTTGGAATATTGAAGTACAAATGTATATAGGAAAATAAAAAATGTCCATGTTCATTTGAATATTCTTATTGAAACCCCGCTGTTCTGTCGTTATGTAATTTTTCGGTGATGAAATTCGCTCAGGTGATTATGAAAACACCCAAGGTAAACAGGCTGCATGGTTAATTCAATCACTATTGTTAGTAGTAATATTAGTAAAAATCACATTTTCTCATGTTTGAAACTCTTAAATACACGTAATGTAATGATTGCTCTTTAAAAAAATGTTGTTTTGAATGAATTTAAATGTCTACCTTGAAGACCTGGTTCAACAGCAACATAACTTCAATTTGTTGAAATTTTACCGGTAATTCTTAAACTTTTGCAGGAAATACAATGTAGTATTTTAAGGACATTGCTAATTAGGAACTCTTTCACAGACTTTCAAGAATTTTTTTTTTCTGTCATAATATTTTTTTTTTTATTGAAAAAAAATGTTATTCATTACATTAAGAATAGGAAACTTTCGAGTTAGCCTGGATTACCGTTATGATCCTGCATTTATTTTCGCCTTCTCAATTTTGATCCTCATATGTTCTTCTGGTTTTCATATTTACCTTCGCAACATATGTAAAATAAATGGAAATATTTTACTTTTTAGCGCATTAAATTTATTTTGTATGAAGAAACCCAAGAGTCTCTTAAAACATACCAAGTGGGTTATTTAGTTAAACGTGAAATTACTGAAATGTATCAGGCAGAGAAAAATGTGTGGACAGACTGGGAATCGAACCCAGGACCTTTTGAACACTTGCAGGGTACTTTTACCAATTGTGCTATGGGGGCTATCTATATGTTAGTTATACCAGAAATAACATTGAGGAATTTTTCTAGAATCAAGGAACTGGCAATAATAAAAGCAGGATTATAACGGTAATCCATGCTAACTCGAAAGTTTCCTATTGAAAACTGCATTCTCAAGTTACTATGTCAATGCATAGAGGTGAATAAGAGCTTAATACAATCTATATACACTGTATATGTTTTAAACTCTGATGGACAGAAATATAAAATTGTTGGCTTTTGGGTTACTTATATTATTTTAAGTTGGTAAATTTATATATATATATATATATATATATATATATTTATATATATATATATATATTTATTTATTTATATATATATAATATATATTTTTATATATATATATATATATATATATATTTCACACTTTGTGAAAGAGCACCATTTAGAGATTGTTTGACTGATATGACACAAGGTGTATGGGTTGTAATCATGAGGTGGTCTTATATGAAGGGTACTCTTTTAGAAATGTTTGATTTATTAATCTGTCAATTGGTTGTTATTCCTAGGCAGTACAGTTCTCCCCAATCTATTGCCGCCTCCCCTCCCCAAGCACACACACCCAGTTATAATGCCCAACTCGCATTATATTGCCAGCATTTCTTAAAGAACAAATTCTTCCTCACAACAATACCAAGATTTTGGTGTTTGAAACTGTGTCTGTAATATTCAGGTAGCAACAAAATTCAGGTATCTGACAGCTCATAGTTATAGAAATTTTACTATAATTGTTTTACTATTGTGAAATATTCTTTTTCCAGTAAAAATGCTACTTCGGTACATGTAATTAAAAGCAAGGCATTGTTTGAGTTGATGATGACTGTTTTGTTATACATTTTGGTATTTTCAGTCAAAGAAAATTGATTTTACAAAAGACATAACAAACAGCCGATAGAATATAAGTAATCTGTTAACATACATTAGATCAGTATCAACAATAGTTTCCGTCAGCGGAATTGGTAATGTGAAATTGCCATTGTACCAAAGCCGTAATTCCATGTCCGGAAATAGTACCATACTTCTGGTTCCTTTGTATAACGCAGTTATTTAAACCTGAGATTGATATCAAAGTTATTGAATTCAGTTTGTTGTTTTGTGTTAGTGTCAACAATTTCTGTAAGAAATTTAAAATGATATTTAAAGTCTTATTTTGTGATCAGATTCAGAGCTGAAAGAAACATCTGTCAAAATATCCAAAAACAAACAAAATAACAACAACATCTACCCAGTTTGTTTTGTAGCAAGAATACATATATGTGCACATGTATTTTCAAGTTTATTTGGAGAGTCATCAGCTGTTAGTGAAGACACGAAGTGTCAAATATTTAGACTAATGCTATGGAATTATATCAATGCAGTCAGGGTTCTTTATCGTGGGAAGCCTAGTACAGTGGTGTGGGATGTCAGTTTCATGTGTCATTCAAAAGATGTATGGCTGGTTGATGGATTCAGAGCACAGAGTAGCTCAGTTGGACCAACTGAGCTACATGTACTCTGTCCTCTGAATCAATGGTAGAGCAGTGGATCTTCAACATGAAGGTCTCAGGATCAATTCCTGATCCCTCTTAAATGAGGGTCTGGCCTTATTTAATACCTGTACCTATTGAATTTTTTTTTAATTTAGGGAATGAATATGTATGGTCTTAATTGTGAGGTGGTCTTCCTAATGAGGTGGTCTTAAGGTGAGGTTCTAATGTACATAGTCAAAATAAAATTAAAGTTAAGGTTGAGTATTGAGTAAATTTTATAACTTCTGGCCCTTAAAAAAAAGACAAACATATCACCATATATTAAACATAGAGGCTACATGTAGTATGTACCTGTAGGCTGTAGGTCATGTATGGTACTTTATATTTTCTACAGATTGGTGTGTTAACATACATGTAAAATGTCAACCATTATACAGAACCTACATTGTGAATTTGTTTGACTTTCACCTCAAGTACCTTTACTCTGTATGCAACAAATGACCCACTAAAAAGCCTTAAACTAATAAAAGGAGAGACATTTTTACAAATATTTTGTTAGGAACTTAGTAAAGGACAATTGCATATCGGTGCATAATCCAAGGCCATAAACAGCATTTGATTATTAAACTAAGATGATTTCTCTTAAGTGGGTTTAACCCTTCTAAACCCTACAGGCCATAATAGACTTGTCTAAACAATACAAAAGAGCATACCATCTGTATAATTAGGGTTAGAAGGGTTAAAAGACATTGCTAATCCTAATCCAGGATATTTAACAATTGTGTTGGTATTGCTGTCTGTAGTATTATAGCGTTTAGGTCTTCAAATCGAATGCTGGCTTAATTATTATGGAACCGATAATTGCAAAAATGTGTGATTAATTAGCAAAAACAACATACAGGATCTGTAATAGAAGAGCAAATGGCTCCAAAAAGGCTAAATATATACTTACTCTTACAGTACATGAAGATGACTTGAGGAAATGTTTTTTGTTTTTTTTTCATTCATTTACTGATACCCTTACTAAAAATTCCGTGGCATTAGTATAGGAATTATGTAACTGATTGCCGGAATGCGGGTTAAGAGCAATTTAAATTTTCCTTTTGTAGTTCCTGGGGCCAGATTTAAAGGCAATAATGTTTTTTGTTTGTTTTGATCTTTATTAAACAGTTAAAGCTAATTCTTTGGTGGCTTTATGGTTCAAGAAATGGTTTTTTTTTTATTTCTGTGTATGTTCTGTTCTTAGCAACAAAAAAAGCAACATGCACTTTTGTAGATATTGAATGACTTAATTTGGATAAACTGTTGATTTTCAGGAAATGTTCAAATGGAGAATTATTCCAATTTTATCGGTGAGATTTAAATATATAATTTTAAAGATTTTTAGGAGCGGTGTAAGATAATTTTCACACCTTGCAAGAAACAGGGTATGGTAGACAATCCTACTCTATGCTTGTCAAATCAGCACATTTGATATATAGGAATGTCACAAATCAGAAACTTGGGGAGGATGGGGGTAGGCCCAATTTCTGCCTTGAATTTTTGTGACTTTTTTGGTAAAATCAGTTTAGGAGGGGTTAACTATAGGTTTGTCAATCTCTGTGGATAAGGTTTAAGTTTTGCAATTAATCATCATTGACCTTACACTTGGTTTCATAGGTAAGGAGCATGTATTGACACTCTCAGATTGCTTCATTAATGTTTGACAAGGAGGTGGGGGATTGAGCATCATGTTTTTATGCCACCGCCCCCCCCCCCCCCACTTCATAGAAGGAGGGGTATATTGCTTTGCCACTGTGGTTGGTCGGTCAGTAGGTCGGTCAGCCCGTATACCAACAGTTTCTGTTCATTATCTCTGTAGTGGGAGCATATATTGAAATGAACTTTGTCTGTTAAGGAGTTATGCTCCTTAAACTTTGAAAATTTCCGATAATTCCCAGTTTCCATTCAGTATATATCTCTGCAGTGGGTACACATATTGAAATGAAATTTGGCATACAGATACATCATGTAAATATCTAGGTCAAGTTTTGATTTGATTATCATCAGATAATTTTTGACAGAGTTATGCCCCTTGAACTTTGAAAATTTCTAATAATTCAAAGTTTCTGCTTATGGGGGAGGGGGCATAACTGTTTTACAAATAGCTCTTGTTAACCATGAGATACATGTCTTTTATATCTATAGGCAGTGCAGGATTAAGCCTCGGCTGGAACCTAAAAGTATGATAGTTTACATGACCTGTGGAAGGCTGATGGTTTTTCCCCAGGTACAACATAACCAAGTTTTCAACTTCACCATCAAAACCTGGCCACCACTATGTAACTGAAAAATTGTTAAGTGTGGCTTCAAACCAACTAACAGTGTTTCAGATACCACACTCAACAATTTTCAGTACATAGTCATCAAGAAAACAATTTTATAATGTATTGAGGAAAAAAATCATTGGCTGTCTGCCAGTAAACTGGCAAACAAAATGAGCCATAAAATATGATTCCAGTGGACTTATCATAAAAAAAAAATATCATTTAAACAAATCACAATTCCTAAATTCCTTCCTAAATTATTGAACATGATTTGGCCCATTCTTTTTAACATGCATGTACAATCCAATTGCAAACGTATTTTTATTAATTTACATTGATAAACATGTGATATCAAAGGTGATCCTTTTTCATGGGTATCAATTTCATCTACCTGTAACAAATTTCAGATTATCTGTACTGTGCCTTTGAATCTGATGTATACAAAAATCAATCATGTATCAAATTCATAAAAAAGAGGAAATAAGGCAATAGCATTAAATATCTAGGGAGAGAAAATTATTGCTTTTATCTTTACAAAATGTATTTTGAGAGAGAATTACCAGGTATTTACTTCTTATATATAACTATGCATCAAGTTTGATATAGGTAATAGATAAATAGATATATGTTTTGGATAAATGAAGTCGGAGAAATCAGGGGCCTGTTTTACGAAAGGTCTTAAGTCTTAGACTTGGTCTTAGGACCACACTTACGACTAATGTGACCATTTTACAAAGACTTAGGACCAGTGAGTTACGATCAAATCAGGTCAGTTCTTTACGACTACCCAGAGGCTGTGTGTAGACCTAACTTATTACACAGGTTCAATTTAGTTGAAGTATGCAGTCAAGGGACTTGAAAAAACTAGCCTTTATAAGCAGGTAATCCTTATACAGAGGTGGCCACTATGGCATAAATGAAATACATACAAGTATATATGATAATAAAAAATGTTAAAAAAAAAAAGCACACACATTGATATGTACCTTTATCTTTAATTTTTTTTTTATTATACTATACTATATACTTACTGTATATATATCATATTTTTTTCTTATTTTTGTGCTAGCTTATGCATATAAACTCTCATTCAATGAATTATTCTATTCATATTTATGCATTAATATCTATAACTGTAAATTTTCAGAAATGCAGACAACAGTTAATTGTTCCATTTATTGTATCATGTAATACATTTTTTTCAATATTAACATTTGTGTATACCTCCTGATAGTTTTGATTTCTCTTTTTTTTCATTTCTATCTTCTTTTATATACATGTATATTCTCCAATCAAAACAGTTTTAAAAAGCAGTTTTATGTTGGTATGAAATCTATAGGTAATCAATTTCATATCAGTTTGACAGACATTTAACTTTATCAGGATCGTTCAGCGTCTATTTCAGGAACCTTTGATTCACCACTATCTCTAAATTACCTTGTAATAATACAAGTAATATTATGTCAGTCTAAGTAGGACCAGGACTTATTTGAATTATGCATGTCATTAATTGTTTTTCATTACAATTATTACATTTACACGAACAATTCAGAGAGAGGGTTGTTCATGTATAAACTCACACACACACACACACACACACACCTACACACACACACACACAACTCTCTCTCTCTCTCTCTCTCTCTCTCTCTCGTGACTGCAACTCGGCTGTCATTTGAAGTCAGTCTGATTTGCTTTCTTTCCTGTAAATAATATCCATCGAAATCCACCATTAAATATAAAGAGCTAGAAATTCGATATGAATAATGCATGACATAAAAATTAAATGCCATTTCTTATGAATTATTTGTATGTTTATGTTGCATGAAACCCTTTAACTAATGAAATTGATGTTCATGAAGCATACAATGACAGAAAAACGTCATGTGTGTGTGTGAGGATTGCTATTGGAGCATGGCGGGGATTTATGTACGGATAGCTAGGATATTTTTTCATATGATATGTTAATTGTTAGTTATGGGTGCATATATTTATAAACACAATTAATATAATAGTTATTAATACATATTTTTGCTATATATTTGAATTTGAGAATATTAGATCCATTGGGTAATTTACACAAGAATTAATTGCTCACAAAATAAAAAGTTAATTGTTACGAAGGTGAAAATTCACTATCAGTGTAGAGAATTCTTTATCTGTGTAGAGTCGGACTTTTGTCCGATGTTGTTCTTTCTGTTTATATTCCTGTATCGATTGGTCTCTAAGGTTACAATCTTTTTAAATCACTCACTCCCCCTAACATTCCTGTGCTTATTATATAATGGGACAAAGATTTTATTTTTTATTCAAATGGAATAAGTTAGCTATACAGATTTAAATTTTCTTAGATGTTGATTACTCTAAAACTCGCTTGATTGACAGGATTGAACCAAAGTTGTCACAGATATTGAAAAGAAGTCAGACCACTGGTTAATAAGATTAAGACTAATGGTCATTATAAAGTTAAATCACTGTAACATACTTGCGCTAGTCTGCTAAGTCCAAAATTAAAACATAATTTATCAGGAGATGTATGTAAATCATATTCTTGTACAAATCTCTTCACATGAAAATTGTAGCTAGATAGACAATCATGCAAATTTGGTTGTGTTGTTGTTTAACATCCCACTCAAGAATCTTTCACTCATATGGAGACGCCACCAATGCTGGTGAAGGACTTCAAAGTTTGGCCTATGCTCAGCACTTATGACCATTGAGCAGTGAGGGTTCTTTAACGTGGCGACACTTACTGTGACACGGGACCTCATCTAAGTCATTGACTTACAGAATAGTCCATTGTTTTTCAGGGGTTGAGGAGTTAATCTGTGTGAGCGGGGGAGAGGGGAGATCAGCTGAAATGTGTTTGGCAATGTCGTAGTTGATTGACCCTTGACTTAATTCAGTTTGAGGAAATCTGTGTTATTTATATGCAACCATTCTTACAGGACTGCAGTTATAGGAAAGGGTCTATTTCAGGCCATCTGACATTAAAACATTATTTGTTTCAGTTTTAGAAGATGGTTGATTGGTAGACAATTTATTTTCTTTTTTGTTTTAATTTGTAAATTGGACAAAATTTTAGATTTTTGGTAAGCAAAAATATAGGTGGATAAAAAACTCCCTAAAAAAATTGGAATCAGGGCAATTTAGGTAAGTCTGACACATTTCACATCAAACAAATCTATTTTTGGCCCTATATATAATATATTTAAAGTATTATCAATTAACTAAAAAAATAGATAAATGATAAATAATTGATTATCACAGACATACAAGACATTATGCTATATTTGAGTGGCACCATATCTGAAGTGATCCTTCTAGAATTGACCTCCGGTCAGTTTATATCTACCCGTCTCTATACATGTATAGTTCCCAAACATTTCTGTTGTCTGTATTTAATCATTAAAGTGAACAAGTTAAATCTTAAAATTTTGTCAAGACTTGCTGCTGATAAAGTTATCAAAGTTGACTTTGTCGGAAGATAAAAATGTGATTCTGTTGAGCTCTAGGATATCTAACATATTCACAGAAAAGTGTGATAGTAATGCCGTGTGGATCGATTAGCGATAAGTCACCTTTAAATAAATATCAACTTCTGTGAAACATTTTTGGATTTTGTTACATTTAACTTTCCTTGTCTGTCAGTGACAATTTATGGAGGGCTTGAAGGACTTTTTTTTTTAAATCTAGTTTAGTTTGCCTCCCATTTCAAAGTCAGTCGTAAACCCTGAATGTGAATGGATCGGGTCACATTTACTCAGGGTGCACATGTGAGGAAATCAAGGACCACATACATTTATACTAAGGTGCATAAGGATACTGTCTACGGTACCTGAAAATTTTCTCTCCGGTTTAATTTTTTCTCTTTTCATCCTTAGATGAGAGGACGATTTTAAAATGAAAGCGAAATTTTCAAAGTAAATGCGGTAATTAAAGCACGGACATACATGTCATCCATGTGACCATGGTGATTTAGGACAAATTTAAGACAGGCAAATATTATGTTTTCTGTCATAAAAGGACGAAAATAACCAGGGGCGAAAATACATTGTAACCAGGGGCGAAAATACATTGTAACCAGGGGCAAAAATTTCCAGGTATACTCTCAAGACAGGTGGTGTCTCAAAAGAGATTTTATTTAAAGGATTATTTAACCAAGTGGTTTTCAGAATGTGGTCTCAAAAAACAGGTGGTCTTTCAAGACAGGTTACACTGTAGCAAGATACATTATTCACATTCAATCTCATGTAAAGCACAATGTGCCATCCGAATTTTACGCGTAAATCTAAATGTCATATGAAATTTTCCATTCATTTTTTTTCCATATGATCTTCACATTAAAAAAATATAAGTTGAAATATTTATATGAAATTTCTTACTGCTCACAGTGAAATTTAAGTTGAAATATTTATATGAAATTTCTTACTGCTCACAGTGAAATATAAGTTGAAATATTTATATGAAATTTCTTACTGCTCACAGTGATTCAATAAGAGCAGTGACTTTTCCATTTGGATTTCTGATCCAGGTCAGACCTTGTGACTTACTGGTAATTAACCCTTTCAACCCTAAAAACTATGATAGACTAGTCTTAAACAATAAGAAAGAACATATCACTTAGATACTCAGGGGTGGAAATGGAAGGGTCAAAGTATTTATAAATTGTTCCTCCACCAATATTAGATGAGACAATTGAAACCTCAGTCCTGTGGAACATATACCTATCAACCCCTGGAAAACAATGGACTCTTCTGTAAATCAATGATTAAGGCCAGTCCAAATGTGTCTGCAATCCAATTGAAATTCTTTTTGAGGTACTTTTGCCCACTTATTTTTTTCTTATAAAATATCTGAAATTTTGCCAAATTTGTATATAAAAATTAAAAAGCAAATTTTGAAAAAAATAATATTCCTACCAATCAACCCTTTTCTAAAAGGTTGGAAAACATCTAACAAATAATATTCTTTAATGATGGACAGATGAACAGAGATAAAAAATTTAATAAGGGATCAACTGAATTAGGAAATTTTACAAGGGTTATCCTTTTCAACACTATCAAACATAATTAATTACTACAAGACAATAGAAAAAAAGCATACCATTTAGATACTTATAGGGGTGAGAGGGTTACAGAAATAAAGGAATTAGGTGCATGGATAAACAAAAAATATAAAAACGAGTACTGAAAACAAAGATTTTATATCCTGACAAGTATTATATCTAAAGAATAATGGAATTTGATAATGAATGATATATATATAATAGCGTATCTACGACGAAATCAAATATTTTCTTAGATTCCTAGTTAATTATCTGTAATGTAGTGATCAGTTTAAATTTTTTTTCTTCAAATAAGTCCGCAATGGTCATTAAAAATAAAAAACACAATGGAAGAAGCTTCTTTCCTTCACGAAGTGCATCCATGCATGTTGCTTTGAAATTTTTTTTAAAAAATCGACCCTTGTATAGAGCTATATCTTCTTCCAAACAGTTAATCAAAGAACAATCCTATTATACATGGATAATTCCTAATTTAAATATCTGAACTTGATTGTTATACTAGAACCGAAACCTACGTGAGGCCTCTTGGCGATATATAGATACAACTTAGTCGAGTGTTTGTTTACTATGTACCTACCGTTACTATCCAGGTTAATGCAAGGTTAGGGAAGATTTCTACTAACGGAGAATTAACAATGAAAGGGGATTTATTGTATTTGTGAAACTGAGTGTTCACGCTTCACTTAATCCATTTTTGTCCTTGATTAACCGGACATGTTTCAGAGGTATGTAAAGTGGTATGCAGTGAAAGGTTTAAATCAATTTCAATGTCACAGCATATGGTCTTTTGTTTGTTTAATGCCCAAAAGTCTGGTGGTGTACAATAGCCATATATTTAGTGTATTCTCTGTTTATTCTCAAAACATAAGTTTAAGAATCATAACTTTTCTTCGGAATTATAATGCTATAATTTCTTGCTTACTCACCATGTAGATTTGAAATGAAAATAGAAGTTTGATCATGTTTTCAGATTTTTTTTGTTATAAGCATTATTATTATCATTTTAAATTATAAATATTCAAAATTAATTATGAGTTTCTCAACACTCACAAGGTATAAAATCAATAATGTCAGAACTAGTTCCCAAGTTCCCAAATTGAACTTCATTTGAGGATCTCTTCTTCTTTCACTTATCTGTTGTACATTTTTGAATGAAGATTAACATAGGTTGTACTAATCTTTGAAATCTTATAAATATGTCTCTGTATCTTTTTGTATTTCCTTTCAACTGGATATATTGAAAACAATCTTGGTGCTCTTCTTTTTCCTCGTCAAGAAGTTGAAATATAATGTATAGTCCCTACCAAGAGTCGATTTTTACATGATGAAGTTGAATATGTACAGAATATATGTTTCAGTTCATTTGACATATAAATAATTTCAAATACATTTATATGAATAAAAGTGAAATAATTCTTCTTTGACACAGACTTGTATAGACTTCAACTTTTTAGTTCCATTTCTTTAATTTGAGCAAAAATGGGGACTGACTGTCATTTTTCTTCTTTTCAACAACTTGAATGTGTTGGATCCAGAACTTTTTTGTTAAATTTTGCCTCTGACATATGGGTCCAATCGAAGTCAGATTTTTAATATAATTAAACAATACATATAACAATTACCAAAGGTAGGAACACAAAATTATATAAACCAAAAACTGCCACAAAATTATATTAGAAAATGACAAATGAACTTTACAAAGAAAACAAATAAAGTTTAGAAAGAAAGGAATTGACAGAATAGTCATTCACTGATTCAGACTTGTTAGGTCTTCGGACCCACATAGCAGAAGAATGACGGGTCCCAAAAGTAAAATATGTAGGTCCTGGACCTCAGACTTAAGGAATTTTCAGCCCCTGGGACTGGGTATATCAAGTCAAGTAATTCTTGCAGTTGGTTAGAACATTTACAGGAAATGAGTCAGGCCTGGGTTTGAATCCTTGAGGGAGGGCCAGTACATAGTCTCTTCTCTGAATCTCGGGTACATTGTAATATAGGGTTGGAATGTGACTCCTAGCTCCACCATTAAAAAATGGCTGCCACCTTATGTAACTGAAAAAAATTGTGTTAAAAGCTAATCAAAATTATATTTAAAAAAAAATGAATTATTGAGTCTGGCTGTATACTTTTATTCTTGCCTGTTGTGATTGCCATTCAGTTTAACAATATGCATTACATCTGAGTCTAATTTGTGAGATTTCACTGAGGACATCAATTTCAAAATAAATTAAGGTGCCCAGAAAGCTAGTGTAAGTGGGGGCTAGGTCTCTATGACCAAGATAGCTTACTGGTAGTTGGGAGAGAATCCATATCATGAATTGTAAAACATTAAAACAAAAGTGGCTTATAATTTCTTACCAAAAAGTAAAGCAGTTGTATAGAGTGTAAGCCTAAATCTTTTCCGTGGTCTAGTGTAGTAGATAAGGGAGATAAGTGAAACAGAGGTACACAACTTTTTATGTTCAAGTAGGAGTTGTCTTTCTTTTTCTCTTCTTTTGTGGTGCTTCCCAATGCTCTTTACAATAATCCTCTGTAAAATATAACACTTAAGTGAATATATCTACAGACAATCATATTGGGAAGAACATGATTCTTTATTTTGCTGTTTATAATCATCTGCAGTTTTGAACCTTTTTAAACATATTTTTAAATGCATATATGTTTTCTCTTTGGAATTTTTCTGTTTAATCATTTCTGTGTCTTTACCAACTTATATATTTTTAACTGCATCACATTTTAATGTTGCCATTCAAGTTGAAAATATGTTCACAGATTTAACAAGCATTCTGAAAGTGTTAATGAATCAATGCATGTCCCCTATTTGTAAAACCATTTATTAACTCATCCTGCAATCCCTGAAAAACAATGGACTCTTCTGTAAATCAGTGACTTAGACTAGTTCATGTCTTTAGGGGTGAATGATTGAAATAAGTGAATAGTGAGCAAATACAAAACTTAAACCAAAACCTTATCCTGACAGACTGATGGACACAGATAGCTTTAGCCCCCCCCATGATTTCGCTACTACATATCAGACTAAAAATTATCTGTATTATTTTGGGGGTGAAGATTTTAATTGCTCTAATTTTACAGATCACTGTAGTATTCATTACACAATGGTAAGCTTCTGCTAAAACCATCTCTTTGTTTGTTTAAGAGTGAAACAATTTTTGTTTATTGAAAGTATATATACACATTTGTAGTTTTGGGAGATAGTCACTATAACCTATGTTTGCATTATATGGCATTGTGTGTTTTTGTGTGTTTGAGGATAAACCAAGCATTGTAGTGCTGTGTTTGAAGATCAACCATAAAAATGTTTTGCAGGAGAGCAATATACATGTATATATTTGATTTTCATCCATCTATCCCTGAAAATAATGGACTCTACTGAAAATCAGTGATACAGACCAGTCCAAATGTGTCTTTAGGGGTGTACAAGTTAATTAAATGGGATTTGTTTGATTGTAAATCAATTTGTTTGTTTTTGCATACAAATTTATATATTAAGTGATATTTGAACCAGTTTGTATGCTTAAATTGGAAACAGAAAGCTACATGTAGTTTATATATCAGATAACATGTGAATAAGTTTGTATTTTGCTAGTGGTGACTTGGGTTTGTAATTATAGTTTTGTTTTAAACCATTGGATGCATTTATGGTTTTGTCCTCTTGAATGTATTTGGTAAAGAAAAGCTGATTTAAGGCTCATTAAGTGAAAATTCATGTTTATTCTAAAATTTGCCCCCCCCCCCCCTTCCCCAACTCCCAGTAATATACTTTTGACCATTAGAGAGGGTCCTTAATTGACCTTTTTAAATAGAAATAGTCAACCATTTTGAAAATCATCGAAGTACTTGTATTTACTGTAAAACTATATTTTTTCTTGTTTCTTGTGTCAAACAAATTTAGATGTTACATAGGAGAAATCCCTAGGGGTCATTTTGGGCCCCAAACTTTTAGAAATGGTCAAGTTTCTAAGGTCTTCAACCCAAACAATACATTTTCTGGTTAGGTTATCAGCTAAAAAGACTCCAGTAAGCTCTTCTTATCAGATGTTATCCATTGTTGTCTGTTTTGCTCAGGTGAGCATTATGGCCTTGGACTTCTAGCTTTGATGAATGCGGACTTGGTTTAAGTTAGATTGGGTTTAATTGCAAACATTAATCAGGCAGTTTAAAAAATCACTGAGATAGGTTAGTGAACCATTTAAAACGGTTATGTGTCCACCATTTTTAAATCTAATCTGAAGTTGATCAAATTTGTGACCTTTAATGATCCCCTAATGTATGTATAGATTAATTGATTGATCTAATCTGAAATGATTAAATGGATTTTCTCATAAGTATACAATTAATTGATCTAATCTGAAATGATCAAATGGATGTTCTCCTAAGTATAGATTAATTGATCTAATCTGAAATGATTAAATGGATGTTCTCATAAGTATAGATTAATTGATCTAATCTAAAATGATCAAATGGATGTTCTCATAAGTATAGATTAATTGATCTAATCTGAAATGATCAAATGGATGTTCTCCTAAGTATAGATTAATTGATCTAATCTGAAATGATTAAATGGATGTTCTCATAATTATAGATTAATTGATCTAATCTAAAATGATCAAATGGATGTTCTCCTAAGTATAGATTAATTGATCTAATCTGAAATGATTAAATGGATGTTCTCATAAGTATAGATTAATTGATCTAATCTGAAATGATCAAATGGATGATCCCCTGAGTATAGATTAATTGAGATAATCTAAAATGATCAAATAAATGTTTTCCTATAAGTATAGATTAATTGATCTAATGATCTGGAAATCCCCTGAGTATAAGTGGATTAAGTTAATCTAAAATGATCATAAGTGTTTAGATATAAGTATAGATCTAATCTGAAATGATAAAGTGGATGTTCTCATAAGTATAGATTAATTGATCTAATTTGAAATGATAAAATTGATGTTCTCATAAGTATAGATTAATTGATCTAATCTGAAATGATCAAATGGATGTTCTCATAAGTATAGATTAATTGATCTAATCTGAAATGATCAAATGGATGATCCCCTAAGTATAGATTAATGGATCTAACCTGAAATGATTAAGTGTCTGTTCTTACAGGCAAAGATTAATTTACCTAATCTGAAATTATCAAATGGATATTAATTCTCATAACCTAAGTAGCCTATAAATTAATTCAGAGTATGAATGCCTTTCTTGTGCATAAATTGTATTACTCATTCAGTCCATATTGAAGACTGTTACTAAATAAGGTGAAATGATACAGTAAGTCCATGTACAGTGGTACCTATCTTGAGAGACTAGCCCATCTACCACTAAAATGTGGTATCAAACATGTTTTATTTAAAGGATTATTTAACTAAGTGGTTGTCAGAGTGTGGACTCAGGAGACGGGTCATTTTTCATGAGAGTGGACTCTGAAGACAGGTTACACTGTATCATGAGCCGGCCTGGCTCAGTCGGTAGCACGCTCGACTCTTGATCGTGAAGTTGTGAGTTCGAGTCCGGTTGGTTTCCTGTCCTTGGGATGAGACAGTAAAAACCGAGGTACCGTGTCACAGTAGATGTCGGCACTTTAAAGAACCCTCACTGCTCAATGACCGTAAGTGCCGAGCATAGGCCAAAATTTGAAGCCCTTCACTGGCATTTGGTGACTTCTCCATATGAGTGAAAGATTCTTGAGTGGGACGTTAAACAACAATAAACAAACAAACAAACACTGTATCATATACTCTGTTGAAGACAATGTAAAATCGGATAATCATCTATACAGGTAAAAAGGAGTCACTTAAAGCAGAAAAAAACATAAAAATATAGATGTATAGGTACAAAAACCAACCTGGGCCAAAAAATTATGTTTAATGTGAACCAACTGACTTACCTGAAAAGCCTCAACCCAAAGGTTTATTGGCAGTTCTGCCCACCTATTTCTTTTTTTCTTATTAAAAAGAAAATCTAACATTTTTGTGTTAAATTTACATTTCAAAATTAAAATTAAGAAAATAAAATTCCCTACCACTAACCTACTACTGAAATACTATAGTCGAGGCATATTATCAAACAACCAGACCTGGTAAACAAGACAGTATAGATAGGCTTATTGCTGGCCGCAAATCCCTTTCAATTTTGTTGCTGAATTCTATTGTAGTTTTATTTAATGGTGGTATCAGAAGTACAATCCTTCTAGAGGTTTTATAACAACAATTACAACTACTACAAATGTTTTTATGAGGACATGTGTTTTTATATCTTCATGGGTTCTACATTCTACCTATATCTCTGTTCAAAGCTGGAATAATAGTACAAAAAAGTTAGAAAAACATAAAAATATTTACTTTTTGAACATTCAGTAATTGAAATTAAACTCCTCTTCAATTTAATCTTCTTTGGATTTCCAGTTCAGTTGACAGTGTAATTTTGGCCAGATCACAGGTGAATCTAATTTTAATATAGTAAAAACTCGATCCTACTTATTCTGTGCCCAAATCTCTCTAATATTCGATTCCAATATCAAGGGACTCATTTTCTGAGGGTTATTCAAATCAGTTAATGCAGAATTTATTGGATATATGTATATATCAGATACTTATTAATGTTTGGCTACTGGTCTTTTAAATTTCTGACATTCAAGGTTTAGGCTCATAAGAATCAATAGTTTAAATAAGAATAAGGGGCAGAGAAATGGGATTGTGGTATGTTACTGTTTATCATAGTTCATTTTGAAATGTACGTTAATATTGACAGGTAACTGACATGCACTGAAATCAATTTCAAAGAGAGAAAGAATAATTCTTATTTCAAAAACAGGACATTCCTAGTTTAAATGAAGACAGTAATACATGTACGACAGTATACTGGATTATTACTGTATCATACATGTATATTCCATTTAACTTAATGGAACTTTTAAACTCTACGTAAGGACCCCCAAGTGGCCTTTTTGAATCTTTGAGATTTTCTTAAAGTTGCTTCAGGTGTCGTTAAATGTGAATCATGGTGTTTACCTTTACATCAATAGGTATGTTTACATCTATTGTCTCATAAATTGTCCATCAATATCGTAAACCCATTAGAAGGGGCGGCTAAATTGGCCATGTAGGATCACGTGAAATATACAACATACACAGAAACCATATATTGATATGACAACGCTTTCAAACAAAAATTTGAAACAACGGACAGTGGAAATATGAAATAAACAATAGACATAACCTTGTGATCTGAGTGCAGGAAAAATAATGGAATTCCATTGTTGTTAATTAGTTCATTGAAAGTGATATGATATTTATATGGGAATTATTTCATGCTTTTGAAAGTGATGGATTGTTATTCGTTTCATGTAAGTTTCAGGCGATTAAATCAAGGTGTTAATTACAAGGAAATGGTATGAATAAATGATCAAAAGATTTAGAGATTATGGAAATTCTAATCCTGTTAATTTGATCCATGATGTTTGAGTATTTGAGTTGAAATATGGATTGAGCTTCTATGATCAAAGAGATTCGAAAGCTTGTATGCCTCACCAAAAGCAAACACTGATGACGTAGCAAAGGAAATAGATTCAGTGCTCAGGAAGTTGTTTTAGTGGATATTTGGTTATCGACATTGCATTTAGGGCATTCGATAAATTATTAAACTGTATAAATTTGAACTAAATTAGGAAATAGATTTCCTTGTCTGATTTCACTAACAACATCAGTTCTTGGCATTATGCCGCACAAATGCACACGATCAGCATGCCATAGTACTTGTATGTAGTGGTTGGTATCGGAACTGCTGGATATATATATATATATATTCAAAGATGAAATTTATGCTGTAATAAACGACCTCTAGTGGAATATATTGTTGAATGTATTGTAAATATACGAGTTTCAATAGAAGTATAAAAGCAGCTCATATAGAAGTGTTATTATATCATTTGCATTGTTTACAGAGGGTGTGTAACTCTGAGCCCCATTTTTCTGTTTGATCACTTGGATGTCATCACATGACACTTATAAACAATACTAATGTAGCCTGAAGGCGACTATGAAATAAAGACGTCACATATCTGTCATCATTGATTGAGCCACGTTTGTTTTAATTTCAAATCTAATTTACGAAACATCGTATGCTCATGCATGTCATCTTTGATATAAATTGCAACTCATTGGCGATATTGATTCGACAACAAAACATCAGTGATTGCCGAGCCTTTATTGCATGGTACCGGTACATTAACGAAGGAGTTTGATAAGTGATTTTGTGAAAAAAAGAAAAGAATTGAAAAAATATTTGATATCTTAGTTGGGCTGTATATTTAATGGCCTCTGATAAGCAGTGCAGCTATAACATGCAGTTATACAGACATTGATTTTTACTTTTTTTTTTCAAATTTCAAAGAAATAAGGATAAAATAACTGGATTCTTTATGGCTATCATACTAACTTAGATAATTACAAAAAGAATATATTTTTTAGGAGGAAAAAGTGAAAAGTTTTTCTGAATAACACATCTGATACATGTAGTGGCAGGAATTCAAATGAGAGACTAACTCCACCGCCATGCTTGCTTATGAAGAGAAATTATATTTTCTGATGTATATACACAACTTAATCAGTCTTTGGATTGTTTCAACATATGATGGAAAAGAAACATTCAATTAAATGTAGTTTGATACAAATTATATTTTGACACAAGATTGATGCTCCCGTACTTGACGTTCTCGAAAATATTTTGAAAAAAAAACCCAAAAAACAACAGGATATGTAATTTCCTCTTGTAAACATGGTTTTTAACGGAATTATTTGTCATAGATGCGACACTCACAGTTAAGAGGCCTGTCGATAGACTATCTTACTCAGCTGTCATCCTTGTATTCAGAAGAAGCCAAGTGTATCAGTGAAAAGCTTACAATCTCTTTCAACATGGAATTAACCTGCCGATTTGAAAACTAGAATTTTAATTCTCGATGTTAAGGCTGTATTTTATGTATTCCATGGACATCAGTTTTAATGATGGCACGACTCTTAACTTACGCATACCAATAAGCTTTGCTCTGTAGTTAAGTTGTCGAGACTTTTTGTGCATTTTGTGGTTTGCTTTATTGCACAATTTATACGATTTGTCGGTTTCGTTTTATCTCATTTACTGTGGGGAATTGTGCAAAAATAATTATGCTTGATGGGTCGTACCTGTGTGGTTACTTAGATTAACAACAAATATTGAAAAATGCGAGAACGGATGACATTCAGACGGAAGAAAAGTGTCAGGTTTGTGTCTCATTCAATTTATTTTTTCTTTATATTATTGAGTCCACAAAATATCTGCAGATATGAATGATACAGGACCAAGAAAGGATCAATATTTTTATTGTGAATGATGTGTTTTGGACAATGAAGTGTGTATAGGAGTTTGTGTAAGTTTTGATATTGAACAAGTCTAAACATATCTGTATCAGTTAATATACACTGCAGAGAACTTCTTTATACTGTATACATTTTTACAGGTACATGTATAGTTCTCACCTGACATGTTTCCCAATGATTAATTTGATAATGATTAATTAAATAACATGGAATCTATGTTCTAATTATGCACATATAATTAACTTGGTTAAATGAAACTCAAGATTCAGTTTGAAATTCTTCAAGATTTAACTTTTACTGTAAATATTCTTTTTCTTGAAATTTTTGTAAAGATTTTGAATATTTTTGATATTGAATAAGTCCAGACCCTCATAGTCAGGTGATCTTAATAGCAAGGTTCATCAATGTTTCGGCTAAAGTTTTGAATTCTTACCGGGTACTTGGATATTTTTTTTATTTATACTTGAAAAAGCAAGGTCCAAGCTTTGTAATTTACCATATCAGAATCTACATTACCACTTTATATCTTTGGCAATTTTATCCACATTTTGATGTTTGTTATCTTTCATAATTGTTTATCTATCTTACCATATATGGAGGGTTCTTTACTTTGCCATACAAAACTGTAGGACAGAATACACAGTACTGTATTGTATAACTGGAAATTTTTGCCCCTGATTATTTTCGCCCTTTACATCAGAAAACATATTCATCCTGTCTTAAATTTGCCCTGAATCACCATAGTCTCACAGATGGCATGAATGCCCATGCTTCAGTTATTCAGCTAGGAAATTTCGCCTTCATTTTAAATTTGCCGTCTCAACTAAGGGGGAAAATTAATCAGGAGCATTGGGGCATTTGTACGTGACATGTACATCTTGTTTAATGTCTGACTGTGTATCTATACATAGTTCAGACTGCCGTATTCTTAGACACAGTCTAATTTAAAATCTGTATATATCTCATCTGCTCCTGTTTCGATGAGAGATCGGTTTTTGATTAGATTATCTTAGACACAATACTAATTAAATAAACATAGTGACTTGCATCATCTTTGTAAAAATCAAAAGCACTGGTTAACATTTACCAGCAAGTCTCAGAACATTTATTATGCATTTATGCTAAGGCATTTGCATGTGACATTTGATCTTAAGAGAATGGCTAATTATAGAATCAATAGCATTTCATTATCTCCAGGAAGGTTTTTACGTGTAGTGAAAGAAATCAAAATTTTTAAATAAAACAATTTAGGTTATTTTGTATTTTTTATAAAATATTTTGAACATTTTTCCCGTAGTTTTCCCTGATGCATCAGGACAATATCTTGACAATATCCAGAAACCATATAAACATACCTGCCAACCTCTGAAAGTGCAATCATTTCCAAATGACAGTTAGGGTCATAACACTTAATTAACAGCATATTTTAATTTTTTTTATAAAATAAATTCTGTGTAAAGAATGTTTCTAACACTTTTATTGAACTGATTAGGAAGGGTTCTTACGTGTAGTGAAAGAACTCAAGATTAAGAAATTAAATAAATGAAATCTTAAGTTGTTTTGCTGTAAACTAATAACAAACTACATGTAGTATATTATATTGTGGAACAGCAGAAAAATATAATTATTAAAAAATCTTCATTACCTGGATTATTTATGTAAAAAAAACAAACAAAAATGAAAAAAAAAACAAAGAAAAATAACCCATCAATATGAATGTAAATCATTGAAATATGTCCACACTTTTATTGAACTGCACATGTCACAATACATACAGACTAAAGTCCCGCTGGAACCTCTCTTGATTTTGAGAAAAGGTAATGCCAGTTTACAAGTGTGAGGGAAGCTGGTGGTATTTTCCCGTGGGACACTGTAACCAGGCTTTTTTCTCCACCATAAAACTGAAAAATTATTGATTGTGAAATAAAACAACACTAACATGACCAGAGTACATTCTAAAGCAAACATGAAGATTTTTAGGACAACAATTATGTCAACTTGAGATTCAATCTTCCCTTAATTTTCACAATATTTACCGAATGTGTTTCTTCATTAAATTAGAAATTAAACATAAACAAACTGACGCAGCGTACTGTTCTGTTATTTGTAATATTAAATACCATTGCCTATGTTTGTTGCCCTCTACCATTCAAACCAATGTATGTTACGACTGCACAAATCTACTGAAATTCATTTGAATATCACCCAAAATCAACTAAGGTCCTGTACAAAATGACAAGTAATCTAAACACACACATATATACATAATATATATATATATATATATATATATATATATATATATATATATATATATATATATATATATATATATACATGTATATATATATGATTGTTAAGACATAATTTTCAAAACAAGACTGAAAAGTTAAAAATTGAACAACATCATCGCAGCAGCAATGCTATTGCAAATTTTCAGAGGGGAAATTTCTATTTCTTTGCCAATTTCTATGCCAAGATAGGGGGTAAAGGTCTAAGATGTGCAGTTTGATTACCTTCGTCAGATTGTACAAGCGTTGCACTAGCACTTCAAAAGCCATTGGAAATACGGACCACTGAAGCAAGGACATAACACCCACACACACACACACACTAAATATCTCTCTCCCTGCCTTACAGGGACGAGTGGCAAGGATCTTTAAGTATTCAATCATGCTGCTCGTTACATCAAGTCAAAGCAAGCAAGCAGCAATGCAATTCGTTACATTGTGACTTTATTTTACGACATAAAAAAACAATTTCAATACAGTAGTATGGGATAACAGACCTAAAATTAAATCAAATCAAAATATGATTGTAGGTCACTAGGCTATATACATGTACTCATACTTGATTAAAAAACAAACAAAAAAACCAAAGACATTTAAAAATTCTTACCTAGATTATCTTTTTAATGAATTAGTTAGAACATGAACCATTGGTAATATATCGGTTATTAAAATCACACATTTACGTTACAATTAAATTCCTTTGTTTTTGTTTTGTATTTCTGATCTCAGTCATACTATTTAGACTATGAATTTGATATGATCTAAAATAATAGATTTATCAACTTTGCAACTTACATGGGATATGAATTGACAAAATGTCCAGGTAAATGATTAACTAAAGTGTTATTGAATAAGTAATACAGAGTGAAACTTGTATATAAAGACCCCCCCTAAGGGGCACAACAAAACCAGTCTTTATAGGGAGGTGGTCTCTATATAGAGGTTGATTTGTACACAAATGGTAATATTCGGGACAGCAAAAAATGATGTTTGTGACCAGGTGGTCTTTATACACAGGTGGTCACTAAAGCAGGTTTTACTATTCATACTTTTTGGATCTAGGAAAAAGTTGTTGCAATATTAAGGGTGAGAAAAAAAAAAACATTTTTGAAAATCACTCGTCCAGAGACACCTTCAGCTTGACACATTTTTTTTTTTATAAAATTGAATGGAACCATTAAGACTAACTATTTCTCTGATATTCAATTAATCAAAATGGCAGTAATGGATTTTAAAAGTGTCATGTTCATGGCGAATCTCAGAGGCCAAAAAGTAAGATGTTACAGATCTAGAAGAAAAATTACTCGTCTTTTGGGATGAGTACCCAATCCTAGCTATTGGTTCCCAAGCCATTTTCACTTGTCCAGGACGAGTACATTTTTCTCGTCCTGAATATTGGGGAGTCATTTCCAATGTAAATAATCAAAATGAGTGTGAAAAACTTGGTATGAGAAAATTTCTCTTTAAATATACTTTCTACTTCTAGTAGTAAGATCAAAATGGTATTTTCTTCTTTTAAATTAATGTTTTAATACTCATTTCTTGAAATCTTTGAAAATCTTAAATATCTGCATATTCATCTGAGAACACTAAAGGTAATTTAAAGAATGGATGGAAAGAAATATTTGAATATGAATCGAATAGCAGTAGTAGCCATAGATATTCGATATTGATTTACAATATTCATTTCAGATTTCATTTTAACATTTTTGTCTGACTTCATTCTAAAATTTCTTGATGTTCCTAACATCTGGTTGTAATTTTACACAAATAAAACTGTTGATATAAACAGTAAAACCTGCTTTGGTGACCACCTGTGTATAAAGACCACCTGGTCACAAAGACTGTTTTTTGCTGTCCCCAATAGTACCAAATGTGTACAAATCAACCTCTATATAAAGACCACCTCCCTATCAAATTGGTTTTCTTGTGCCCCTAAGGAGTTGTTATGAAGTTTCACTGTATTATGAAATTGATGCAACATGGTTGTAATATTGAATTCTTTATCTCTACAGATTCACTGAAGGGAATCAACAGTCAAAGGGGCCATTGAAAGTCAGTAATTCAGGGGACAGCAACTCAAGACACTTAAGGGCCCCTTTAAAAGAGGGTACTGAGGGGGAGGTTCTGACAGTGGTTGTTCCACAGGCAGAACAACCAGGAACAGAGGAAAATCCAGTAACCAGCGCTGCTGATTTGGGGTCACCAAAACACAGAGGTATGGTTCATAAATACTACTGTATACTTTGAAATTTTTGCCCCTGGAAATTTTTGCCCTTTTGCAAAAGTAAACACATTCACCCCAGTCTTAAATTTGTCCTAGATCATCAAAGTTACATTGATAGATCTATAGATGTATGTCTATTCTTTAATTATTTAGCTTAGTATTTTCATCTTCATTTTGAATTTGCCCTCAGATGAAAAGGTCAAAAAATAGAAAAAAAATATTAAAAAGGGCAAAAATTTCCAAGTACACATTAGATACAAATGTACTGTGTATAGTTCTACCATGATTTTTTTTCCATATTTTGATTACATGTACATATACTGTGTGCATGTAGGCCTATATAGGAATGTATGTTTTTGTTACTTTTGTAGGTCAAGGTCAGTATAGGTCAAGGCCAGGTTTGCTGTCAAGTGTTTAGTTATCTCTATCTTTGATATATATATATACAATGTATATATATATATATATACGAAAGTGTTTTGACTTTGTAGATCAAATTTATTTAGTAATTTTGCAGTTTCTTGTTATTTTCACTTAGTTCACATTTCATTGGTAGTTTGAGCTTAGTTTTTTAGTTATCCTTTTGTTTGATTTTGATGAGTCGAAGTTCAAGGGACCACCTGAAAAAGTTCGAAACATTGGGACTTCGACTCATGGATTGTAACTGAGTACCTTATGTTTTTAGTGTCACAGGTTCTATAAGGTGTATATGACTGTTTCCAAACCATTTAAGACACAAACGGTCATTATGATTAATAATTAGTGCTAAAGTTAACTAAATTTTCGTGAAATTAAAACAGTGAGTGTTTATGAGAAGGAGAAAAATTATTATGGGGCGATTTCGTGCACATGCAAATTTTGACTTCAAATTATATGTAGGAATTTTCGTTGTTTTTATAGGGATGGGCTAAAAATTTATTTGAAACTTCGAGAAATAAAAATTTGAATTTTAAAATGTTTATTAAGTGGCATTAAATAACAAAATTATTCAAGACTTTGTGAATAGTTTGAAACATTGAGAAATTCGACTCATTGAAGTTCGACTCATTGAAGTTCGACTCATTGAAGTTCTACTGTATATATACATGTATATAAAAACATATGGTACTCAGTTACCATCCATGAGTCGAAGTCCTGATTTTTCCAACTTTTTCAGGTGGTCCCTTGAACTTCGACTCATCGAAGTTCTACTTTATATATATAGTAAAACCTGCTATAGTGGCCACCTCTATATAAGGATCACCTGTCTCTAAAGGCCAGATTTGAAAAGTCCCTTGACTGCATACTTCAACTACATTGAACCTGTGTATAAGGGTCACCTGAACATAAAGGTCAATATTGTCTTGTCCCTTGGGTGGCCCCTATATACAGGTTTTACTGTATATATATATATATATATATATATATATATATATATATATATATATATATATATATATATATATATATATATATATCTATCTATCTATATATATATAGATATATATATATATATATATATATATTTTTTTTTTTTAATTATTACATTATTGTAACCATTTAATTTTACCTAATATAATGATTACAAGTAATGGTACACAAAGAAAACATATTACTCTCTTAAAGTGATATAAACTGTCACGATGATTTTTTTTGTCCCCTGACAAATAGTTGAGAATATGATAAAAATACATTATCAAACACGTGAAATGTTGTAAAAGATCTTCTTTTCGAAGTTATTTGTTTTATTAGAATTTAAGTTTTCCCATACCTTAAAAAATCCAGCTGTATTTCTGTATACAATGACCTTTCAGATAAACTCTTTCGCCATATCAGGTCAGGGGATCTCGTCCTTTACGCGCTCGGACTATGTTAAAATTGGCCGATTTTTATGTGTTTTATATCCATTTTTAAAATACAAGACGCGATTTTTATTGGAAAGTGCATGTACTATGTAAAATATATGCTTTTCAACGCTATTTTAAATACCGGAAGAAAATCGGATGAATATATGAATAAATATATCTGGTCACTAAAAGAAGTTTACCGATCTTTAATGTTATCCTGAATGCTGACATTGACAAAATCAAAACAATATAACTGAAAAGCATGCGTACCTCACGTTTTACAATGGTGATGCCATGTCTGGTGGAGTTGGACAGCTCATGATCATATGTGTCAGGAATGATAAAGCCGAGAATGCGATGGGACGAGTAAAAAATGGGTCGAGATCACCCGATATACCGGCACGTGAACAATTTCAGAAATGAATGTTTTGAAATGACGAAAAAGACAAACTTTGCCAGATTTAGATATGAAATGATGATGTACGAAAATAAACACAAAGGGTAATAAGAATAGAATGTATATTAACTGCAAATAGCAGGTGTTTATTGGTCACTCGGTAATCTTCATAAAAATTTTCTGAAAATTAATTTGCAATGCTCAAAGTATGGCGGACAAAAAATAACTGGTTTTACGGGTTACGTTTGGCAAGATTGTTGCAATTTTACACATGCATTTGTTATTCTAACCAGCAGATGGTCTCTTTGGAATATATATGAGATAGAATATTACATAAAATTGGCATGTAAAATAGCTCATATCGCTTTAAAGAATCATTTACCCCAAAATTTCCAAATGAGCCCCATTTTCAATTCAAAGGGGCAGTTGGACCCCTTAATGAAAATTCCAAAGGAAAACACTGGTATCTATGGTTACTGTGTTACTTTGTTTATGGTCTAATGGATTCATACAAACAATGGTTTTCTATAGTTTTGTCAAGGTCAGGATATGTCAAGGTCAGGATATGTCAAAGTCAGGATATGTCAAGGTCAGGATATGTCAAGGTCAAGTTTGGCTTGTGAATGGCTGTGAGTTATTTTAGTTCTTTATCTTTGATACATATATATATGTTATTATTTTTTTTATGTTATTGTAGTAGTTTGCTGTCTAATGGAGTCATGTAAACAATGGTTTCTAAAATTTATTGCATCTCATTGTTTTAGGTGTTGACCCATCTGAAGGAAACGAGGTCAACAAGCCAAGTAGTCCAGACACTGACGGAAGTGACCCAAATTGTTTTGTCACCTCAAAACATTTTCTGAAGGATAAAATACCGAAATCTCGTAAAGCATTCGACAGACAGGTATACTTCGTATCTCCAAGTTCAGAACCGCACAAACAACCCCAGAGTAGGTGCACCAATGTAACAGCAGTTCTCAACAGACCCGTCGTTACTTCAATCATTGATAATCCATATGCACGTGTCGATTCTGCGTATTCAAGCAGATACAGTCAAAGAAGTTACAGTGGCGATTCCATACGTAAGCTAGCTAAAAATAGAGAACAAAAAATGATGAGCTACAAAGCAGGCGATATTTATTCCATGCACAGCACAACGCTGTCCCGTAACCAGGAGAAAGAAGAGCTACAGAGAATCAATGATAGGCTCGCCACATATGTCCAAAAAGCCCGACAGCTACGAGAACAGAGTCATCAAATAGACTCTACCTCTCTAATCAAGTCTGCGAAAATTCTGGAAGATGAAGTTGTCAATCTAAAAAATCTTTACGAAAAGGAACTTGAAAGTGTGAGGTAACGTACTTAAAGAAATTTTTATGAAATTTACGTACAGTCAGATTAATCAGATAAAAATTATCAGTATTCAAGAACTATAGTGAAACCTTTTGAAGAGATTGCTCTCATTAACGATGACCTGTCTTATGAGACTACAGTCAGAACACATTTCTGTTAAATGATATTTAAAAAAGGAATCTCTTATGAGACACCACCTGTCTTGAGAGACCACAAATCAGAAAGGGTGGTCTCCTAAGACAAGACAGGTTTCACTGTAGTCAATGTAAATTTTGGATGTTAGTTTAGATTTTTCTGAATTTACTGAAGCTTTGGCTGTATGTGTTAACTTCAGTGAAATCATGACTCATTTGCTGTGAAATCAATAGGGAACTTTCAAGTAAGCCCAGATTACCGTTATGATCCTGCATTTATTCGCGCATTCTGGATTTTGTTCCGCATATGTTCTTCCGGTTTTTATATTTACCTTCGCATTGTATTTAGAGTAAATAGAAATATATTTACTTTTTAGTGCATTAAATTTATTTTGTATAAAGAAACCAAAGAGACTCGTAAAACATACCACAGTGGGTTATTTAGTTGAACGCCAAATTACTGACAGACTGGGAATCGAACCCAGGACCTTCCAAACACTTGCAGGGTGCTTTTACCAATTGTGCTATGGGGGCTATCTATATATTATCGAAACCATAAATAACATGGAGGAACATTTTTCTAAAATCATGCAAATGGCGATAATAAAAGCAGGTTTATAAAGGTAATCCGGGCTAACTCGAAAGTTCCCTATTAAAATAGACCTCCTTGGATGGGGAAGTAACTCTAAGATAATAAAATCTGATCTGCTTTACAAAATCAAGAGTTGTCCAATTATTTGTTTGTTTATATATTTTTGTAAGATAATTTATACAATGTCTATAATACTGTTTATTTATTCTTCAGGAGACAAGTTGAAGAATGTACCCGAGAAAGAAATTCCTTCCAAATGCAGTGTGGAAAAATCCAGCAAACAGCAGCAGACTTGGAGAGCAGGTATTGATTTGCAATATATAGTCTCTTTCTATGGTACTGTGCGTTCTATGGTATCATGGTATTTACATTTTATTCGATAGTGGAGTTATAGCATCACTTAGTAGTAGTTTTATTTTTAGAACTTATTACATGTGAGTTGGTGCTTATAGCGCCAGTCCTGTTAAAAACATTGTGATGTTGTCATTTCTGTTGATTATTTAATTTTATATAAATTCCCTCCTTTCATACAAGTTTCCTTTAATATTCTCAATTTTGTCTTCTTCCATATAACCTTCAACTAAAATGCCTCCGAAAATTTATATCAATGACTTTTCAGCTGCCATGAATGTCTAAGTATTGCCTATTACTTGCTGTAAAAACAAGGCCAAATGAAATGCTATTGAGTTTTGTAAATAGAATGCCATCAAAGAAAAAGTCTAGGAGATTTACAAATACCGCAATATCATATGATAACTTCCCTTTAATGTCAGTTTTGATTATTGACATTAAGATCCCTCAATATTGAAAAAATAATAAACATTTTATGTTCAAATTACCATGTAAGTTGGGAGAAAGGTTAGTAGTGACAATGATTAAATTAAGAAATTAAGTTTCTGCTTTAAAGTTTTGGAGGAAAAATGTTAAGTACCGCGGTACCATAGAACCCCATGCTACAATCAAACCAATTCATTATGAATACTGTACGGAGAAATTACCCACTTACAGCACTGAAGACCAAAATAAACTGGTCTAAGACAATAGAAAAGGGTGTACCATTTAGATACTTAGGGTGGAAGGGTTAACGAAGGTCATACGGACAGGTGACCTTTATATACACAGTCATTGAGTAAGCTTTGTCTCTTTTCCTAGGGCCAGAGAGAAAAGGTGTCCTTTAGACAGAGGTTGCATTTGCAATTAATTTGACTTTGGATAATTTTATCTAATATTTATCTCTGAAATATAGCCCATAATAGTCTAAACAATAGAAAAGAACATACCATTTTCAAGGTAAGAATACAATCTGAAAAATTACTCATCTGATGGGATAAGTAAAATTTGAAAACACCTGTCCCTAGATATCTTCTCTCTTGTCCAATTTTCATAAATTTTTATGGAACCATTAAGACTAATAATTTTAGATTTTTCTAATATGTGGCTTTAAAATAACTAAAATGGCAGTGAAGGATTTTGAAAGCACCATGTAAATGTAAAGTTGTGGAACTTACAAATTAATTTGCATTATACACCTATAAGAAATATTACTTGTCACCAGCGATGAGTACCCATTCCTGGATAACTACTTATCTCCTTGCCATTTTCACTTGTCCAGGACGAGTTGATGAGTACATATTTCTTGCTCAGAATTTTTAGATTTAAAGGAATGAATGAATTTTAAAAGTATTATGATCCAGTACATACATTTCAATAAAATAAAAAAAATTACAAATACATGTAGAAATGAATTATAATAAAATTGACTGAATTAAAGTCATTCTCCAAGTCCAGATTTTATTGATAGGTAAATATCAATATGCTATACAAACAATATCAGTTGTTGCTGACTTTGACATTTACATACATGTATATATTATTCCATGTTTTTGTTTGTACCCATGGTCATTGATGGCAAACATCAAATCCACCACAGATAATGAAACTGACATCATCAATTTCAATTGATATGTAAATATAGATCATGTGGGTAATCTTACTATGGAAATGGAGAAAGTTTTTATCAGTTGGTTTCTGCTTGACAGCCTGAAGTGTTTTGTAAACCAAACATCAGTGATACGGATGGTCACCTTACACATAAACAATAATCAATTTCAAAGAACAAAATATAAATTGAAATATACATATAGGCCTACATGTAATCTGAGCTTGTGTTTGTATTATGTTTTTAGATATCATTGTCAAATTTATTAACCCATTCACCTCATATTATCTGAATGGTATGCTCTGTTCTATTATCTTAGACCAGTCCATTATGGTCTGTAGGGTTGAGAGGGTTAAAGTTGTTAGTCCTTTTTGATGAACATGCTTAGGTTGATCAATTTTGGGGGGGAATGTCATTTTACGCCAATTTTCATTAACATGGAGATACCTCCAGCTAAATGTGAAGTACTACAAATTTTAACCTGTGCCAAGGACTTATGCCATTGTACAGAATGGCATAAGTCCTTGGCACATATGGGTTGATACATATACAATATTAGACTAATCCAATAAACAGAAAAGAACATACCATTAAGATATTTGGGAATGAAAGGATTAGGTTATGTATCTTTATTGTTCCATTCAAAGAGATCATGGTATTGGCCATACCCCAAAAATATGTATGTACATGTATGATAAAAAAAATGGTCACTTGTGAGAGCACCTGTTATTTACATACCTGAAAATTACTTTTGTTCTAAAATCAGCATAAAATCTCAATTTACACATCAGTGTATTATGCTTTACTGATACTGGAACATTAGATTTACAGGGTTTACACAGACCTTGAAAAGCACTTAAAATAAAAAATACTCTTGAAAAGTACTTGAATTTAATGCAGCACATTTGTTTTATTTCATCAGAGTGTTTGAATTCTACTAATATTGTCTGTTTATTCATCACTAAAGAAAGACTTTTAAATAAAGAACAGACAGACGCTTCATCTAGTATGATATAATTTGAGTAAAGCATTTTGGTGATGCTGTACTGCTGGATCTCTTTAGTGTGTTGTGAAACTGAGACCAGTATTTTGAGGACCGCCATTGAAATGTGAAAGAACTTTTACTGTCTGTCTGTCTTTCTTTTTTACTTTGTTTTAAAAATATACCCATTGAAAGTTCTTGGAAAACACTGAAATGTCCTAGAAAAATGCTTGAAATATTTTTTTTTTCATTGGCTGTATGAACCATGATGTAAGATGTTGCTTTTCTTTTATTTTAGGCTAATGGTTGAAACAGAGAAAAATAGAAAAATAATTGATGAAATGAACATCTGTCAACGTCGGATGCAGTCTTTAGAGGCAGAAATCAGTGAGGCCAAATTTGCCAACAAATCCTTAGATGGTTCTCATCTACAGAGGGACATAGATAATCTAACCAGGGAAAATGAAAATTTAAAGAGAAGGTAAAAAAATGTTACGTGTAAGATATTAATAGAATCTGATATGTTAGAATAACCTTGACCTTGATGTATTTTGCTATTTAGCCTGGCTAGAGACTGATAACCAAATAAAGGCATCAAAATAGGTATTGCCGACATTAGTCAAGGATTTTCCACACTTTTTTGGAATGTGCCCTTGGTCTTTTGAATTGGGAATTTTATTGAAAATGCAAAGTCTAAAAAATGCACAAAACTGTTTGAAAATACAAGAATCTCTTCAAATTCATTGTCATTTGACTTCAGTTGGGAAATTTCAACTGCAAATTGGGGGGAAAATTGCATTTTTTGCATTGGGAATGGGGCCTTATTTTGCGCCCTACAATAAGGTGGAAAATCCCTGTTAGTATTTTGGCAATGATTGAAAAAATGTACAAAAATGATAGATACATTGATAGAAACAAAGCACAATTTTTTCCCCACACTTATTTAGATATGCTTGTATGGTACAAATTGATTTGCAATCGTTTGCTACAAGTTCTTATCATTGGTGTCACAAAATAAACACATTTATTTATGACTTTCTTTCAGGTGTGAAAAAGAACAGTTAATGAGACAAGAGGCTGATGAAAAGGCTTATCAAATTTCTAAAAAGTTGGAATTTAACGAACAAGTACATTTTCAGCAAATTAACGATTTAAAAGAGCGTTTTGAGAATTCCACTGCCACTATAATTAGTCTGGAAAGTCGAGTTCGAGATCTAAGCAAATCAGATTCATCGATTCCGGAATTACTGAAGCAAGTTCGAGAAGCAGGAGAGGAAGAATTACGAAAATATCAAATGGAATCGGAGGCAACATACACAAGAAATGTGAGTTTGCAGGAAGTTATTTGTGTACTCTGCCATTTTTCAAGATTTTAAATTTGTGGTACAGATATAAAGGACCCAAAATATGTTACAATGATTACCTTAGAGGTCTGTCAAAGTATCTAGACTTATATACAGTATTCCATGTATATTTTTGGCATTATAAAACCCTCAATATAAAAATTTGAGATATGTGTCTGTCTGTCTGTCTATCTATTTACAGTGGAACCTGTTTTGAGAGACCCCATCTGCCACTCAAATGTGGTCTCTTAAGACTGGTTTCACTGTATCTGTCTGTCTATCTATCTATCTATCTATCTGTCTATCTATCTGTCTATCTATATTTTATTTATCTATCTATCTATCTATGTTTTGTTTTTATATTACCGGTATCACTATAATCACACTAATTTGGTCATTACATTTTAACTTTAGATAACATCACTAAAAGCTCAAATGGACAATGATGCAAAGTCAATAGAAAGAATAAACACAGAAAAAGCACAGCTTCTAGGAAGTATAGGAGAGCTTAAAGCTAGGATTACCTCCCTTGAAGGACAGGTAACTTTTTTTTGTTCAAGAATTCACTTACAAAGGTAATAAGTATTTTGAATGTATAAATTTATTTTGATTCAAATACTGATGAAGAAAATCTGAACCCAGACCAGTAACTTAGTGTAAGAACTCTGCAAGTGAAAGATCCTTGGTTCGAATCAGGACCAGACCATGCAGGCCAAAAATAGAAACAGTAAATGATTATTATTCACAATGTCTGCAGCATTATAACTTGAAATTCTTTATCTAACACCTCAAAAATAAAAATTAGGCCCTCTGTCATTGTAGGTGTGGTATATAGAAACCCCAACCGGTCATAGTGTCTGTAACACGACAATTAAATAATACCGTGGAACCTGTTTTGAGACACCACTGTTTCTGCCACTGAAATGTGGTCTCTCAACACAGATGGCCTCCCCAAAAAAGGTTTTGTGTACAGAATTATTTATCAGAAAGGTTTTCAAAATGTGGGCTCAAAAGACAGATGGTCTTTCAAGACAATGGTCTCTCAAACAGGCTACAATGTACATGTACTTTATCTACAGATTGTAATATCTCCACATAACTCAGTTACCCCTAAAGAAACTAATGGACTAGCTTATGTCATTTATTATTAAGAAGAGTCCATTGTTTTTTAGGGATGGATGAATGCAAAACATGGTTTGAAAGACAGAAATATACAAGAACACATACAAACGTAACTAATCATTAATGACCTAGTTGACTTTATTTTAGATCCACAATCTGCAACACCAAAAGTTGTCATTGGAAGAAATGGTGAAACAGGAAAAAATGAGATCCACCGACCAATTACAGATAATGGATAAAAAGTTACATGAAGTACAAGAATTGTTATTTGTGAAGATGAGAGAAGCCAACGTTTCTCGCGATATCAACATCCCCCTGAAGGCAGAGATCGAGGCCTTGAAAGTTCTCCTTGAGGAAGAAGAAAGGAGGTATTAAACGAGAAAAAATAATCGGTTATGAATGTATCATGCTAAAAGGTTTTCTTTCGCTTATTGTAATGTGTAGGGATAAAATCTTTTTTTTGTTTTTAATTTTTGTTTGTTTAAATAGTCTTTTACGCCAAACTCAACAATTTTTCAGTTACCAGTATTCTGTAAATCTGGAAATATTCAAGGGACTTGCTTTCATGAAACATCAGTTCTAAATTTATTGGCAAGACAGGGTTTTCCCTTACGCATGATTTCTGCATCTCTGATGCCTGAGACTGAAAATGTTTGCCTTTGTTTTCATGTATGTCCTTGAATTTCATTGACTTGGGGAAATTTAACTAAAGGCTCAGGAATTTTGTTCTTGTGGGTCCCTTGGACTCACTAAAATAACATCCTAGTGAAAACCCTGGCGAGATGATATTTTCGCGATTTTAATGCACATTTTGTCATACTATTATTACTAAAGTTGTCCTTCGTACACCCATGTTCTGATTTTAATTCATAATTTACAGTAAAACCTGCTTTAGCGACCACCTGTGTATAAAGTCTACTGGTACCTGGTCATAAAGACCATTTTTTGTGGTCCCCAGTAGTACCATTTGTGTACAAATAAACCTCTATATAATGACCACCTCCCTATAATGACCACCTCTCTATAAAGACCACTTCCCTATAAAGACTGGTTTTTTTTTACCCTGAGGAGGTAGTTATGTACAAGTTTTACTGTACATTAAATGTTTCTCTAATGTCTGTTGACTAACATCAAGCCCAAGAACATTGAATTGCGCCTGCCAGTTTCACTTTTAGTGTCAGGTTAGAAAATTAAGGGAGAATTTTGATTTCACAAGCAAGAGTTCTCACAAAATTACATGTAAATATAATTCTCATGAATAAAACCAGATTTACAGTATGGTGGTGGCCAGTTTGTAATGGTAGAGGATAGAACCCTGATACAGTGTACCCCTTCTGATTAAAAATTTTCAACGAGATATCAAAAAACAACAACATGAAATAAAACAAAATATTTGCAGAATGTATTACATTAAAACTTCCGTGAGTCTAATTTTTCGATGTTTCGAACTATTGACAAAGTCCCGAATATCTTTGTTATTTAGCGTAATTTATAAACAATTATACATGTAATTCAAACTTATGTGAGTCAATTATCTCTATGTTTTGATTAAATTTTTGGGCCCATTTCTATAAAAACATTGAAACTTCCTACAAATAATTCAAAGTCACAATTTACATTTGTTGGACATTGCCTTATAGTAATTTTTCTCAGTCTCATAAACACTCGATGTTTTAATTTCACAAAAATTAAATTAACTTTAGCAATTAATTCTTAGATATGACCATATAGATCTCTTATATTGTTTTGAGGCAGTCATACACACCTTATAAAACCTCTGAGACTAATCGCAGGATTCATGTTAATCATTCATGAATCAAATTCCTGATGTTTCAAACTTTTCTAGTTGGTCCCTACCACTTCGACTCATCAGTTTTTTCTTTATTTAATATTCTTTTTTTTCAAATCTTTCAAGATTGCCAGTTGAAGTTTCACAAACCAGCCATGTAAGCCACACCCACACCAGTCCTACGCCAGTCACTAGCGCCATCCCACTCAGTCATCCACAGCCATCGGCACCACCTGCAACCGCAGCCTATATACACACAAGCACCACAGGGTTTGAGCCTGCATATAACTATCCTGCAAGCACCTTCGAGCCCATCAACACCATTTCTGCAGAGCTAGATACTGGACTTGACTTTCTCGGTGGAAGCGGGGCTAAATACACATACGAAACTACACCCAGTGTCAACAAATTACAGATAGAGCCTTCACCACCTGTGACCCCACGACCTGTAGGACCAGTTGCCAGGATCAAGTCTGCTCCAGGTAACAAAAAACAAACAAACAAAAAAATAAAATTGTTTTATCAAAGGAAGCAATTATGACTAAATCTAGAACATTATCACTCAGGCTGAGTTTAAATAATTATGTGGTTTCTTATATATGTCTGCCTCTAACCATTGACCTATCGCCAAATGTCTGACACATAGTTCGCCAAGTATTTTTTTGATGTCAATGATTGTGACATCATAATCAAATAAGTGTTTGATGGGCTATTTAATTGTGATGTCAAAATGCAAAAATTTGCCAAAAGGTGCTGTGTCGGGCATTTGGAGAAGGGTCAATTTGTCCTTGAGTGTCGTAAAATCACAATTATAAAAAACCACCAACCATTTGCAATGAAAAAATATAAACAGTTTATATTTTGGATTGCTTTGTATTGTATTTTGTACTCGAAAGTAATATGAGATTTTGTGTAGAAATTGATCTTGTAATTATGTGCTGACAGGCACAGAGAGGATAACTAGACTCAAATGATTTTATTCATTGAACTAGGATACAGTAAAACCTGCTTTAGCGACCACCTGTGTATAAAGACCATCTGATCACAAAACCATTTTTTGCTATCCCCAATAGTACCATTTATGTACAAATCAACCACTATATAAAGACCACCTCCCTATTAAGACCAGTTTTGTTGTGTCCCTAAGGGGGTCTTTATATTCAAGTTTCACTGTATATCTCTTTGGAGATAAGGCCAAAAAAAACCCAAAAAACAAAAACTAAAACTTTCGTTTGATGTGATCAAACTGAACCACTTAAAGAAAAGACCAAATCCCAAATATTTTTAGACAGTTCTGGTCACATATCTTTTTTTTTTTTTTTTGGTTTTCTTACCCAAAATTAAAAATTTTGGCTAATTTACATATCAAAATGAAAAAGAAAGTTTAAAATTATCGGCTGGGGTACATCAAACTAATATATTCTTAACCCATTTATCCCTAAAGATACATTTGGACTGATCTAAGTCACAGAGGAGTCCATTGTTTTTCAGGGGTTGATGAGTTACCGGTAATGATGGCCTAAGAAACCACAATCTTCTTTAACTTGGCCATTGACGTATTCATACTCAGAATTTATGTACTCATTAGAATTTTATTTTGTAATTTTCTGATGTTGACATTTTTATAGAATCATTATCATGTCAAACATCTTATTTATCTACAGTATCATTTTTATAAAGAAAGAAATTTTTGCAACCAGGAGTTTTTGTAAACATTTTAACTCTCTGTAATCAAAATACCAAAAAGTTAATTTTTTTTTTTTATAATTTTGAATAACAGCATTCTTACTTTTTTTTTTTTTAAATTCTCTAAGATCTACATGTATTCATTTGATTTGGTGTCACTTTTGAATTATTTTTCATACAATACTGAAGCACCTAGATTTTGTGTAGAAATTGTTCTTGTAATTTCTCCAAGTATTTACAGTAAGACTTCAAAGATAACTGTTGTTGACCCTAGTATGTGTCACTTTATAAAAAAAAAACCTGTCATTGCACATCATTTCTGCACTTCCTCATTCATAAATTCACATATATGGGTTTTGCTTGACACCTAAAAAATATTTAAGCAGACGATCAACAAAAAACTCAATTCTTATTTCAAAAAGCAATCTGTTTTTATTGCAAAATTTGGATACTGAATCAAACACTCCTGAATTCTGACAGTGGACTTAACCATTCTTTAAATGTGGGAACAGGAGGCTAAAGTGTTAAGATATTAATTTGAATTTCCTGAGACCAGAATGGTCCATTCTACTGTAAAAAATGTAGGCCTACTTCTTATGCTTTACATCTATTGTTTTAACATATTAAGGATAAATTCATGCCCATTTTGTACAATTTAAAAAATCCATTTAGAATGTTTATTTCACATACTAAATATAAGTGTAAATCAAATTTTGAACATGTATTACGAATTTGAAAAAAAAAGAAAAAATCTTTTTCACAAACACAAAAAATCCCTATGATTTTATACACTTTCATCAATTTGATTTGTCTTTCTGTTTTTTTTTTTTATGTTTATCTTCTAATTGTACGCATTGCCAAACAAAAGAGGAAGGCCAATGTTTCGTGAAATCTACACCTTGGGCAAAATCCAAGAACATTAGCAGAAATACCATTAAAAAATATGGTAGAGGCCAAAATTGTGACAGCAAGCAAAGCAGCTGCCCAGTGCTGGGTGGCAAAGGTGGCAAAATTCATGATGGCCGGGTGCACTTCAACCATTTTTGTGATAACTATGGCAAAAGCCAACACAAATTTGACAAAGCCAAAACGCATTACCCGAGAGGTATTATCGGTACTTAGCGTAGGAAAGCATATATTCACTTATTTAATGGCGGCTGAAGGGTTTTTAATTTTTAAATACTCACAAAATATTTTGGCATGTATCAAAGTGATACTTATCCAAAGCTTTCACCGTTTTCCGCTTTTGATGTTTTTTTTTTTCGACTCAGATCTACTGTATCGTACCCTTCACATTCACAGAACACAAGATTAATATATTTCCTGTGTCTGTTATAAAGACAAATCACGGTCATACAGATTTATACAATGATGTAGTACAAATATTGGAGCACAAGTCACAGTCACTGATGGCTGTTAGAAAAATTGCAACCAAACTGAATTATGCCAAGAGTCGTACACAGTCATATGAATTTATAACACAAAGTCTTACAAACATTGGAGCACAAAAATCAGAATATCACTGATTCGTGTTAGAAAAACTGCCCACAAACTGTCAGAATTATATCATGATTCATCAGAAATTCAGAGCACAAGATCAGAATATAATTATACTGTGCATGATCATATAGAAAAAACAGCACATACAATGTATATATGCACACGTCTACATCAGAATATCCCTTGTAAATGTTCTAGTACTATCAGATGTCACCAATATGAGGTTTTACTTGTATCATGCACTAGATTAGAGTGATATCCCTTGGTGTTATAAAAACAGCACACATCTGTATGTAGTTGCAATTACACCATGATGTGCCAAATTAAAGGCTGATTCAGCACTAGATCAGAATATTAACTTAGGTGCTAGGAAAATAGCACAACCAGAATTACACTTTGTAGTCCATACATAGCACTAGATAAGAATTACACCTTTTGGTGTTAAAGAGTGCAGAATTACACCTTGTGGTACATATGTAGCACAAGATCAGAATTATCGATATTTGTGTATTACAATGACAGCACAATCAGAATTACACCTTGTGGTACAATGTACATACAGAGCACTAGATCAGAATTACACCTTTTGGTGTTACATAGCACAAGATCAGAATTATCAATATTTGTGTATTATAATGACAGCACAATCAGAATTACACCTTGTGGTACAATGTACATACAGAGCACTAGATCAGAATTACACCTTTTGGTGTTACATAGCACTAGATCAGAATTATTATATATTTGTGTATTACAATAACAGCACAATCAGAATTACACCTTGTGGTACAATGTACATACAGAGCACTAGATCAGAATTACACCTTTTGGTGTTACATAGCACTAGATCAGAATTATTATATATTTGTGTATTACAATGACAGCACAATCAGAATTACACCTTGTGGTACAATGTACACAGAGCACTAGATCAGAATTATATAATATTTGTCTGTTATGATAATCGCACAGAAGGTCCATATGATTATCTTACCCAGAACATTTTACGCAGCCTAAATCAGCATGCTTAGATTCTCATCTTTACAGAATCTTCAGAGAATACAAGTAATAATTATCAAAATTTGCATTTATGAATACTTATTTATATGTATATAAAATGAAAAAAAAAAAGTGGTTCACAAGGTGAATTAAATGAATAAAATATGAAATTTATACTGTGTGGGAAAATGCTGATATATATCGCAGTGGGATTAATGCTTTTAAATTTGCATATTTATCATGTGATGTCACAAATGCAATAGTAGCCACATTCGTATGATGCAAGCTGTTCCATTATGTACAGATACACTGTTTGAAAGCATGTAACAAATTTTATAGCTTCTAGGTTGCTAGATAAATGATTCACAAAAAATTATTACTAGTTTAGTAACCAGTATGTGTGCATTTAATACGATATTGTATTATCATACCTTTTCATATATTTTTTTTAATTTTGTAGTCTAATATTTTGATTTTTGTGTTTTTTTCGTTACTGTTAGATTAGATTTTTTTCAATATAGTAGAATACATGTCATTATACATTATAAATGTTATGCTACAGTAAAGTTACTAAGAAGCATTTAAAAAGCAAATTAACAAATTTTTGGGCATATTTTTAATTTTTCATCTGTTATGTTTAGGAAGTAATTTATATGTAGATTGTTTTGGTAAATATAGTAGAATGCATATCATTATTTTATATATATTATAAAATTCATGAAACTTTCAGTACATTAAAGTTACAAACATTTAAAAGTCAAGTTAAAATATTTTGGACACATTTTAAATGTTTCCATCTGATATTGGTATGTTTAAAAGTAATTTATATGAGGATATTTTTACAATAAATACAGATGGATTTTTTTATATATATACTTTATTGAAATGTAACTCATATAAAAAAAAAAAATTTTTATGGAATATTCATGGGTAATGATCATAGATATATTTGTGTTTTATTAAGATATTAATCAGCCTTGTATAATCATCATAATATTAAACTATTATATCAGTAATGTACATGCTGGACAATTTGTTCATTATCACTTATAGGTCATAAAACTTGGTCGTTAAGAATTCGCATTCCTAATACAATAATTTATTTTCCTAGGTTTTAACAATTCTAGAATCACAATTTTTTAAAACTGCAAAAATTTTTGGGTGATTTGCCAGTGCTAATGAGATGTATGATATACTGTACGTATCTATATACCTGGTATTGATTGATTGATTTATCATTTGTTTTCCAGCTACTGGCCCTGCAGGAAGACCTATGAACCCTGCCCTTGTTCCGACCTCACTGGGTCAAGGACGTGACTATTTTGATGAGATGTTCCGAGACTTGACAAGAGAGACTTTATACTCACCAGTGAGACCCAAAAGTAGTCCTATGGAGAGACAGCAGAGCTCTGTTTGTCATGACTACACGACATCTACATCCAGGTTAGTATTATTGTGTGTGTCTCTTGATCACATATTTAACTCACTCACCCCTGATTTTACACATGGACTGACCCAAGTTATTGATCTTAAGTGGAGTCCAGTTTTTCAAGGGGTGAATAAGTTAATAACATTTAGAAATAGCTAGGTTGCCAGTGGCTTGGAGTTATCAGATATATTTGACCTTTTTTAGGCCAGTAAGGCACTTGGACAAATTTGATCTTTTTTTTTTTTTAGTTTAAAGACTTGTGGAGAAATTCTCTTCTTGAAATTGAAATTTATTAGAGGAAAAATTTAAAAAAAATGTTATTACAAACTTGAGAAAGTATTATAGCAACTGGAAAAAATTTGCAATATTTTGAACAGATTGAACTGTGTCTGGCTCAAATACCTATGTCTAATTCCACAATATGGTATATTATACATTGCCATTTCATAATATTTTTTATGAAAATTTGATTCAAATTAAAAAAATATGTATAGTAATGAATAGATGTACCAAGAATTGAGATTTATTTGTTTTCGGCAAGTTGACAGAAGGGTCAGGACAAAAGTACATGTAGTTAGAAGTGTACCTCAATAGAAATTTATACAGAATACTAACTGTATTAAAAATGTCGCTGGCAGTCCTTTCAGGTTATGTCAAAAAGCACAGCAATACACTTAGGTAGACTGAAGCATGTACTCTGTAAATGTTAAGTTAAAATGCCACAATTGTTAAGGATTAGTCACAAAATGTCACAATTGTATGGATTTGTCACAAAATGCCACAATTGTAAGGATTTGTCACAAAATGCCACAATTGTAAGGATTTGTCTATAGCAAGCCCATCAAGCATTTACTCTGTAAATGTTAAGTTAAAATGCCACAATTTTTAAGGATTTGTCACAAAATGCCACAATTGTAAGGATTTGTCACAAAATGCCACAATTGTAAGGGTTTGTCACAAAATGCCACAATTGTAAGGATTTATCACAAAATGTCACAATTGTAAGGATTTGTCACAAAATGCCACAATTGTAAGAATTTATCACAAAATGTCACAGTGGTAAGGATTTGTCACAAAATGCCACAATTGTAAGGATTTGTCACAAAATGTCACAATTGTAAGGATTTGTCTATAGCAAGCCCATCAAACACTGTAGTCTACAGTAAAGTCTCGCTGATACACCAGTCAAGGCCTTAACCCCATAACAGGTCCAGTAAAAAGGCACAACTTCCAGTGCAAAATCTGCTATTTTTTCACAATTTTGAGCAGAATTTTGTTTTCAATTAATATGTCCACCATATAGCTCACTTTCGGCATAAAGTAAAATTTTATAACTTTAAACGCCACACAATAAAAGGTTTCATGTCTACAGATGAAATCCATACTGTAAGTTAAATAAAAGATATAGCTAAATGAATCACAAGTTTTATGTCTTCATTCCTATTAGAAATTTGACCATAGTTACTTTTTCCCCAATTTTGCCCATTGCAACATAAAATTCCCAATTGAAAGGGTACAGGACCCCATACTTAAAATTAATTTTTTACCTTTATATAAAAAAAAAACACAATTTAAAAAAACCCAATTAATGAAAAGAAATGAAAAAAGTAGAATGAAATGGTGTGTTAGATAGAATAGAGAACTGAGGGTCAATAATTGAACACTAATGCCCCTTGCAGATCAGAGACTATAGATCTTCCAGCAAGTTTGTTACCGTGGAACGGCACTCTATATAGGTAGTATCACGTCACCTATTTATTGCTATATATAGCGTTGTAGTTGCCATTTATAGATGTTGTGATCTATTTATAGATTTAGATGCATGTACTATATAATAGATGTAAATGCTGCTATTTTGTTTTTAGCTGGCACATAATTGTAAACATGTTGTGTAAAACATTTAGATTTTTACGGCTTCACTGATAAAACATTGCTTAATTTTTGAATTATCTTTTTTGTTTTTTGTTTATCTGTATATATTGGTTTGACTTTTAATGTTAGGAATATGTACATGACAGGTGTTAGGCCTGCGTGTAATAGACACTTTCAACTGCATGCATTCCTAGTACTTTCAATTGTGCACAAACACTTTCAAGTGATATCAAGATGTTTTGAGCTCAAAACATTTCATAATCAAGACAGAAAGTACCCAATGAAAGACTAATTGTTCCCCATGTATGATTTGAATTTCCTTGGGTATGATTTGTGTTGGGTACAAAACTTCTTGTTACCAATCAGAAGTGTGAATTGCGCAGATGAGATTAGTAGGAATGCAGTTATTATGAAAGGGCCTATTTTAAATCCAAAACAAGCACAGCACTATAAATTTGAGGAATTGTTGGCCTATACTCAGGCTCAAGATTGTTATTCAATTTCTAATGATTCTGAAACCAGGTTGGTTTAGAATTCCAAAATGAGTGAAATTCTCATTCTTGATTAATATTCAAGTTTTATATTATTGGGTCTAGGTATAATATTTTGTAAAATGTCATAAAATAAATTTCTGAAAATTTAAGACCAGTGTACGAGAATTTTTCTTCATATATTCAGCGATATATAAAGCTATTAGCTTTATATATCGCTGATATATTTATTAATTTTCTATAGGCAACCTACAATCTTTTTTTTTTTTTGCAGTTGCTTAATTTCACTATGATTTTTATTAATTTTTTTATTAACTATATATCTTGTAGAAATATGTGACCATTATGAAAAATAGCATCTAAGGTATTTACATGTAATGCATGGTCTTAAACCAAAGTAGAGAAATCCTACTTTATTTAATATTAATATTAGAAATAAATTATAGAAAGATGACATTAATCACCTTCAAAATCCCTGCTTTATTTAATATTAATATTAGATAAATTTTTTTAGAAAGATGAATTTTTCACCTAACTACATGTATTTGAAAAGGGTGAAATAGATTAATTCTTTCATTTGTAGATTATAAATATATCTAAAGTAGCAGTTTGTATAGTATAAATATACATGTACTGGTATTTTTTTTCATAGTTTAGAGAAAAATATATTATCCAGCCTAGAATATATTTATATTCTATCATATCCTTCATAGAAATGTTAAAAAATTTCTCTTTTTTTTCATTTTTTTTTCATAATCTATGGTATTTTGACAAATAATAGACTTGTCTAAGACAATGGAAAGGAGCATGCCATTTAGATACTTAGGGGACAAAGGATTAAGAGATGACTAACATTTACACTTAGAAGATTCTATTTTTTTTTTAATTTCATCTGGTTTAGAATTGGTAATATGTAAGTGTAAATCAAGATTTTGAAGTTTTGAATGATCTAGTAGGCTACAGTCAATACATGTAAAGTACAATTTATGCCATATCACACTTAAATATGGTTTTATTTCCATTGTCCAGTTGTTCTGTTTACAATTTATATTAACAAAAGTTGCAATAAGATTTCCAAACATTCTAGGTGGACATATATTGACAGGTAACATTAATGAAAGTCACCAGTACCTCAATGTCTGTGTGTGTGGTCAGATTCCTATTTCTCCAGATATTAAGCTTCCATGATGTTACTTAAAAAAAGTCAATATTTTATTTTCCTCATTTGTTATATATATACATGTATATATAGTTACCAAATTTTCAAACATGTATTAAAAGTAGAAATGAAAAAATAAATAAATAAATAAAATGAAAATTATTCAATTTCTGTAGTATACCTTTCTTACTCACATCATTTTAGTTTTGAAAAATATCAATTATAATTTGAATACTAATTGCAACAGTGTTTGAGAAAACCGGATCCAGTTCATGATAGGTAACAAACTGAGCATTAAGTCAAAATTTGAATATTGTCTTCAAATTTCTTTTAATATAAAGTCAGAAGTATTAGATGTTTTCTCGTGTTCGATTAAGAAATTTCTCATTTTAACAAAATATGAATAAAAATAATCTATATTAATTTAACTTAGCAATTTAATTAAATCCTTACACCCTCAAATATCTTGATAGTATGATTTTTTCTGTGCATTGGACCAGTCTATTATGGTCTGTGGGGTTGAAAGGATTCCAGATTGAAATTTTTAAGTCTTAGATCGTTCCATTATCATATTTCATGATGTACCAGGCACACACACCATTTATGTACTGTGACAAAAATGAAGTTGTCTCCCTTTGATCCAGTTTGTTTGAATCATTTGCATGAACATAAATGCATCATGAGGAAGTTCATTATTACTTTGAAACTTTTGTTTAATTTTATACTTGCTTATATCTGTCTACCAAATACATATGGTATCCCAGCTTATTTAGCTACATACACATAGAAATTGGTTACTAAGGCTGTATTTTGGGGGTCAAGACATTACAGAAAGTTGCAGAGTTTTGGGGGATATGGGATTGAAATTTACATAATAGTGTATATACATACATGGTTATTGAACTATAGCTTGACCGAAACTCAAAATTAATTATCATGTAGGAAGAACTTGACAGGTCGGTAACGTGAAGGCTTCTCCTAGGTATACACACATTACATGTATAATTGCGTTTTTAAATCCTCCACCGTTAAAATGGCTGCCAACATACTAGTAAAGCAATTACAGGTACTTAGAAATCGTCTTTACGATTTAAACACTGATATGCATTGTTACATTTTCTTTTCAGTCAATAGAATGGTTATTGTCTTGTAATATGATGTAACAAAATGTGTTTGAGATCACTATGCCCTGAAGAGCTAATTAGTTATTCTAAATTTCTTCAAGATTTTAGAAGTCTCATAACTTTGCCAAATATTACCCAATGTTAGCCATAATTGCACTCATTTGAGATGTTATTGACATAAAACAGTTACATACTAAATCTGGTTGAAATTTACAGAAAGAAACTCATGTTATTTAATGGAAACCAAAATATTTCAAACATATAGACAAACAGACACACATAAAAAACATTATGTCCCCCTCCCTCTTAAATGTTGGTGTCATAAAAATCTTGTGCAAATATCCCCCTGGGAACCTCTTCTGTGAATTACCAAGTCTATTCAACATACCATATTGTCTATACAGTTTCCCCCATGTCTGATTATGAACTTTAAATTTGCAGTAACCAAAGAACTAAGTAACTTATTTCTTTATTGAGTTTCTGTCAATCACATATATGTTTGTATTCTGATTGAACAAACTGGGGTCAAGAGAGGTCAACTTCTTGTTTATTTAAATCTCTGTATAACCTTACACGAAACCGATACTCAAATTTAGTTAGACTTTCTGTAGGTTAGATTTATATGTATATGTAACAATTAAGTCCTATATGTACTAAATGTCTCCGTAGGCACTTTTTTCACATTTTTTACAACTTTTCTGTCACTTGTTTTTAACGTGATCACAGCACAAAATATGATGACAATTTTCATTTTTTTTTTTAGTCATTCATTGATGCATGGTGCTTTTGCATGTTCATTTGATTATAATGATGCAGGTCTGAAAAAATATCTTGTACATACATGTATTCAGAAATTCACAATAAATTACTTCTTGATAGAAGGAAACTATGCCTAAAGAGAAGCAACTCTCGTGTTTACACGTATAGGTGAGAACACAAACCTTGATTCAAGTTTTATTAAGGAGGATTCCATTTTTTTAAAGGTGTTACAAACATAGTTTTCAGTGTTTTGGTATCTCATTGATAGCTTAGCTACTGTTGATGTAAAATGGAATTTTGTACTCTTGTAGCCAAGATTTAAATGTAAATTTATGATTATTAATATCATTTTAGATTTATAATTATTGATCAATTAAATTTTACTCCAAGCTTACAAAATGGTTTTGTGTGGGCTTAACCCTTTCACCCCTGAGTATATGAGTTGTATACTCTATTCTGTTGTCATAAACCAGTCTATCATGATCTGTAGGGTTGAAAGGGTTAAGTACTGATTATATTTACCTTGTAATCATGGAGCACAAAATGTTTTTGATAATTACGGTAGTCTAGGTGAATCTTTTTAGGATGTTTCAAGTTATTGCAAGATTTTAAAAAATTTTATTTGTATTTCTATTTATTCATTTTTATTTTTGTTTATTTGTTTGTTTTTTTCTTCTTGTTGTTTTTGTCTGTTCAAAATAGAAAATCAGAAAATTCCCTGACTCAGGTCTCTCATCTTCCTTAATATAACTTGATATCCATCAGATTTGGCTGCTGTGAACATTTTCACTTGTTCTGATGTGAATTTGATCCACCATAAATGAACCAATGTAATCATATTTTAAATCCTAAACCAAAATCACCTTTTATTTTGTTAACCAATGACATAACGGTAACACATTTTATATTTAAAAATTCACTGCTTTTGTCTTGACCACTGTAACTTTTACATTCATAATATTTTTACTTTGTATTCACCATTGTTCACACTTCACATTCACAACTCTTGTATTCATCACTTCACATTTTCATATTCACTACATTTGTATTCACTGCTATTCACCTCTCTTGGTGAACACCAAGTTCACACTTTCAGTACTTTTAGTATTCATGATTGTTCACCTTTCACATTCACTACTCTAAGTATTCATCACTGTTCACACGTACTACAATCACAATTTCACATTTCATCATCATCATTTTCACAGTCACATCTTTTACACCTCCAGTATCACCATAGCAACCATCACCATCACTACCCCAGGCCTACTATTTCAACCGTAACCAGTTTTGCCATTTCCATCATCTATCACCACTTGTACCATCAGTAAATCACAAATATTGCTAATAAGACTTCATCATCACCCATCACATTCATTATCACCATCACCTTCATTCATCACCATCACCATCTCCATACATAACACACTGCAGTAACTAGATGACAGCAGGAAAGTGAAATGTCACGATTATTAAATCTAATTTTACACTGATGTTAAAGTATAATTATTGTAATTTGCAATCCATTGATTTTCAATAATTCTTTATTAGATTTGATTACATCTTCATGTTTTGTGCTGTGCATATATTTCTGTCTAACATTGTATAGACAGGAAGTATCTAAAATCAGGTTTTCAATATTTAGATACGTATAATACACTATTTTTCATACATTTTGTACTCTGAATAGATCAGTCTGACAAAGTATTAATGCAGATAAATGGTTTACTGAATCCATTTGAAAACAAATGTATTCAATCAGTCACATTGTAGTACAATATGTCAGAACTATGCCAAAATTAGAAAAAAAGACTTGTTCTGTAGGAATCAATACAAGATTTCATTGCTACTTGTAGTAAATTCTGAACTATGACAGAATGTCAGCACCATGTCAGACTTGACATAATAGTTTGCTTGTACAGAACAATGCAAAAGTAAACTGCTACATGTACATGTATTCAAGTCATCTGATATATTATACATGACGTAGAAACTATACCAAACTTGTAATAGTTAGTCTGTACAGAATACATGTAGTACAAAAATAATCTGCTACATGTACATGTAATTTATCTAGTATATTATACATAATGTAGAAACTATATCAAACTGCAGTCCATCTGTTGTATTACAATATGCCAGGACTATGCCAAAATTAGAATAGTAGTCAGTCTGCACAGAAGAGTACTTTTTGGTGAATAACAACAAATATTATTGTCCTTTTTTTTTTTTTTTTTTCCTTTTTTTTTTTTTTTAAATCAACCTGTATGTGTCAGAGTCTGTATACATGTATGAGGTTTCTGTATGATGCAGTGTTACTCTGTAAATCATATATCTCATATATTTAATATGATATCAATTTCATATTTCACATCATGTTAATTTCAACGTCGCATGCACTGAAAAAATGAATGTTAGTATTTATCAACTTTACAACAATAATGTCTCTTTTATGTATATACAAGAGTTTCCCAAAAATATACTTGCATTTTAAATGACAGAAAATGTATTGTTTATTGTTTAGAAACAAGATTTATGGTTCAAATTTACAAATACCTGTACATCATAAATATTGTAGATGCACTCTTCAGTCAATAGTAAGTGCATTGTTTATTGAAAAGATTAATGGTTAAATGCAAAATGGATGAATTCAGCAAGAACATTTTTGTGGGACACCTTATATATATATATATATATATATATATATATATATATATATATATATATATTAAGCATTATGACAGCATAATTATTGACACCAGTATATAAACCTTTATTATTTATAATTTTTATCAGATACAAATCTGTATGCAGCATATATGTATTTCAGAAAATACATTTTTGTATTCATATTTTGTTGATGAATTTCGTTATATCATCCACATTTCCTCACAAACAGTGTACAACTTATGAGTAGATTAACAAACATATAACGGCACACAGTAATAAATTTAGACAACTCTTCAGTTTCAAAATTAAAAGGAGGTAAAAAAGAATTAGAGCCTTTCAATAATTATAGCAACAATTAACAAATTGTTTAAATCTATGAGGTCAAGACTATTACAAGATATTCATTGTTAATTTATGTTATTTGATCATTTTCTTTGATACATTGTATGTTAATATTGCAATAAATCAATCGTTTTTTCAAAAAATCAATGAACCATGAAATGTTTAAATTTTATCTTTAATTTGAATGTTAACCCTGTAATGTCCGATTTGGTAATTTACCTGGGTCTACCTTGTATAATCTCTTAATCTGATTGGTTGTGTAATTTTATCTTTGACAAATTTATATGTCTTTCTGTTTTTAAATCAATAATTTTGGAGCACGAGATACGAACTGTGTATTTATTTGTCATAATTCTTACTAAATAACATTATTAGGTGAGAATTAACAGATTATAATACTCAGCCTAATGAAACACTAAGTTCTTTCTTTTGCTGTTGTATCGAGCAAAACCCTTCAATTATTTAAGTCTTTTCTTTACTTATAAGCCCACTGTTTGTGAAGTAAGGTTTAATTCAATAATTCTAAATAGACAGTCGATAAAATCCTCAAAATGTCAATAATCAATACCCGTATAATAGCATTGAGGGAGGCTTTATTGTATGTAGGTAGATATTCTTTGATTGAGGCATTTAAAAGACTCATAGACTTGATCTACCGACCGTCAGCCGTTACACGTGGTATTATTAAAGGCACACTCGGTAATCAGTGCTGCTTGAGTTTGCATAGTTACCATTGTAAGCTTGTTAAAACCATTCTCCCTCAATACCTTACGTACTCGACTGTCAATTTAACAATTTTATTGAAATTTTACACTCGAAAATACATTCGTGTTTCTATAGTTTGGATATTCGATTATCTCTGAATCTCAGGCTCAGATCTGATACAATTTAAAGGAACCTGTTGCTTATTTATTGGATATATTTTGATTACGTTTCTTAATTAAATTATTTTTGACAATGAATGGCAATTCTGTTGATAGTGCTATTGGAGATATCAAAGTGGTGGAAGTGAACCAGGAGGGAAAATACATTCGACTTGCTAACGAGGGGAAACAGGTAAGTTGCGACATTTTTATTCTATTTTAAATCTATTTCATAATTCTATCTTATGATATACATTTTTATATCAGAGAGAGTTTGATAATAATATTGACTTTTAATGGCAAAATATGATTAGACAAATGATAACTAATTCATTTTTCGTCATCCTCAATAATTTTTCAAAATATTAGCGATAATCTGCCAAGAATTATGATTGGTAGTATGTCATCACAGACTTGCAGAAGACAAAACTATTTATGATATCATTTATGTAGTACCTACAGCAATAGGTATAAATGGTGTTTTTTTTCTGTCACATGACCTTGAACATGGAATTACATGTATATGTATATATAGAAATGTAAAATAAATGAATTATTGATTTTTTCATTATTTTTTTCACTTTGTCTTGACAACACACAATAAAAAAAAATAACCATGAAAATGAAATTGATATATACAGTAGCAAATTCACTTTGAAGGTTTTTATTCAGTTGATGTAAGTAATTTGCTTTTGGGGATTAGTATATATGTTGCTATTGATGCCATCAATAAACAAAATCATGTTTCACTGCCTGGAGTCTAGATCTTGATCTTGTAATCATGCAAAAGTGTTTTCTTATGAAAAAGTTATTGTCTTATGAAATATCAATTTTTTATGCTTGTCAGTGTTGCAGTTAAAAATTTAAGGGGCAGGGTTTTTTTCAGAAAAAGGGCACCTGTAATGCTTCGGTCAAATAAAAAAGGATGGGCTGGGGCATTTCTTAGAACTTCACTTTCCACACAGCTAGAAAGTCATTAACTCATTCTGCCCTAAGGACACATTTGAACTGGTCTAAGTCATTGATTTACAGTAGAGTCCATTGTTTTTCAGGGGGGTGGGGTGGGGGCTGATGAGTTAATATATTGTACAGTCCTGTCTTCAGCACCACTCTAATCCATTCACTCAGTGAATGAAATTGGCCATAATGATACAGAAAAGTCGCTCTTTTGGGAATGGGGCCTTTGCCTGAGCCTTTTAATTTGGGAATTTTAACCATATTTTAATTTAATTGGGAAATCTGTAAATACAAAAAACTGTTTGAAATTACAAGAAGCTCTTCAAATTCATTGTCATTTGATTTCATGTGGAAAATTTTGACTGCAAATTGGGAAAAAATTAATTGTTTTTGCATTGGGAATGGGGCCTTATTTCGGCCCTGTATGATAAGGTAGAAAATTCGTACTGATTGACGTACAATAAAAGGACAGGCTAGATTGCGAAACTTGTGAAAAGGGTAGGGCAAGGTAAGAATCAGGGCAGGGCAGGGAACCCTGCTAAAACCTGCTACCTGGCACACTTTTTATACTAACAAAAATGGTTAGAGAATGTTGGTAAATTCTAGTTAACTCATTCACTCCTAAAATTCTAGTTAACTCATTCACTCCTAAATACACATTTGGACTTGCCTAAGATATTTGATTTGCAGAAGAATCCATTGTTGTTCACGGATTGATGTGTTAAGATAGCACATAACTGTTACAATGGAACCTGTCTTGAGAGACCACCCCATTTGCAATTGAAATATGGTATCTCAAGACTCAGGTGGTCTCTAAAAAGAGGTGTTATTTAAAATTTAATTTAACTGAATGGTTTCTTTGATGTGGTCAGCAAGTGGACTTTCAAGAAAGTGATATTGTCATATTTAGATATTGACGTTATCATATTTTAGTATACATGTATTGGTACAGTGACTGGTTAGATTGGCCTATGCCTAGTATGGTTAGCTTATGATGGGTAACAACTGAATAAAATTCAATATGCAACTAAAGTTAGATAATACTACAACAAACTGAAGTTAGTTAACTTTTTGACAATGTCTTTTGAAAATGTGTTTTAGAAAGATGGTTATGAAGCCATTATCAAATTGAGTCAAGGTTTATGTTTGGGTAATTGGACATGTATAAATTGGTGTCTTGTGGTCTGAATGTTTTAGGAAAATTATTTCGGTGTATTTCTCTTGATGTCAGAGGTCTGGGGAGGGAGTTTACCCGTAGATGAACCTGCTGATTGTGTAATCACAAGTTGTTTACTTTATATAAATAAACATCATTCACTAAAACTGTCACCACAAGTTGGACATTTCAAAAGATTAAATTTTGAATGTTTTTCTTTCGAAGCTGTTCACAGAGTTTAAAATAGAGTTTTACGAGTTTACAATATCTACACAAGTATTTGTTTGCTCAAGACTTTCTGTAAATGTTACAAAATTATTTATAACACTAAAACACACACAACTGAGTATATATACATGTACAACATAAAAACAGGCTGAGAAGCCATAGTAAATGTCGGCCATATTGAATCACACTCATATTTTCTATCAATATACAAAACTTAAAACTACGGGGATTTTAGTCTCGCAAGATTTTTTACTGTAGTAAGCCATTTGGGTAGATTGTTATGTTTTAAAATCAAAACTGGGGCTAAAAAAAAAAAACCCCAAAACAAGTACTCGAATACATGTAACTTTTCCATCATATGATTTTAGTGTTCAGGGTATAAGGTGACACTTGGACCGTAAAGCTGATATCACAGGTCTTGTGTCAGAGGTCTTGTGTCATTGCTTTTGTCTATTTAACTCAACAACCCCTGAGGTAACAATGAACTCTTCTATAAATCAATGACTTAGGCAAGTCCAAATGTGTCTTTAGAGGTGAATGAGTTATAATAGTGTTTTATGCCACAATCAAAAGATTTTCAGTTGCTGGTACATATACCGGTATATGGTGGTGGCCAGTTTCTAACTAATTCACCCCTAAATACACATTTAGACTGGCCTGAATCAATGATTTATAGAAGAGCTCATTGTTTCTCAGGGGTTAATGAGTTAATGATGGTTGAAAGAGCCCAGTTACAGTGTACCCAGGAAGAGATCACAGCTCTTCCATATAGCAAATACTGTAGAATCAGAAAAAAATCATCGTGTTAAAATTTCATTGTTTTGAAAATAAAACAAGATCTTCAAAAGTATTTTTTTTTTAAATAAAAAAAAAGTTTGTAAAGGAACCTATTTGTATTACCATATTACCGGTAGATATAATTTATGTAAAATTTTGTCATGGTTTTAATTTCGTTGATATACGAAAACAATGCAATAAACAAAATTAAAACCGTAACGAAATTTCCTGATTCTACAGCATTAAGGCAGCTGAAAGGCAGTTTATGTCAGTTTTAGTTTTACTGTGACCTTTAAGCCACAGAAAAATAAGGACAAATTTACTGTTGTATTTTGGATGGTCTGATCTGTATTTTTATGTTCCTGTGTATACATAGGGGTACTTTAAATGTCCAGTTGACATAAGCTTTGTTTGCACAGCTGAATTTCAAAATGCCAAAAGTCGAATATATTGTTAATAGAGATTTATGATTTGTGAGCTCATTTTATAGATTAGATATCTATAGACAACTTTTTTGGCAGATGTCAATGTTAGTTTTCGGGTCTGTATTTCTGTATTGCACTTGAAAATGTTGTTATAAGATGTCTGTTGACCACTTGTACTTGTGACCAGTTTCTTGTTTAAAACATGTACTTCATTTTTATTTTATTTAACAAGGTCCTAAAATCACAAAGTGATCTATAATAAATAACCTTCAGAGTTAGAATTTTGGTTAACCCATTCACCTTCACAGACTCATTTGGGCTAGCCCATTTCATTAACTTTAGGTAAATTCTATTATTTGTCAGGGTTAGATGTGTTAAAATTTCCTAGAAGTCATATATCCTGGTAATTTGGGATTGTTTAGTGTTTCTCAACATTGGCCACTTTGGTTAAAATAAGGGATGTTATTTTTTCAGCCAGTTAAATTTTGAGGAAAAAAAAATGTTTTGGTAAGATTAAAATAGCCTTAAAATAGGATTAAATGGGTTGTACACTGAACATGCATTCTATATGAAAATGGGCTGTACACTGAAGATCGATGCATTCTGTATGAACAAATTATGACATCATCTCATTCCTTATGATGGATGATTGAGCTAGTTTGTTATTGGTCAGGAATTCAAGCGATATGAGCTGTCGTAGGTGAAAAATTTTACATTCCCATTTTATGTGATATTCTATTATCATATATATTCCAAATAGACCACCTGGTGGTTAGAATAACAAATGCATGTATAAAAATGCAACAATCTTGCCAAAAGTAACCGTAATATCAGTTATTTTTTTGTCCGCCATACTTTGAGCATTGCAAATTATCTTTCGGTAAATTTTTACGAAGATTACCGAGTGACCAATAACCTGTGCTATTTGCAGTTAAAATACATTCTATTCTTATTACTCTTTGCGTTTATTTTTGTACCTAAATCAGGTAAAGTTTGTCTTTTTCATCGTTTCAAAACATTCATTTCTGAAATTGTCCATGTGCTGGATATATCGGGTGATCTCAACCCATTTTTAACTTGTTCCATCGCATTCTCGGCTTTATCATTCTTGACACATATGATCATGAACTGCCCAACTCTACTGGACATGGCGACACGATTATAAAACGTGAGGTACGCATACTTTTCACATTTATAGATTCTATTGTTTTGATTTTGTCAGTGTCAGCATTCAGGGTAACATTAAAGACGGAAAAAATTCTTTTAGTGACCTGATATATTTATTCATATATTCATTTGATTTTCTTCAGGTATTTAAAATAGCATTGAAAAGCATAAATTTTACATAATACATGCACTTTCCAATAAAAATCACATCCTGTATTTTAGAAATGAATATAAAACACATAAAAATTCTACCGACTTAAACATAGTCTGAACACATAAAGGACTGAGATCCCCTGACCGAATTATGAACTACATTTGATATGGTGAAAGAGTTGATCTTTCAGATCATTGCATAATGAAATACAGCTGGATTTTTTAAGGTACGGGAAAACTTAAATTCTAATAGAACAAATAACTTCGAAAAGAAGATCTTTTACAACGTTTTAAAAGTTTGATGATGTATTTGAACACACATTTTATCATATACTCGACTATATGTCAGGGGGCAAAAATAATCATTGTGACAGCTTATATCGCTTTGAACCAAGTTTTCTTTGTCAAAGTCTGTCAAAGGAAACTTGGTCAGACTTTTCTTTGATGAAGTAACCTGTTCACATATCAAAGTTTTTTGAGCTTGTACATGAAAATGCGGGAACCATGTGCTTGTAACATGTAAACATTGATTACGTCATATCAAATATCTGCTTTGATTGGCTAATTCCATCAAAGTTCTTCAAAGTTTGAAGAAAATTTGGACGAGTTTATATTCCATCAGGGTTCGTCAAGGTTCTTGGTGGACTTTGATCAATTAGTTTTCTTTGACGGTTCACATTATCAAAGTTTGTGTCAATACCTTTGACCAAAAAACCTTGTGCACGAAAACTTTGATGGCTGCGTATCATGGGTTTGAAGTATCATTGTGTAGAATCATTATAACATATATTTCTTATGATCAGAGAGTAAGATATAATACTAAGCAAGATATTTTCTGAAATATACTCATATACAGTAGAATCTCGTTATCTCTAATTCACGGGACAGCCCCTATTACTTCGAGATATCTTGAGATTTGAGATGACCGAAATTTTGATGAACATTTTTTTTCTGTCTATAAAAAATCGGGACTGGCCATTCAACTTTGAAATAACTTGAATTTCAACTCATCCAATTTCCACTGCATATGTAAATGTATGTGGCAGGAAACATACTACAGTTAGTAATGTGTTACAACTTTCACGCTGGTGATATTTCAATATTTGCCGAATAAACTAGACAAATTTGTACCACAAAACAAACACTCACCGGTCATTTGTACATGAAATTTCAATTATTGGATGGAAACCATAAATATCAGTATTATCAATATACATGTGATGTACATGTACTTCCAACTCTTATCAGATGGAGTGTATATTTGTATACACTTCATGTTCATAACGGAAAGTCAGAGATACGGTATTGGCTTTTTATTATTAGATTCATGGTTTAATATAATATGCCTGTTGTTGATTAATGTTGTCCATTTGAAGGATATTGGTATATATGAAGCCACTCACTGGCCTTGGACATTAATTTTAATGGTTTTGTCCCAAAAGTTATCAAAAATGGACATTTGACCACTTCCAATGTCATTAAAGCAACATGCTTATTTTCCATGTATGGTTTTTATCAGTTGTGGCTTGAGTACAGGACATATCCCAACTAATTATGCTTTTGATAGGATTTTAGTTAGGGAATGAAATAAAAGTTTCATTTTTGGTCCTGCATGGAACAGTTCATCTGTGTATTTAGACTGGTTGGTGCTCTTTCCAAAGTAAATTTTCACAAGTCTTTCCACTCCACAAGATAAAACTGGACCCTGTCAACATGAATGACTTTAAATATTTTTGTTTTGTGAAAAAAGATGTTAATCATATAATAAGATAATCATCAAAATGTATAAATACAGAACCTCACTTAAGAAACCACTTCACTAATCAGACCACTTTTGGTCAGTCAGTTATGTGGTCTTAATAGCAAGATTCCACTGTATCGGCTGAATCAATATAAATTAACATTTGTTTTCTTTTTATTTCAGGAAATTGAATTCGGAGGTTACATGATTCAACAGAATGTAGGAGGCCATCCAGTCGCAGTCTTCAGATTTCAACCCAGGACCAAGTTCCCAGGAAACAGTACAATCACTGTGTGGTCAGGAACTGCTGATCCCATAATGCATCAGCCACCAACAGACTATGTATGGAAAGAACAGCAGAAATGGGGCACTGGACCAGAATGCACCACCATTCTCTGTAAACCAAATGGACAGGTAATTGTTGTGTCTGTTCTCCCTGAATTCTTAATTAGCCAATGACATGTTTTAAATTGATAACAAGATTTAAATATAGATAAAGTCATGTAGTCCTAGACTGGAGTATCTATCATCTGGTAATGCTGCATTATCTTTTCAAAGTATGGGTGGCCTCCATGCCTGAGTGGCTAGAGCACTGCACTTAAAACCATGAAGTCTCTCACCTTGTGTCAGCACAGGTTCAAGGCCCCGCTCGATCCTAGCTGATTTTTGTGAGAAAATTTGCCAGTTTGCTTGGGGAAAGCCGGTGGCATAACCAGGCTGTCTCTTCCACCATTAAAAACCGGCATCCATCATATGACTGAAAAATTGTTGATTCTGACGTAAAACATCAATAAAACAAACAGAATTTTAAGTATTGGTTTGAATTTTGTACACTTCACTGAAAAAAAAAAAAGGAATTGATAAAAGTGTCACTGTGTCAGTGCACATTTTTTCATGTTGGAATATCAAGCAACAACAAAAAACAAAACATAATTTGGATTTTGATATTTGCATATCATCACATGGTATTTTGTATATTATCACAGGCAGTGGCATGGACAACAGCAGCTCACAGATTTGCAAGAAACGCTTTTGAAGATTCTCCAGCTCGACCTTGTTCAGAAGATATCGTTCCAGGTATGTTCAACCCCTGGTAGTTTTGAAACTATGTTCAACCTACGGTACTCAATATTTTAGTTTTTTTTTTTTCATAACCTTGTCATGAGTCAGACTTAGATGAATAATGATTAATATATATACTGTTATTTATTACCTTAATCATCGATATGATGGCAGGTAGGCAAGTTAAAGTCCTGTAACAAGGCGATAGCTCCTCTGGGACTCAGGATCATAGCTGAATTTTCATATTAATAAAGGGACTTCTTGGGAGCTTATGCAATTCTGGAATTCATGAAATTTAACCAGGTTGTGAATTTGTTAAAATAAAGAATTGCTTTAGAATTACTATCGTTCCATGATCCAGCCTTATTAACACATATATGTAACCACATTTTTAATTTATCAAATGGTGGCAGAATAACAAGGTTTTACTGTATTTTCATTTATTTGAATGATTTGGTAAATTCCGTCAACTTTTAATCAGTTCATCATTTTTTTTTTATTTTTGTATGTGTCTGTGTGTTTGTACAAGTTTGGGAATTTTTCTATTTTTTCAGATGAAAATCTAGAACAAGACCAAATGGGCAATATCGAGACAGAGAGTCTAACAGAAATGACAGTTAATATTAACGAACCACGTTCCGACACAGTTTACTTGAGAAGGTACAAAAACTTATCTGTTCTTCTACCTTCTTACTATTTCATAAAAACAGGAGGACCGCATGTGGTGGCTGAGTTAGGTCAAGAATTTGGCTCCAGATTCAATTCCTAGGTGTGGCACTTTAGAATTTAAGAATTTACTTAAAGGTCTGAGAATATTTTCAACTTTGGTTTCTTAGCCAATCAGATTTCAGGATTAACCAAAGTGAGAAAATGGTTATAGATATAACTAATTCTTAAATTTTATGGTGCCGAGGTCTGTATTTGGTCATTCTGGAAACTTGTAAAAGTCAGGTGATCGGGATGAGACACTTTTCCAAAGAACAGATCAAATATCTTTGCATTTCACATAAAGGTTTTAGAATCTCCATGTATTCATTTAGGGATGTAAAACAACGTTAAAAATTCAAATTGACAGAAAACTTCACAGGTTTGCTTTCATTAGATATTCATAAAGGTCGAGATAAGTGAACATAAGTGAACAAGTGATTTTATTTTTTATTTTTCTTGTTTTTTTTTTTCAGAGAAAAACAGCAGGCACCAACACTTTCACCACAAAAACATCCTCATGGTACCAGCCCCACCAAAGAAGTCCACCCACAAACCAACCAACCACGCCCCTATACTTACGGAAATGACAACAGCAGTTTAAACAGACAGTCAAGATCACAAACGACACGCCCCGACCCTGTGTCTGGTACGTAACTTTTTTAACTATTTTTATGTGTAATTTTTGTTTTATTTATCAATTTGTTTATATATACAGGGTGTTTCTCTCGAGATCCACTTCAAATATCCATAACTTTGCACAGACATACGATAATTTATGAATTGAAAGTTCATTAGAAAGATAATTGAATATTTATGATTAATTAAATCCAATACTTATGAGGTGAGAACTTATTTTATGATGTCATCGATGACATCATCATAAATTAGCATAATTCGGTTTTACTACCAAAATGGATGACAAGAACTTGAAAAAGAACCTTCATTTTGATGTTGTTAAATTTTATTTTGAGTATATCCAACATGCCCAAATTATCTTGATGACTTAAAACAGGCAATAAGGATAAAATTGGAAGGATTCCATTGAATACACGTGAAAATGTGACCCAAAACTTCCTAGACAAGTTACAGTTAGTGATAGAGAAAACGGTGGACATTGGAATATGTAATGAAAAATGTTGTTTAACTGGTAAATTTCCAAAATGTTAATAGTTAAGAATGTGGCTCACTTAAATGATATTTAATGTGTGTGTGCATTAAAAGTTTATATTAAAAGAACTGTTATGAAACACTCTTTAATATAGTATATCCCTTACTTTGATATGTGGCTTGTAACATATTCTATTGAAGGACAAAGTCGGGACATGAGAACATTTGAAACACCCTGTATTTTTCTGCTCAAACTTTTCCATTACTAACTTAATGTAGAAAGTTATAGGTTGCCAGAACCTGAAGTTGCCAAATTTACTCAGTACTTAAGATTTATATTGATCTTTTTTGGTTTGTTTGTTTGTTTGTTAATGTTGTTTAACATCTCACTCAAGAATCTTTCACTCATATGAAGACGTCACCAAATGTCAGCGAAGGGCTTAAAATTTGGCCTATGCTCGGCACTTACGGCCATTGAGCATGGAGGGTTCTTTAACCTGCTGACACCTACTGTGACACGGGACATCGGTTTTTATTGTCTCATCCAAAGGACAGGAAACCAACCTGCCGCTGGCTGGACTCAAACTCATGACCGCACGATCAAGAGTCAAATGTGCTACCGACTGAGCCAGGCCGGTTCATCTTTTTAGGGTTTTTAGATGAAACTACACAGAATTTATGCTGTAACTGGGCATATCTTATATCTGTGGAATACAAAGCAATTTGAAAAAAAAATGGTAGTGGTTGTGAAGAAAAATGAAAAAAAAATTGTTGTTACCATATGAATAATATATTTGTTATTACCATATTCATAATATATTTTTTTTTTATTGGAAAATCATAAATTTTACCCAATGTTTTTTATTTGAATGAGGGTGCCAAGCCCTGAAGTCAGGTAAAAGTCCATTGCACAGATCAAGTTTATGTTGTCTCACCTGTTGCTTGTAGTCTCACCAAATAAGTGAAAATTATTATCATGATCTTTTAAAACAACAATTAAACTAAAGAAAGACATGCATGCGGTACCAGCATGAGAATTTTTTTTATATATATATTTTTTTATTTTGTAGGTCAACCATATGCTGGTTCCAATGCTCAAAAAATGGGCAGCGCACCGCTCAGGAAGTATACACCCACCCAACAAAGCATCCGAGGAAACGGAACCGTTGTAAATAAATCAGTATGTATACGACCACGCCTCTCTTGTTGGTTACTAGAATGACACTTCTCTAATGAGTATCACTACCGGTATCTTGACTTTACCTACTCAAGCTTGTGCTTTTTTCTGCTTTGCTCATTGTTTTAGTTGAATAATCATAGATAAAATATATGTTTGTATAACAATGCCAATTATATTAATATCTATGTTTGAAAGCAAAATATACTCAATTGCTTTTTCCCAGCATTCTGTATGACTTTGAATGTCACGATAACAATATTTTATTTCAAGAAGAGAGCCGTCATCCAAAGAAAAAAGACTGTCAATTTTGCCTGACGTCTGGTAAAACAAACTTCTTTCTAACAACCTTGTTCAATTTTTCTTATTCTAAGTTGAATTTCCCTTTAAACTAATAGATAGGCCATTCTTTTATATTATCTGTTTTGCATTGGTATTTTGTGAGGTAATTTTGGAAGAGGTGAGAGAAACTAAAACTGATCCGGTAGACACAGATCAAAGCAAAATAAAAAACAACAACAACAACAACACCCCCCCCCAACACCCCCCCAAAAAAAAATACCCGTTCAAGGAGATTATTGCTGTAGTTACAAAAACACAGACAAAAACAAAAATAATAAATAAACACAAAAGGTTTACTCTTTTTGGTGAAGAAAAACTGCCAGAGAAACACTAGATTAAAGCAAAGTATTGAAATGCATTTATTCAAAAATCATTTTTTTTATATATTTGTTCTTTGAATGCCTATTTTAAAGATTTATGTAAAGATACATTAGCTGTATTTTTCAATTTTTTTCCCTTTTGACTACTTAGAGTGATATACAATAATATAGCAAAAAAGAGATATACACAGGCATAAAAATTCTTAAAGCCCTATATATTTAGTGAAAATTGCTTGAAAAAACTAGGTTTAACACTTTTTCAAGTGCAATTGATTAACTCATCTTTACTATAGTGGAACCTCGCTATCTTGAAATTCACGGACTGCCCTGTTTACTTCGAGATATCCAAAATTCGAGATAACCAAAATTTTCAATTTACATATTTTCTATTCTTATTGGACAACGAATAGACCTACTCAGGGTAATGCTTAATTCAAATTGGATCTAAGCAATTATTATTAAACTTTCATTTTGGCTTGTTAATGGAAATCAATAGTCCCGTGTTTTGCAGGTAAACAAGTAATTTCAAGAATGATTTTTGTGTACAAAATGCAAACCTTCATTCGCAGATGGTAACTTTGAGATAACAAGTGACAATTTTGTAATTTTTCGATACTTCGGACCAGAAAAATACTTTGAGATAAGCGAAATTTCGAGATAAAAACTTCGAAATATCCGGAATATAAGCAGTATAAATATATAGTAAAATAATCAGGATCGGCTGTTCGATTTTGACATAACCGGAATTTGGACTCATCCGATTTTGACATAATGAGATTCCACTGTTTTTGTATATAAATACCACACTGGACCTGACCTTATTTTCACAAAATATATTGGAATATAAGATTTTTTTATGCCAGTGTATACATGTAGCTCTTATTCATTATTGTACATCAAGTACAAGTAGTAAAAGTAGAACAAAATCAAAATAAATATTTTGGGGTAAACACAGCTGATGCCACTTTAATCAAGGGGTTTTCAGAATAGGGTCTTACAAGACAGACTTGTGGTCTTTCACGAGAGTGGTCTCTCAACATAGCTTCCATTTTTTACTTAATGAATCTGCTACATTTTATGGATAGAAAAATTGGAAAGGAAAGTAAATAGGAACCAATATACTATGAACGTAATATCAAAACTACTGTACATGTATGTGCATTTAAATTAACACACTCATATTTTAGCGCTATGAGGGGATGTAGACTTATTAGGGCAATCTTGAATTTGCGCTTTTAATTTTATTAGTTTTTTCGTGTATGCTGAATGACAGGATGAAAAAAATTTAGCACTGCACTTGAATTAGTGCCATGACTTGAGCGTGGAAGGCGCTAATATTAGAATGCTGCCAAAATAAGTACACGTACAGTATTACGATAATTTCACTTATGTGTTAATTACTATAAATCAAATGTGAGATCTAGACCTCCTTGTAATTTTGCAGAAAAATTGCTAAAAAAATAAAAACAAATAAATTCTAATGATAATCTGGAAAATCTTTGCTAAAAATGATTAACCTTAGCATTTAAGGAATTCATTACTTCTGTAGCCAAGAAACTTGAAATTATAGTTAAAAAAGAACAGCATTTCTATCACTTGTTAATCCATATTGAATATGCACCATCGGTCCACGTAAAAATTGTACATAAACGGTAAATATTTACAAAGCCGTTTACATGTACTCATTTTGATGACCTTTCAAAGGATCATGATGCAAAACAAATAATAACCTAAGTTGGCCTATTTTTGTTGTACTCTGTACATGCATATCACTTTTATTCATATTGTAATTTGAATTTTTTTTTGTTTTTGTTTTGGAGAAATTTTCAAACATAAACCTTTTTTTGTTTATCTTATTTTTTCATATTCCTTTTAGTTTTACCTCTTAAGCACTGCATCTATCATAAATCTTTAATTTTTAAACTTCAGAAGTAATCGAAGCAAAATTCTATTTGGATGACATTTTGCATTTATTACGAATATTTCTAATGACGATATTCTAGTTAATTTCTAGTTATATACTAATTAGGTTTATCTTTCTACATTTCATTTTCTCAACTTTTTATTATTATTACTTTTTTAATTTTGTATTAATCTTATAAGAAGTACCTCTGCTGAGATTTTTAACATGTCTGAAAATTGTCTAATTGTAAAATTAGATTTTTTTAGAAAAAAAAAATTCCTGAATCCTTTTAGATGAACTAACTTTAGTTCACTGCTTACTTCTTCTGTCCATTGTTCTGTAGCTTTATAATTATACATTTTTGTATAACGTTTTATCTAATAAAATGTGTAATGTATAGCTTAATTAAACTAAAAATAAAAATTATTAATATGATTTACTTATTTATAATACACACCAGCGTTAATGAACAAGTCTTACTTCATCCATTATCTCATCAACCCCTGAATAACAATGGACTCTTCTGTAAATCAATTATTCAAGCCAGTCCAAATGTGTCTTTAGGGGTGAATGAGTTGATAGTTAAAAACTAAGTTGATTGTTTTTTGATGTCCGGAGCCTTACTGCCATAAATCTTAAAAAGTATTACACAAGTCTGTGAGAATTTTACCCAACATTAACTAATCCTGAAATCTGGGCCCGAAGTCACCAAATTTACTCAGTACTCAAGCTCAACTAACTTTTAGCGATTTTAAGGTAAAAACATGCAATTTTTTTTTCTGTAATTGGACATGTTTGTATATTGATGGCATACAATTGTAAGTAATGATAAAAAATATTGCCCATTTGAAGAAAATTTCAGAAATATTAAAAAAAATGTTTGAGTACGTACTCAAACTTTGAGTACCGTACTCAACGTATTTATTCGTTTTTTTTAAAAGGAAAATCATAAATGTGACGCAAAAATTTACATGTAAATGATTAAAAATCATAATATGTTTCCTAATCACTAACATTCAAAAGTTTTATAAACAATTTTATAGTCAAAATAATGAAACAAAAGTTGATCTTGAGTATTGAGTAAATCTGGTGATTTCGGGCCCAGATTGGTTAAGCAGGTCAGGTTATGAAGATTCTCAGACTTAAGTATATTTTTGAAGTTTTATGAGGCCAGGCCCAGATTTTTTTTTAATCTTACAAGATGCATGACTAAACCCTGGTGCATGGACGTCTTGATGTACTTTTCACCAAAATAAATTGTAATTAAGTATAACTTGCTAGCTATATGTTGGTTTTACGTTTTGTGACTTTGTTCGTTTTTAATGATACATTATTTCAAATTTTTGTAGTATTATTGTGAATTAGGAGTGCACGTTATCATGAGCAAATATTTGTTCACACAAAAAATTGCCTTTGTTGGTTTTTTTTTTCACGCCACAAACAGATTGTTTTTTATCTATATTCCACATCACGACAGTCCACTTTCTTGATGAACTTTGGGTTTTATGATTTCAAATCGTATACCCAATTATTACACATCATTTTATATCACGCTGCATTGGCCTATCAATTTCTCACTTAGATTTTGAAAATTCTTAAAACACACGAACAAAACATGAATTGATATTCATCTTTATGAGCTCACGTACATTTTTAGGTCAAACCAGTCACTTCGGTGATCTATCGTTTTTTGGTTGTCATCTGTCGTGATGCATTGTAGGTAAACTTTTGATCACTTTAAACATCTCAAAATATTTTTGTGTTAGTCCCTTCAAATTTGGTATTTAGCGTCACTTGGATAAAAGAAAATGAAAATAATTATGAAATTTGTGACCCCTCGGATAGGGGCTCTGCAGAAAGAAAGAGAAATTATTTTGGTGACCGCTAAAATTCTTTCGAATTCATATTTTCCTTTCCTTTATATGTTGAAATTAACTCTTCTATATTTATCAGAAAAGTATGAAAAATTAAAATTTCTGAAAATTATTTTTTTATCTTTTTATGCGTGTTTTAAAAAAAATTCATGTAACACTTAACACATATATGTGCAAATAATATGTAACATTTTCAATTTTGACGCCATGACAAAAAAAATATGCATGCACAACTGGATATTGAAACACTTTATCAACTGACTAATATTTATATTTATATATATATATATATATATATATATATACATGTTTTACCTGCATAAGGACTTATATTATTTGCCATTTTTCAAAATTTCTGTATATTTCTCATACATTGTAATCAGACGTTTCATTTCAATGCTGATTCTTTGAATCCTTGAAGCCTTGTAATATGATATCGATACATGTACATACATATTTAGGAAATGTTATAAATTAATTTGAAATTCTCAGCCCAGATTTATATATATCATCCTCAAACTATTAAAATTCTCTGACAGTGTAAATGTCCCTTTAATCTTCCATGGTCTTGCCATCCAGACCAAAAATTAAGATTTAAATTTTGTTGAAACAAATTTCACTTCAGAATTAACATGTTTATAAAAATCAACTGTTTTTTTCCCATATTATTTTCATTACATTTATATTGCCTTATTCGTACTTAAATCTTGCTGTTTTATCAGGTATATATAATTTTTTCCATAAATGTGGGGTAGGCTATGGGTTAGTCTTATTAGCAAGTTAATTTCGAAATTTGATATTTTAAACATGCAAAAATATATATATTCTGGCATATCTGTACAACTAAATCTATTTCAGTTCTCTTAATATTATTAGTCATAATTAATGAATCTGCCCCATTTGTTTATACTTCCAGACAAGAACGAATATTCAACAGTTACTCGGTACATGTTTAAATATACGATTGATTAATCTCTATTACAATAGCAACAAAAATTGATAAACACATTGTAATTTTCACAGCCAAATATTTACCCAGTTTGATATAATACCGTTAATGGGATCATAATAAATACTGTTATAATAAGATAAAGGCATTTTACTTGTATTTGTTTTTCATTTCCTGTACAAGTACAAATATAAACAGTAATTAAGATATTGATTTTTTCAGAAATCTAGTTTCCTGAATTACCTGTTAGCCTCCACTCCAGAACACCGATGATAAACTGTAAATCTTTATATCGGTTATTTTTATGGTGGAGCATTTGTGCCATCATGATTCTGACGTGGCTAGAGCAGTTGTTGATATACATGTTTTAATCTTAAAATCTTTCAGTGTGTAACTTTCTCCCTGTATTTAAAACATTATATTGATATTCTCATATTTTTGACATATTTTAATCATTTAAATTGGCTGCTTATTTTTCATTTTTCAATTTTTTTGGCCAGTTTAATAAGTGTTCAACATACAAATAATAATTTGCTTATATCTTTGGCAAGTCAGATCCTGATGGCAGAAATTGAGCACCATACTACTGACCATAATTGTCAGATTGTCATGCTAATTAGTATATAAAAAGCGGTACAATATCTTTGTTCACATGAATTCTTGTTTTGCATTTTCTTAAAAAAAGAAAATAACATCTGTTATATATACATGTATCTCAAAAAATTTTGTTTCATATGCCAATAAAGCTTTTGTAAAATACTTTCCACCTAAAGATTGAAAAATCGTTTTTGTTTATTTAATTTTCTGGTGGAAAAAAAAATGCCACAAGAATTTTGAAAAATTGAGAATTAAGATATTGTATTCAAGTGTGGTTTTTCAAGTGTGGAGTGTCGCAGCACAGCTTGGCACGTTCTAGGTAAACCGATTGTCCAAGTTTTCAATGCGCTCTCATGTTCATTTAATTTTGATCCACTAGTAGATCAGCGAGTGAATTTACAATGTCCATGCAGAAGGTTTAAACATGTATTGTATTAAAAATTTGTATTCAAAGTAAACTATTCAAAATTAATTAACCTATGTAATTTTAACCTTACAACTTCACATTTCGGAATATTTCAGAGAGAATTTTTACACCCATTTTATATTTTAACGGATCTTTTGAGCCTCTAATTTTTATTACAGTATATATATACATGTATATGTATGTATGTACATGCAGACACATCTTAAACTGCTCTGTGATGTGTTTGAACCAAAATTTCAGAACAAAAACAACCATTGCACCAAGGCAAAAATGAAATGTGCTGTTAGAAAACTACTTTTCTGTTTTCGGAAACACTTATGTGTACATCATTTTGCTGTATCAAGAACAGGATCCAATACCATAAAACTTGAGAATTTACTTAAGTCTGAGAATATTCTCAACTTGGTCTTCTCAGCCAATCAGATTTCAGGATAACCGAAAGTTGAGAAAAACTTTTAGACTTTAATAGTAATTCTAAGTTTTGTGGTGCCAAACCCTGGACTCAGCGACATAGAACCTGATGTTTGAGCAAAGAACCTTTCAATGATTTTGAATTTGGTTGGTCGGATAGATTTTTTATGGCATGTAAATATCTCCACCTCTGTGGTGAATGGATCCAGTGAACAACAAATAATTTCCATGCCAACGGGAAAACAAGCCGAGAAATATTGTTGGTTTTTATGATCCAATGTCATTCATCTTTGAATGATCATTCAGCATTGCAAATCTTATTTTAACCCATTCAACCCCTAAAGACACATTTGGACTGGTCTAAGTCATTGATTTACAGAAGAGTCCATTGTTTTTTAGGGATTGATGAGTTAATATTAAAGCCTTAGTATTGAATGTCAGACTTCTGTTTGGCTCATAACAAAAATCACCAGGCATAATGCATTGTACACTTTAGGGAAAATGGCTTTGACAATTTGCCCAACAGTGTTATATGAATGTGTATATTAGTTAGCCATTTGCGGAATTCCTACTGGTCACATGTTATGACACAGTAATTGCATGGCAACAATATTTTCCGCATAATTTTTTATACTCAAAGCCAGGAAAGTTTGGACAGTTTTATTGTGCTGAATTCTTGATTGCATTCATGATGATGGTACAAGAAAGGTAGTTTTCTCACAGCATGATCAAATTGACCACTTGCCAAATGCCTGATACATCACCCTTTGGTGAACTTTTCCATTATGACGTCACAATTAAATGGGCCGTTAAACATTTCTGTGATTATAAGGTAACAATCGTTTGACGTCCAAAAGCACATGGACAACCATGTGTCAGACATTTGGTGATAGATCAATTACCATACAAGAAAGTTTTAATTTTGTCCAAATTTCAATCATGAAGAAACATGGTGAGTGTAAGGTTAAAAGAAAAAGAAATTAACGGTGTTTTTAACACTAGAGTGTGCTTTTGTTTCTAGGCTGGTACTATACGCCTGGGGCCGCCATCACCCTTCCTATCCCCTCTGCAGCAAGAGTATTCCCAAGCGTACAACAGCAGAAGTACTTCACTTGTTCGATTCACAACCTAATCTAGGTGTGTTTCTATATTTATTTTTCTATTGCGTTTTATTACATTTCATCCCATTGCCGCATTTTATTGCTCAATGTCCAATTGCAATTTTTTTTCTACAAATTAAAAAAACGAGAGAAAAAATTATAATTGTGCTTCAATTTTAAAAAAAAATTATGTTTCAAATTTTTATCTTGATGATTTGAATTAGATCAAGGTGTTCCATGCATTTTTTTTAAGTAAATGAAAGCAGTTATTTCCCTTTTGTTTATAGAGGTAGTAAGTACACAAGAATAGCAAAACTACTAGAAACCAATGTAAAGTTGTATCATAAATATCATCTGCATGTATTATATGATATTTACACAAAATAATAACCATCATTTCATTAGCGCGATACTTTGCGAAAATCAAGGCGAAAGCTGTGTGATATTCGTGTTTGGTTTTTTTTTTCTGTTTTGTTTCTTTTTTTTTTTTATGTATTTGGAAAAATTAACATTAAACCCTCTTGTGTTTTGATATAATATTCTAACTTGAGGCAACAGTTTTACAGTATGTTTAATATATAAGTTGTTTCTACAAAAAGCAAAATATATGTGACCCCTTAAGATTAACACTTTTAACAGACTGGTCCAAGTCTAACTGAAAAGAGCATACTGTTTAGATACTTGGGTCACCCTGGGTGACAGGGTTAATTGCTGTGATGGTAAAGGTCATATCATATTTGACCCAATCTTACCTCTATGTACTTCAAGAGTAACAATACTTGTCAAAATACTACACACATCTATACTTTATATACAGTATATGTGTATATAGATGACCAGAGGAATAAGGTGTAATATAAAGTTAAACCTCACCTAAAGACAAGCTGTCTTAGGAGACCACCTCACACTTAAAACAATTAGTATTCAATCTCTTAAACTTTCCTTTAGATACAAAAAAGTATAAATCTTTAGGATTTCTAGGATATAGATACAAATCTGGTAGAAATGGACAAACATGGACCCGTTGAAAACAATAGATGGGATCAGGTGCCATGGAGGAGTAAGCATTCCCTGTCGACCGGTCACACCCGCAGTGAGTCCACAGTCAAATCCAAATGAAATATGTGAGGAACGAATCCTGGTCACAATTGGTACAGACGTCTCAACAACCGCCAATGAAAAGGCAACTCAACATTTCACTTAATGAAACAGTCCAGTCCCTCGCTTAACACACCATTTAGCTAACCTGACAAGTTTGAGTCAGTCAGCTAGGTTCCACTTGCTGTGTAGACAATTGTCTAGTCAATAAAGGTTTGAGTATGGGCATTCTGTTACAGTGGCACCCACGTTGGGACTTAGGTTCTACCTGGTAGTGTGAATGTGATTATCCTTGAATCGCCCCATAGGTGACAGCTACCTCTAAAGAGAGTCGGGACGACTCTTTCAATGGAGTGGGATAATGTGGCAGGGTTAGATATGTGGTGTTCCTACTAGCTTTAACTAGTGGGGTTTCCCCTTTAGCTCGATCGGTAGAGCACCAGACTTGTAAACCAGGGGTCCTAGGTTCGAATCCAAGCAGAGGCAGTATTTGTCTCTGTTACATAACGATGTCCTATAATATAATACATATCACCTGTTGCTAGACTAAATTTACTTCAAGTTGTTTCCCATTTAACAACTACAGGTTGTTTCTTTCCTTACCTTGTTGTCAACAACTATTTTGTGACTGAGCTTAAAAATGTGACAACTAGACTCTTGATCAAACTTATGTGTAGCCCTGAGTTGTGACCTAACGTCAGAACTCGTTTTGGTCATAATTCACAAGTCTTATTTATTTGTACATTCTAGAATGGTCCCATGTTGTAAATGAAAGTCTTATGACAAACTCTAGAAGTTGTATCCTTTTATAAAATATTCCCCCTTCCTTTCTAATTTTTGACCATCAAATATGGTTCAAAATATTAATAAATATTTTATCAAGAGATATTCTCAATTATCATTTAGAGTTCTTTATTTCTCTTGTTGCTGTCTTAACAAATGCAATACGGGCATCCAAGGCCGAATGGTTAGAGTATCGTGCTTTGAACCATGAAGTCTCTCACTTGCTTTGAACCATAAAGTCTCTCATTTCTGGTCAGCGCAGGTCCGAGCCTTGCTGGATCCTAAGCTGATTTTTGTGAGAAAGTTTGCCAGTTTACTTGCGGAAGGCCAGTGGTCTCTTTCCGGGTACATTGTAACCAGGTTCTTTCCCTCCACCTCTAAAAAACTGGATCTCACCATATAACTAAAAAATTGTTGAGTGTTGCGTAAAACTATTCAAATTCAACAAATGCAATAGAGATCTCTACCACATTAGTAGTGCTTAACTTATCAACCCCTGAAAAACAATGGACCAATGGACTCTTCTGTAAATCAATGACTTAGATCAGTCCAAATGTGTCTTTAGGGGTGAATGAGTTAATATGCACATTGTGAACTGCTAATTGTCAGCAGTGTTGGATATCAAAATGCTCCTAGAAATAATATGCTAATCAAGAGAGTTACTTCCCCTGTTGAAGAGTATTCAAGCACCTGGTGTATGTATATTTCATGTATTTTGCTTACACTTTCATTTCTGTTTGATAACTATAATCTGCTTCTGGGGGGAAGTAACTCTAGTATTTTTTTTTCAAAGGTGCAGTATGTATTTAGATATAAGCTACATGCTAGTAGACAACATAATTGCTTTGTGTGGGAACTCTGCAATTTTTGTGGTGCAATATATCTTTACAAAGTCACAGTAGCCGTTATGCTAGATATAGATAGAAAACCATCACAAGAATTTACAACAGTTAAAACATTTAAAAGTATGCACCGAATCAATGTATCCAAAATCATAATTGTACACAGCTTTCATATACACCCTGTACAGTGTACAGATGGTCACAAAATTTCAGGTATTGTATTATTATAAAGAAACAAAATATATATTTTTTCATACTGTACTGCTGTTGCATAACAAAATATGACTAATTTGATCTCAATCTTTTGCGTTTGTGTGAAACTACCTCTTGAGCACCTTGTGATAACACATCAACAGGTTTTTAGAAATGTTTTGATTTACGCAGTAAAGTATCATCGAGACTTCATATGTATTTTATTAATTGATAAATAAATAAACATTTTATCTGTAAATGATGGTTCAAATTTTGATGTATTTTGTATCATTATTGTTTTACATTCCACCAAAAAATTTTCACTTAAATGGAGACGTCACCAGCTTTAGATGACATTCCACAAATTTGGATCTATGCTTTGGACTGATGTCAATGCAGTCAGTGTTTTTTATGTGACATGGGACCTCTGTCTTAAGTCTCATCCATAAGATCGGTGACTTTGTCCTCAAATGTCTAGTGCTTGGCAAAGGATCGGTCACTTCCATTTTTAAAGTTATTGGAATGACCATATGACCACTGGTCTCCAAAGTCAAACACCATTAAAACAAAATCATTATGGTATCAGATTTTACATGATATTTGTGTCTTTATTCTGGCCTTTTGTAGCCATTGTAGGTTAGGACAAACTTTTTTATCAAAACAAAAATTGTTTTGAATAATGTAATAATTGAAAACATAATATATATAATACCACTCATTTGAAGTCACCTAGATTCAGGAATTTCGAATTTGTCAAAATATAAACAAAATTTCTAGATATGAATATTTTTTGGCAGAAGATTTATACAGATCTTACAAAAATTGAATTGAAATAAAATATATATATATATATTTTCGGATCTTGTCATATGCTTATGTTCATTGCCAAATTTTTAAAACCTATTGTCATTGTGTATATATCAGTAATTTCATCTTTACAGGGAGAAGATACATCGGTACCGCCCAACTCTTTTATGACGCCACATAATAGATTTGAGACGGGGTTGAATCAAATCAAATCTCAACATAACGTGGACTTTTTACCACCCATGCCACGCCCCCCACTTTTCTCATCATGGTAGAGAATGATATAGATAGATTTTTTTTATATATACGTAAATATATATATATATATACAATGTATATCTCATGGGGCCAACAGTGTAATTATCACCGATGATGTATTCCAGACTTAATGACTTAGAGAGAGAGCTTAAACAAAAATGACCATATGATGGTAGTCGATTAGAATTTGTGTATTACTCAGGCTTATGCTTCATTTTTACATTTCTGTCAGCCAAAAATGCTTCATTTTATGTAAATTAGGATAATGTATTACTTGGAGATGACTTCTAATGAACTTTGACCTTTGTTGACTTTGCCTCTATTTCATTTCTGATCAGTTTAGTATTTATTTCAATCATTCAGGATTTAGATGTGTAATCTAAATGACCTTGACCTTTCAGTTGTATGGATGGTGAAATCTAAATTTAGACCATAGAATCATATATTACTGTTGATTTTTCATGTATGAAAACATGTAATTACTATTTTGTTGTGTAGTTTTTACAAGTTATCGTAAAAATGTTGGTCACGCTTATAAAAAGACAATATACATCTGTATACATACAAAAGAAAAAAATTACATAGGTCGCAGCTCCCATGCATGACCTATATCTACAAGTTGACCTAAGATACATCCAAACCTGTCTTTCCCAGTAAATGAATGGACAATGGTTGACCCTTTGAGACAGATGACCACCACCCGTAATTAGTTATAATCGAAAAATATGGGTTTTTGTACATTTGTATTTGGAAATATAATTACTTCATCTTGCAGATGACCATTAGAGAGAGATGTCATATGAGACAGGTTTGACTGCTTCTATAGTGCCAACTGAATGTCATATGTCACATACGAGGTGTAATTAGATGATAACACCAATTTAACACCTTTAGCAGAAACTATGCAATGACTGGGACTCTGTAGAATGTGTTTATAACAATAGCACTATCCAATAGCGTGATCTACCGTAACTATGCATCTCTGTGAGTCAGGTGCCCCATCTTGTCAACCCCTGTGGTCACATTTAGACTCACCCAGATAAATAAATAGCATGGTCCACTGTCATAATTTAGGAGTGAACAGGTTCATATTGCATGTAAAATTATTATAGTATTAAGTTCTAAATCATACACCCCTAAATTCTGTCAATAGACTTAACCATTCTTTGAAATGTGCAGGTCCAAATGTGACTTCAGGGATAGATGGATTAACAAACATGAGGCTCCTAACTTGTACAGAAAGAACTACATGTATGTAAAACAGACAGTGACATGTGCTATAACCATGTCTCATGACATTGACAGGTGTCAATATTAAGGTTACAATACCATGGTGATGTCTATTTCATATCTCTGTGATACTATTATATGTATGGGTGTTCTGTGATAGTGATTGTGTTGTAGATGACCTAAGTCAGAAAAGTATTGAAAAATTTTAACATTCCTCCTAAAGTATTGTTAAATATTTTATTTTATTTACAGAGCTCAATGTTAGGTTTTCACTGATCTCATCCCACAGCCCTCCCACCATCCTCTTCTTTTTCCAATCTAGCTCTGCGTATTTTTATATTTTTATTTCTAGCATTTTAGTATTAAATCAGTTGTCATGGTAAATGATATGTATTAATTTTAAGTAAATATCCAAGCTTTGTACATTTCTCATTTCATACTGCCAAAATTTCCTCTAGCTTGATAGTAAGATAATATTTCTTTCATCTTTTTATTCATCCTTTTCAAAAAATTTATTTGATTGAAATTGAGGATATGACATTGAATTCATTTCAACGAATTTTCTTTTTTTTTTTTGCTAATAAAGAGTTACCTCCCCTCATTTAAGATGCATAATAGTGACGAGCGCATACAAGTAATTAATTTGATGCGTGCTATATGTTTATGTTAGATGTCTCAAGATTATTATTGTTGTTTGTATTCGTTGCTGACATACGGTTGTTGTAATTATGGACAATAACATTCTGTGGGTTTTCAATTTTACTTATTTTTAACTGTATCATAGAAAAAATAAACTGCAAAGCTTAAATATATTGAAACATGGTTTATATATATACCTGGAGTCTAGCATATTACAGACAAACATTTTTTATCACATCTCCTGTATGTACATTTCTACTTATTTTCTTAAAAAACTGAATAATTAGCATTTTATATGTATTGGATCTGTTATGTGTAAATTTCATTCCTCTTACTTTGTTCTAGTTGTAAAGAAGCTATTGATATTCATCTTACCCAGTCTTTAACTCTTCAACCCCTGACAAACAATGGACTCTTCTGTAAATCAATGATTTAGTCCAGTCCAAATATGTCTTTAGGGATGAATGGCATAAAATGATTTGTGGCTTGTTTCTCCTGATTTTGACTTTTTAACATATTCACCATCAATATGTGTATTCAAAGAGGGCAACAGCATAGTTATCTCCCCCTGGATACAACATATTCTTTATGCAGAATGATATGTACATTACCTTGAAATTGACATGATTATACATGTACCATTGTTATGTGTTGTCTAAATGTGTCAAGGATCATTGCCATGGAGAATGGCATCTAAAATAAGTTCTTTTAAGTTAAGGGGGAAATATATTTCTATATTTAACAAAAATGTTACATCACTTAACTATTAACCCCTGAAAAAAAATTGACTTCTGTAAATCATTGACTTTGACCAGTCCAAATGTGTTTATAGGGGTGAACGAGTTAATGATAATAGAAAAATTTCTCTGGGCATAATGAATACCAGTATCACTTTGCATAGAATTATCAGTTCTTTTAATAGTTTAAAATGCTTTTTATTATTATTATGAAATCTTTTCCTTTGTTTATATTTGTACACACTTTACTTTTGTTTATGATATATATATCAAAGGATTCTGTGATATCTGTGATGAAAATATCACAAAAAAGGAATATTTTTATTATCAACTTAGAGTCAGTATATTTAACATAATTTTGTAGCTGAAATGCAAGAGGTGTAATATTATGGCTTATATGTAACTTTACATGAGAGTAGAAATAAATTATTGAAAACTCCAAATATTTTATTGTTTTCTATATACATGTAACATAATACGGAATTATTTCCTCCACTATTTAAAAATTTACTGTCACTGCATGACTGAAAAACTGTTGAATGTGGCATAAAACAACATAAAAAACCCACCAAATTACAGTGGAACCTGTCTCGAGAGACCACCCCATCTACCACTGAAATGTGGTCTTATAAGGCAGGTTTTATTCAAAGGATTATTTCAGAAGACGGGTGGTCTTTCATTGGAGTTGTCTTTCAAGACATATTCCACTGTATTTCACATACCCAGAACCAACTTGAGGTTCAAAATGAGGTAGTACAGTGGGACCTGTCTTATGGGAGCACCATTTCTACCTCTAGGCAGGTGGTCTCCCATAACTTGATTAGGTTTTATTTAAAGAATTATTTAACCCCTAAAAACAATTAATGGACTTTTCTGTAAATCAATGATTTAGGCCAGTCCAAATTTTTAGGGGTGAATGATTCAACAGAATTGTCTTCTGATAGTGGTTTTATAAGGGGTAGTTGTTCATGAAAGTGCTTTCTAAAGACAGGTTTTACTGTATAATGGAGTTTGGAGAGGCCATCACTGCAACAGCCAGCCTCTTTTGAGATTTTTTTTTTTAATTTGACATGCTGAAGTGGTGACATCAACATCTAACATTTGTTTAATGGTGGCATATCAACACCTATGGTTTGTTTAAGTGGTGGCATATCAACACCTATGGTTTGTTTAAATGGTAACATATCAACACCTATGATTTGTTTAAGTGGTGACATTGACACCTATGATTTGTTTAAGTGGTGATATATCAACACCTTTGATTTGTTAAATGGTTTGTTTAAGTGGTAACATCAACACCTATGGTTTGTTTAAGTGGTGGCATATCAACACCTATAGTTTGTTTAAGTGGTGGCATATCAACACCTATGGTTTGTTTAATGGTGACATATTGACACCTATGGTTTGTTTAAGTGGTGAAATATCAACACCTATGATTTGTTCAAGTGGTGATATATCAACACCTTTGATTTGTTAAATGGTTTGTTTAAGTGGTAACATCAACACCTATGGTTTGTTTAAGTGGTGGCATATCAACACCTATAGTTTGTTTAAGTGGTGGCATATCAACACCTATGATTTGTTTAATGGTGACATATTGACACCTATGGTTTGTTTAAGTGGTGACATATCAACACCTATGATTTGTTTAAGTGGTGACATTGACACCTATGATTTGTTTAAGTGATGACATCAACACCTTTGATTTGTTTAAGTGGTGGCATATCAACACCTATGGTTTGTTTAAGTGGTGGCATATCAACACCTATGGTTTGTTTAAATGGTAACATATCAACACTTATGATTTTTTTAAGTGGTGACATCGACACCTATGATTTGTTTAAGTGGTGACATCGACACCTATGATTTGTTTAAGTGGTGATATATCAACACCTTTGATTTGTTAAATGGTTTAAGTGGTAACATCAACACCTATGGTTTGTTTAAGTGGTGGCATATCAACACCTATAGTTTAAGTGGTGGCATATCAACACCTATGGTTTGTTTAAGTGGTAACATATCAACACCTATGGTTTGTTTAAGTGGTGGCATAACAACACCCATGATTTGTTTAAGTGGTGTTTGTTTACATCTGATGTAAACATGTTACTAACCTGTTCAAGTAAAATCACAATCAGAAGTTGTCATTTTCTGTTGTACACAGTCATACATAGAGTGTTTCAGCAACCCATGCTATAGGTCTATATTTGAGGAAAGTCACCTAGAGCTGATGCCATCATTGTCATACATACAATCATACACATGCCAGTATTTTTGCATTCAAGAGAAGAAGTATTGGTAACACTAAATGCAACGAGAACTTTGAAGCCAGGATAGGCATGTTGTGAAGCAATACATCTGGAACTTAAATTTCAAGGTCAAGGTTGAAAAATGAAGATCGCAGTCTACTAAAGCCATCATCTTCTATTATCATATAAAGTTATGTGATATATGTGATGTGAACAGTTTTCTCACAAACAAAGCCAAACCAAATTGCTGACGAAGACAGACAGACATCAGAAATTCATAGACTGACTTGCCTTTGCAATCCAGCCAAAAATTAAATACATACGTGAGCCTGATGTGGGAAAGACCATCCAATATATGCCACCGATCTTTTATCACTGACGATAAGTGGTCTTTCTGTTTAACAAATAATTTGTTTTCAAGTCAGGTGGATGGAGTCTATTGTAAATGTAAGATCATGTTTTAATGTAAGTCTTAAAGGGGCATTAGCTGTGTTTTTATGTCCCTGGCTTGAAAGGTCCGCTGGGGGCATCTAGTGTTTGGATTGTCCGTCCGTCTCTCTGTCTGTCCATAATTCTGTCCTGCTTACATATAAAGTGCAATATTTCAAGTTTGGATTGTGATACAGTAACCAGTGGTGGCATATCAACACCTATAGTTTAAGTGGTGGCATATCAACACCTATGGTTTGTTTAAGTGGTAACATATCAACACCTATGGTTTGTTTAAGTGGTGGCATAACAACACCCATGATTTGTTTAAGTGGTGACAGAGATTTGTTTACATCTGATGTAACATGTTACTAACCTGTTCAAGTAAAATCACAATCAGAAGTTGTCATTTTCTGTTGTACACAGTCATACATAGAGTGTTTCAGCAAAAGCCCATGCTATAGGTCTATATTTGAGGAAAGTCACCTAGAGCTGATGCCATCATTGTCATACATACAATCATACACATGCCAGTATTTTTGCATTCAAGAGAAGAAGTATTGGTAACACTAAATGCAACGAGAACTTTGAAGGCAGGATAGGCATGTTGTGAAGCAATACATCTGGAACTTAAATTTCAAGGTCAAGGTTGAAAAATGAAGATCGCAGTCTACTAAAGCCATCATCTTCTATTATCATATAAAGTTATGTGATATATGTGATGTGAACAGTTTTCTCACAACAAAGCCAAACCAAATTGCTGACGAAGACAGACAGACATCAGAAATTCATAGACTGGTATTTGCTTTGCAATCCAGCCAAAAATTAAATACATACGTGAGCCTGATGTGGGAAAGACCATCCAATATATGCCACCGATCTTTTATCACTGACGATAAGTGGTCTTTCTGTTTAACAAATAATTTGTTTTCAAGTCAGGTGGATGGAGTCTATTGTAAATGTAAGATCATGTTTTAATGTAAGTCTTAAAGGGGCATTAGCTGTGTTTTTATGTCCCTGGCTTGAAAGGTCCGCTGGGGGCATCTAGTGTTTGGATTGTCCGTCCGTCTCTCTGTCTGTCCATAATTCTGTCCTGCTTACATATAAAGTGCAATATTTCAAGTTTGGATTGTGATACAGTAACCAAACGTAGACTGTAAGTTCATCTAAAGGTTGCTCACACTTCACTGACATCACATGCCCCTAGGAGTGGGTGGGGTCAAAATGTAGGACACTGCAATAATTTTGCCAGCATAGAAATTTGTTGGGACTGGGGAATTTGTGTTTCACAAACACATCTTGTTTTACAAAAAAAAAAAAAGAAAAAAAAATTCTTTCCTGTTTTACTACTTAGATTGAATCATAATAAAAAAATGAGATACACACAGGCATAAATGTTCTGAAATTCCTATATATTTTGTGAAAATTGCTTGAGAAACCAAGTTTGGCAATTATTTACTAGCAATTGATCAATTCAATTCAACCTTACTTTTTGTATATGTATACCACACTGGACCTGACCTTATTTTCACAAAATATATAGGAATATAAGATTTTTTATGCCTGTGGTAGCTCTTATTTGATATTGTACAAGTAGTAAAAGTAGATATATTTGGTAAATACAGTTAATGCCCCTTTAAAAGTGAATTTCAGCAACCTTAATAATAAAAACATAACCTACTTATATCTTTATCAGTTTTTTATTAAAAATTATTATTTTTAATTATAAATGACTTAAGATTAGACATAACACTTTCTAACACTTTGTATACTCTTTGTATACTCTTTGTCAATGTGACTTATCTATAGAACAACAAATACGTGTATGTAACATGTTCCCTTGCATACTTCATCAAGTGCATTGATCCCAATGTGATGTGTCATCTTCACATCTGTGACATACATATATTTAATAATTTGTGACAAGGTCACAGAATAAATGACATCTTTAGTGACATATTACATTAAATATATAATACATTTTTGTGTTACATATATCACTACTTATAATCATTGTTTTCTCTAGCTGAACACTAGTGACATACTTCCTCACAAATTCCCACTAGTGTAACATACTTCCTCACAAGTTCCTACTAGAGTGACATACTTCCTTGCAAGTTCTCACAAGTGTAACATACATCCTTGCAAATCCCCGCTAATAAAATAAAAATAAAAACTTAACTCACTTGCGCTTACATAGCTTGTCTTATTGACAACAATATATTTGGTGTTTATGTGAAAAAGACAATACTGGTATTACAACATTATCATAAATATTATGCCTATCTTTTCTTTCTAGAATATGAGCTTAATAGTTATACTGTAATGAAAAGACAAAACTGGTATTACAACATTATCAAAAATATTATGCCTATCATTTCTTTCTAGAATATGAGCTAAATAGTTATACTGTAATGGAAAGACAATAAATATTTGTTCCAAGATCTTCATACCGGTTCTTTCTAAAACATGGACAATACACAAAACAAACAAACACAAATAAATAACAAAGATATGGACTGGTGAGGTAACAACAACTAACCCTTGTAAAAATAGGACCAGCCCCAGCACAATACATTAATAAATAGGGGTTTATATCTAGCCCTTATAGTACAGTAAATATACTGACGTGTCACATGGTCATTAAAGAAATAGTTGAATTCTCGTTATAGAACACACACACACAAACACACCTACACACACACACACACACACACACACACACACACACACACACACACACACACACACACACACACTGTACATTTGAATATGACAAATGTAACAAAATACAGATAAAATTCTATCATGGAAAAAAAAAAAAATTTTGATTTCCAAAATAATTCCAAATAATTAGTTTAATCTGTCCATGGCCTGACTTTTGTCACACACAAATTCAGTAGTCAAAAAAGCATGGCAAACAAAAGAAAGGAAAGCGAAAGAAACTTTGAACTGTAACAGATAAATGAAAGCAGCTTGAAACAACAATGTAGAAGTGAGGTTAATAAAATAATCAGCCTTTCTTAACCCTGTCAACACCACAGACCATAATGGACTAGTCTAAGACAACAGAAAAGACCATACCATTTAGACAGTTAGGAGTGAGAGGGTTAACATCATGATCTGGGGTACAAAAACCTATGCTGAAATGCAACTGTCAACCACTACAGTAAAACTTGCTTACAAAGTATTTCAAGAGACCTTCTTTTTCAATTTGTTATAAGGACAGTTTGTTATATAGTTATAGCCAAGTGGGCTGAATGGTTAAAACGCAATTTATTAGTAACAAAAATCACTCTAAATTTCATGCTAAACAGGGACTTTCTGGGAAATAAAAATAAAATAGAAACTTTTTATTTCTTTTTATTTACAGAATTTATTTAATCAGAGAATATGCCAACTTATGTTTGGCAAAAAAAGTCAAGAATTTACTTTTGTTTTAATGATAGTGATCACTTCGTTATAATATTATAAAAGACATTGGTTGGGACATCATAAAAATTAGTTTGTTAAAGGCAAAAATTCATTACATGAAATTTGTTACAATTTTTTTTTTTCAACTAAGAATATATAGAGGTGAAGTTGGGGAATATTTATTGATTTGTTAAGAGCACCAATTCATACAAACTAAGTTTGTTATAGTTATGTTTTACTGTACTAAAGTATCAGATGGCAATCAAGGCTCTACATTACTACTAGAACTCAACAACTGCTTAACTATGAGGTACAACTGACAGTAATTAAGTCATCAACCTCTGAAGTCACATTTGGATCTGCCCATTTCAAAGAATGGAAAAGTCCACTGTCAGAATTCAGGGGTGTATGATTTAGAATCAAAATTTCATAATAATTTTACATGCAATATGAAATTGTTCACACCTGAATTATGACAGTAGACCATACTATTTATTGAAGTGGGCGAGTCTAAATGTGATCACAGGGGTTGATGAGTTGACTGATTTATTTTTTGATGGGAGGGCAAATAAAGTGGTGAATCATAGTCAGGCTTACACAGAAACTAAAACAGGTATAATATACCTGATGTAAACTTACTATGTGGCACTCATTTATCACCTAGTATAGAAATTAAATCTATAATACTAGAATATATATGTATCTCAATACACCCACAGTTTTAGTACAACAGATGTATGTTTAAGGACAGGACATGACTGAATGATAAATTGCAATATATGTCTAAGGGGAGATAACTACATTGAAATATTTTCATATTCTATACATAGGAATAGCTGTCACTCAGAAGAAAACAATTTGTAATGCGATAACGTTCAGTGCTAGAAAAAAATGGACTCTGCTATAATCAATGACTACATATCTGTGAAACGAGAAAGTTAATTAGTCTGTTGGAAGTCAGACATTCTGATTTTCATGATTAATATCTATTTTTATACATGGCAAATGTTATACAGAGAAAATCAAATATTAAAAGCCTAGAACTGAAAAAAATCAGACTATCTAATGAAATAGAGGTCAGAAACAAACAAATAAACAAACAATGTGACCTGCTTCATAAAAAAATATTGATAAATTCGGAGTGACCTTGTTTTACCAAATATGATAATATTCAACAAAAATGATGACAAAATAATACACATTATACAAATAAAAAATTCACCAGGAAATTCATTTGTGAGATAGCGATAATGATATTTGAAAACATACAACACTCATAGAAGTCTGTTCACTCCTAAAGTAAAAATAGGTGTTATGTATTACAGCAGAGATGTCCATTACAAGCAGATGCACATAATATGGAGGTATCTCCCTAAATCCTGGTTTGACTGTATCATATAATTATCCACAAAGCGACAATCTACAGATGTACATGAGCTCTGACTAGGCTTAATATTGTATACGCCTGTCTTATCTATGTAGATACAAAATGTTATCTAGTACACTCACAACGGGGCCTCCGTGACCGAGTGATTACAGCATCACTTTTAAACCATGAAGTCTCCCACCCCTAGTCAGCATGATTTCGAGTCCCCCTAGAATGTAGACTGATTTTGTGAGAACATCTGAGGCCATTTTTTTTTTTTTTTGCAGAAGGCCAATGATCTCTTATCCGGTACATTATAACCATGTTCTCTGCTCCACCATTAAAAAATTGAGGCCACCATATGACTGAAAAATTACCGAATGTGACATATTACACCATTTAAACAGATAGACACACTCCCATTGCACACAAGCATTAATGATATCATTACATTACCCATAACACACAAATCAACGTTGATATCTAGTCAGTCATGGAAGTTTACAAAACTAAATTACCCATGATAAAAATAACGACAAAACAAAAACAATAAATAAACACCAAATAGACAAAAAATACATTCTAAATCAATTTCTTGTATTTTTTCGAAGTATGTCAGTGATCAATATAAAAAGGATATCTTGGAAGCATTTCAGAATATTTAGACAAATTCAAGTGATGTACAAATAAATACAATGGAACCTGTCTTCTGAGACCACTCTCGTGAAAGACCACCTGTCTTCTTAGACCACTCTCATGAAAGACCACCTGTTTTCTGAGACCACTCTTGTGAAAGACCACCTGTCTTCTGAGACCACTCTCATGAAAGACCACCTGTCTTCTGAGACCACTCTTGTGAAAGACCACCTGTCTTCTGAGACCACTCTTGTGAAAGACCACCTGTCTTCTGAGACCACTCTCATGAAAGACCACCTGTCTTCTGAGACCACTCTCATGAAAGACCACCTGTCTTCTGAGACCACTCTCGTGAAAGACCACCTGTCTTCTGAGACCACTCTCATGAAAGACCACCTGCCTTCTGAGACCACTCTTGTGAAAGACCACCTGTCTTCTGAGACCACTCTTGTGAAAGACCATCTGTCTTCTGAGACCACTCTCATGAAAGACCACCTGTCTTCTGAGACCACTCTCATGAAAGACCACCTGTCTTCTGAGACCACTCATGTGAAAGACCACCTGTCTTCTGAGACCACTCTCATGAAAGACAATGGAAACTGTCTTCTGAGACCACTCTTGTGAAAGACCACCTGTCTTCTAAGGCCAATCTCATGAAAGACCACCTGTCTTCTGAGACCACTCTCATGAAAGACCACCTGTCTTCTGAGACCACTCTCGTGAAAGACCACCTGTCTTCTGAGACCACTCTCATGAAAGACCACCTGTCTTCTAAGGCCACTCTCATGAAAGACCACCTGTCTTCTGAGACCACTCTTATGAAAGACCACCTGTCTTCTGAGACCACTCTCGTGAAAGATCACCTGTCCTCTGAGACCACTCTCATGAAAGACCACCTGTCTTCTGAGACCACTCTCATGGAAGACCACCTGTCTTTTGAGACCACTCTCATGAAAGACCACCTGTCTTTTGAGACCACATGCTGAAAATCACTTGGTTAAATAAAAAGAAACCTCATTTGAGAGACCACCTATCTTGAGAGACCTGATATACTTGGCAGATAGGGGTTGTCTCTTAAGACAGATTCCAAATTCTGCACAGTCAAACTTCAATTGCACAAAACTCTGTATATTTTCACACACAAAATGTTTGGTGATATACATATCTTTCTCTCTTTGTGTTAACGATACAAAACATCTTGTTATTTCTATAAATATATCAACTACTGCAGAGCAAAATGAATATATGACTGTAACGAAAATTCTCAATATATACATTTGGATTTCATTATCTTATAATTGTAAAAATCTTTAACATTTTCATTTGATTTCAATTTGCAAAAATTTAGAACCACACCCCAAAGAAAAAAAATAAATAAATAAAAAAAAATAAGAACCTGTTTGATTAGCCACAACTGAGAATTGTCTTGCAAAAATGACACATAAGAGATAACATAAGTCTAAAAATAAAAATAACGTTCATGGACTCATTAGCTGTTGACTGCTGTACGAATTGGTCATATATCCACATAAAGAAAAGATCACGGCAGGAGTAAAAATAACAACATATCAAAAATACAATGTCTAAAACATATTTTTGAGCAATGAATGTGAACCGAGTATACTTGACTAATCACAGCTATTCTAAAGAATATTGATCCATAGATATGAACATTTTCGATTATCACTACCATACACAATTAGAGGAAGAACAGTTTTTTGACTATGTCACATTTTGCAACAAAGCAGAACAATTTTTTTTTTTCATTTATGCGGCTGGGGTCTGTCTGCAAGTCCCACTAAATACCCCTTCACTTCTGTTGCATATTCTGAGGTATCCGGCTTCTCTGTGAGTACCCATGTCTCATCTGAGCTCTTTACGTAGGCACGACAAATAGGACAGGTTTTACTTGAGACATTCCTGTAAGATAGAAAATAAAATATTTGTACATAAAGTAGGAAATGGTTACAAGTATGGAAAAATAAAAAGTTCATTATAAATAGTTTGACATTAATTGGCAGTTACAACATCATTAACTCATTCACCAGTAAAGACACATTTGGACTAGTTGAAGTCATTAATTTACAGAAGAGTCCATTGTTCTTAGGAGGTTAATGAGTTAAAAATGTTTCAGAAAAAATGAAGTCCAATGTTAACACTCAGTCGGTAGCATGCTCGACTCTTGATTGTGATCACGGTAGTGAGTTTGAATCCAGCTGGCAGCAGGTCGGATTCCTGTCCTTCGGATGAGACAGTAAAAACCAAGATCCTGTGTAGGTATCAGCACGTTAAAGAACCCTCACTGCTCAATGGCCGTATATGTAAGTGCCGAGCATAGGCCAAACTTCGAAGCCCTTCACTTGGTGAAGTCTCCATATGAGTCAAATATTCTTGAGTAGGACGTTAAACAACAATACAACTAACCAACCAACACTGATTGGTTAGTCAGATTACATCATTTGAAGTCCAATATTAATGAAAATACCTGACATAATTTATATCTTGAAGCACAAAATCAAACATGTTGAATCAGAACTGATCATGAATTACTTTAATAGAATAATAGAATCTTACATGGATATGTGGAGTTGATAAGGAAATCTCCACCTGAGTGGTAAGAATCTGGTTATCCAATCCAAGTTTCTCCCTGGGATTGGACTCCCAGATTCTTACCATGAGGGTGGATATTTCTTTATCTTTTCAACACACCCATGTCTGAGTATTTTTCTCTGATTGTTTTTTTTTTTTAATACATGTACATGTTTCTGTAGATTTACACAATTAATGTCTAACATAATTATGCACTGTATTCTAGAAGTCACAGAAACACTATGTCACAAATTGTACTGTGACGTCATAGCGCACGTGAGCTGTCTTTCTCGAGGGAAAAGAATGCGTTACCATTTCACTGGTAATCATCGTCTTTAATGGGCAAATGTGGAGGAAAAATTTTCCTTATTCAAAAAAGATAAAAATGTTTTCCAACTACATGTAATTTTGAGTCATCTTTGTCGAGATAAATGTAAAATCTGTAATTACAAATTTTGTTGAGCGATACTGTATACCTGGAAATTTTTCGCCCCTGGTTATTTTTGCCCTCTAACAAAGAAAACATATTCACTTTGTCTCAAATTTGCTCTCAATCACCATAGTCTCATAGATGGCGTACACAATGTATGTCCGTACTTCAATTATTTAGCTTATAAAGTTTTTAGAGGGGAATTTTATTTCAAAATTGCCCTCTCATCTAAGGGCAAAAATGGCAAAAAGTAAAGGGGAACAAAAATCTCCAGGTACAAATGTATATAGTATGACCACAATAGACTGGCTTAATACAACAGAGAGAGCATACCATAAGATATTTGGTGTTGGGAGGGGGCGTTGAAAGGGTTAAACATGATGCACTAAATTTGACAATCCACCTCAGTTTTAAGTCTTAATGGAAAGACCTGTGACTTTTACAATGTGAGATGAATGTTTGGTAAAATAAACTTTATTTATTTATTTTACAACAATTAACAAACAAGTATATCAACTCATATCAGTCTCTTTTGTTGGTTTTGATGTTGGGGTGAGGGTTCCTTACTGTAGGAAGAAAACAGAAGTACCCAGAGAAAACTCAAGTGTCCGAGCTGGCGACCACCATACCATCTCAGTTGTCTCATTAATGAGAAGAAGCTGCTCTACTCTGATATTCCTAATATTTGATAAAAGAATGACTACAACACGTTTTAAAGTAGTCTCATGTAGAGAAAGATGGATAACTGACTCTGGATCTTTCCACTTGTGACGAGAAATACTTAGCCACTTCGTCATATTTAGTGCATTGTACGTTAGCTTCTTGGATTTTGATTAGGTAGATACATGCCTCGATTTTAAGTGACTTTGTTTTGGTAAAATCAGGGGCAGAAGTCCTCCCATATACTCTTTTCATAGCTGTGAATATGTTACATTTTTTTTATGAATTCAAAACAAAAAACAGAACATGTATAGCCATGGAATTATGTCATGACACAACTTAATGGATTTTTAAAAAAACAAAAGATGAGGTAAGCAAATTACCAAATTTCAGATGATAGCTATATATAATAAATAGTTAAAAAGATTGATATGTTGCTGTGAAAATGTCACAGCATTTTGCAATGAAGAAAATGTATGGAAAGATTTTACCAAAAAAAGGTAACTTAAAATTGGGAGAGAATTTCGGCCTAATACATGCCTAATCCAATAAGTATCAATTTTCTCTTGACAACGAGTGACAAAATGTGACAATAGACTTGATTTTCCTGCGAGACCATACATTACTCTAAGTTATTCTTCCTTTGCTTGATAGCGTTTTCTGAACAACATACATGGCCACTGACTGCTATAGACCCAGCAGATGGTCCTATTATGCCATCCACTCTTGGCAACATATTTCAGTATAAATGATTGTGTTGTAACCAGTAAACAATATATACAATTAAAACAGAACTTTAAAAGATATTTTTGAAAGACTGAGCCTACAATTAATATAAAGATTATTTTAAAAAAAAATGTTTTGTATTTTTTCAGGTTTAGAGCAAGAATATGACATGTGTTGTAGTATATTTATTATGGCCCATTTCCTAGGGAACCATTTTCCTGTAGAGTTATCTGGAGATGTACAATGTTTAGTCCAAGACTTGGCGACTTTACCTCTCCAGACAACACTATATAAGAGAACAGTTTCCACAGGAAATGGCCATAGTACATTGACATGGCTAATCAGTAGGATTAATAGATCCCAATATGGGGTATATTGCCAAGATGTATAAATTGACAGAAACAACCATGTCCCAAAGATGCATGCCTGAACCAAATTTAGTAATAGCTGTGAAAATAAGTGTAGTAGGAACAAAATTTGTTTTTACAACACTCCATCTCCTTAATATGAATACCTGTACCAAAAATGGGGAGCCCAGGAGAAGAAATAAGTTGGATTTGGCTTGGACAAATAAAATCAACGAAGGGGAATAACTCTAAAAATAAATGTGGTAAGAGCATAACATTTGTATATAACACTGTATTAAGATGTATACTTCCACAAAATATGGGGAGCCTAGGTAAATAAATGGGGATGATATGGCCCAAACAAAGTAAAAGGATGTATGAAAAGACAGACAAAATGCAAAACTCCCTCTCATTACCGATGAGGGACTAATAAATAGTAATTTTGGGAAAGTTCAAAATATGAAATCTTTATGCACAAAAAATGAGACAAACAGTTAACAACATGTGATCTATCTAACTCTATCTGAGTTGATTACAGGTGAGCTAATAAGGTGTTACTAACCAAGAGTCTATACAATCCTCACAAAACTTATGTGTACACGGTAAGATAATCTCTGATTTATTGTCCATACAAATACAACATTCATCTTCGGAGAAATCCACAGCCTGAGTTGCACTGCAACAAAAGAAAAGAGTTATTTCCCTTTATGAAAACTTTTTTTTTTTTAAACTCACAATTACAGATCAAGGGCTCTTACCAATGACAAGAACAGACTGACGAATACCAGATATTTTCCCGATTGGTGATGTGTCCTATACAGATGGACTGGCACCAGCTCTGCGTTAGGTTCCTTTCCATGATTTAACAGTTTTTTTGGATGCAGACAATGCCAAAAATCTTAATCTATGACTCTGATTTTCTAAAGAAACAATGTTTTTAAATGATGGCTCTAAAACTGACCAGAAACAAAAAATAATAAATTTTCTGAATAAAATATGCATCTTTTATTCAAAATGAAAATATTTTTCAACATGTGAATTATGTTTATGTTTGACTCCTGGAACGCTGAAACGCAGAAATGCTGGTATGTCAACTACCAATGGTATATGGGCCCAAAGTTTCACCAACACAATATGTACAGGGTGTGACAAAAATATGAGACAACACTGACCATAACAAACAAAAAAATAACAACAACATAGAGGTTTATGAAGTTTATAACCTGGTGATATTGACATTTTAATTCTGGTTTTCCTTCATTCATGAATTCTTGACATCTTTTAATAAACTGTAGACTACACAGTTCATATCACAGGTAATGAGCAAAACAGGGCATGAGTATAAACATTGATCCCAGGTCATTTTTATATTCATATTCATATTTATATTATAAAGCAAACAGCTGCTTTAACATAGACATTAGTTAGTGCCTTTTGTCACTTGTGGGTTTCCATCTTAACATTTTGCAATGATCAGAAGAAATCTAAATGTAACATTTCTGAGCAATGCTATTTTAGTTGTTCTTTAAAGATGCCTTACCCTTCAAATATTGTACTTGCACATATATCTGATCTCAGTCGCGGACCTGGTTGTGAACTGTTGGGTTCACTGGAAAGGTTTGATACTTGTTCTATTATTTCTTTGTACAGCAGTATGTATTGTTTCAGGTTTAACAGTCGTGTAGATTCTACCATGTTTCTCCTGGCATGAATCTGAAATAACAGTTTAATATTACAAGAACAATTAACCCTTTCAACTCTACAGGCCACAGTAGAATGGTCATAAACAATAGAAAGAGCATACCATTCAGATACTCAGGGGTGAAAGGGTTAACATCAAACTCAATGTGTGACTTTAACTCATCAACCCCTGAAAAACAATGGACTCTTCTGTAAATAAATGACCTAGAGCAGCCAAAATGTGTCTTTAGGGGTGTATGAGTTAAAATTGGCATTCAAGGGGAAATAACTCTTATAAAAAACTGACTGATTATTAATATGAAGCCCATTCAATTTGGAAAAGCCAGATAACCGGCTACTTCAACCGGTTGAGATCGGTCAAAGTGCCAATCGAATGTCACTTTCGGATATTTCGAACCAAGATGGCGACAGCATACAGTCTTATGGAGCTGTTGGAGCCAGTGGAGGACGATGATTTTGAAAATTTCTGGATAGACGTAGAGTGGTTGGTAAAAACATATGATTGGCCTTGGCCTGTATAAAAAACTGAAATGAAACATGATAGATTATTAAACTTATTTCAGCCACTGTAACCTTCATTATACACTTTTATTTCCTTGCATTGATTTTCCAATTTCCGAAGTGAGCCGCGAGGGCAGTAGTAGCCTATGCATGCACGGAAAACAACTAGACAACCCATAGGGACCCGGTTGCTTAAAAAACGAGTTTGTAAATTTAGGCATCACTGTTACTTATGAAATAGTATAATTTAGACATCACTTTTACTAGGCCGAAAATTCTACCCCAATTTTAAGCGATTTTTTTTTTTGGTTTATAAAAAAAAAAAACGCTTATAATCAGGACAGAAAGTTCAGCCTACACTTTTATAAAATAGTATTTTATAAGTAACGGTGAAGCCTTAATTTACAAATTTGTTTTTTCAAGCAACTGGGCCCCAATGAGTATGACTATGAAACAACGTGCGTCAAACTGCCACGTAGACCAAACGGACATTTCTACCACTATCAACCCTCATCAGGAGCTCTAGATTGTTCATGTAGTGTGTTGAGGTCATTCTTAAACACACAGCTAACCACATTGAAGATAACAGAATCCTGTCAAGTTGAAAAACATTTTTTCACATTGATGGCCTTTAAATTTAGTTCCCAGCTCCGCCATTTTGGTTCAGCTTGTGACCTAAACTACGGTACTCGGATGTCGGTTCACTTTGGTTATGACTGGTTGCAACCGAAAACAGGATATTCCCCATACGAATGGAAATGGTTCGAACCGGTCTGACCAGTCAGTCCCAAACGAACAGGCCTATGATATAAATTAACTAGTAGTTTTTTTTTCTTTTTTTTATTTAAATAGTGGCAGAAAATACACAAGATAATATTCATCAAGGTTTAATATCTTCTAAATAGATTTAAGTAACATGGAAACTTGCAGATCATTGAATGCTGATTATTTTTGCTTTTTAGTTAAGTATATCTCTAGCCATTTTAAAGTGAGTACACTAAAGTGTCCGATTGTCCATATCCAGGTGAAAATATTCCTAAGTACTTGTCCAAGAGCAATATTTATAATTTATTATTTCAAACCTCAACTAAATTTATGTTTATCCATTTAATGTCTAATTCAAAACTGAAGCTTCAATTACTCGGATAAACATCATTGCAGATTTATCATCCTATGTATTAACATATATAGACGTTGACTTACGATGAAATCATAATAACGAAGGTGGGAATGTAGAGTCATGAGGTTTCGAAAAAGTAATCACTAAAACGCTTGTCACCTATGAGAAATTTATATAGTTTTTGAGGTAGCCTGGGTTCCTGCCTCACTGATGCTAAAGCTGTCAGTATATATTGACAAAGTATGAATGGGTCAGGAACCTAGACTACTTTTGACGCCTGCAGTGACACTGATTTGATTACAGATTTGACCTACTATCTTTAACATGGCTGTTGAATTTGTTTGTTTGTTTATTGTTGTTTAATGTCCCACTCAAGAATCTTTCACTCATATGGAGACGTCACCAAATGCCGTTGAAGGGCTTCAAATTTTGGCCTATGCTGAGCACTTGCGGCCATTGAGCAGTGAGGGTTCTTTAACATGCTGACACCTACTGCGACACAGGACCTCAAGTTTTACTGTCTCATCCGAAGGACAGGAAACCAACCTGCCACCGACTGTACTCGAACTCACGACCTCACGATCAAGAGTCAAGCGCGCTACTGACTGAGCCAGGCCGGCTCCCGTTAATGTACATGTATTCTGACAAAGATCGGATCTGCGACACAGGATTTTGAATTTTACTGTCTTATCCGAAGGGCAGGAAACCAACCTGCTGCCGGCTGGACTCGAACTCACAACCTCACGATCAAAAGTCGAGCACGCTAGAGACTGAGCCAGGTCGGCTTAATATGACGGTTGAATACAAATCATAAACAAAATAGGCCTAATACTGAAAACTGAGTTACAAAAATAATGAAAGACAAGTTGAATTTGAGAGCAATTTAAAAACATTCTGCAGTCAATCAATCTCCCAAGATCAAGCTTCCAATGATAAGGTTTTGTTTATTTATTATAGGCTAACAGTATAATTTGCAAAGTGGCAAATTCTTGACATTATTTGTTTTGTTTCCTTTTTTTTGTAACATCTGTATCGCTGTTGTTGCCTTTATTTTTTGTCATTTGACGAATATTCTCTTATTTGGTAGATTCTAGGCCTGATTATTTTTTATCATTTTTTTTAACTGTTTTATCAAAAATATATATATTTTTAATTCTGTGTTTTTTTCTTTGTAAAATACGAACAAGTGGATTTGTGATTCGAACAAGTTGTTTTTGAATTGCTATTACTTGTCCAATGGGACAAGTGAAAAAAATACTTAATGTAGAGCCTTGTGTATAAAGGCCATTCAAGCATTACCTTTGTTAACTTTTTTTAAATAAATAAACCTCTTTCTAAAGACCATCTGTTTATAGTGGCTACTTTTGTCTGTTCCCTTGAGTGGCCTTCATACACAAGATTGTCTGTATACACTTTAGTATCAGTATGATATATTAGACATGTGTCGTGAACCTCTACCTAAGGGTCAATGATCTTTAAAAACCACCCTGGTTACCTCCCTTGAGTGGCCGTTATACACAGGTTTGATCGTAGTTGAAACACAACATCCTAATCAAAAAATGAAATCAATGATTTAGGCCAGTCCAAATGTGTCTATAGGGATGAATAAGTTAAATTCAAATGTAATACTGATGAATCCTGTACTGAAGTGAGCATATTACTCAAACAAGTCTAACTGGATCATTAATTCTCTACTTAGTAAAAATATAAAATTATTTATTATACTGATAGTATTACCTTTTCACATCTAACTCTGACCAACGTTTTCCATAACAGCGATGTGTCTGTTCCATCTTCTACAGAGAATCTCAGCTGTTTACCTCGGCAGTCTGTGAATGTGGCAGTTCTATAAAATATGTACGCAATAAATAAATAAAACAATATCACAAACCAATAAAGCACGATACATGTGGTACATTTGATGTTTATACAGAGGAATCTCAATATGTCAAATCGGATGAATTGAAATTCTGGTTACATCAGAGTTGAACATATGGCCAAGATTTTTCACTATAGATGTTTATATTGAACATAAAAAAAACGGATACTGTATCTCAAAGTTTTTATCTAAAATTTTCACATATGTTATAAAGTACATGTAATTTGAGGCAAAAGAATCATAATATTATAGAAAATAATTTTTTGAACTTACCATTTTCGTTCAAATACTGAATTGAATTTCAAGATAATGAGATTCCACTGGTGAATTAGAATATACATTTTTGTATAATACTAGTGTTTGTGTTTGTATGTACATGTATGCATGTTTGTGTGTATGCATGTTTGTACATGTGTGTGTGTTTGTGTGTGTGTGTGTGTGTGTAGGTGTGTGTGTGTGTGTGCTTGTGAATAAATGTGTTATGTGTGTATGTATGTGAATGACTGTAGACATGTGTGTGTACATGTGTGATGTGTATATAAGTGTATGTGACTGTGTAATGAGTGTATCAATTTCTTTCACAAGTAGAGACTTTCATCCTTATAGATAAGATGATGTCAGTCAGATTTTCTACTCCAAACCAAACAGACATGATATGACAACAATTAGTTGGTGGTTCTATGCTTCATTAATTCTACATGTACACCATTTACCATGTTATATTTTTCAATCTTACAACTTACAAATTACAATTTATCCAGGAAGAAATTATGGGCCTACTGCAACTGCAGCTAAAACCTCTACAAGCTAGAGGTGAAAGGTTTCATGGTTTAGGTTAACCACTTTGGTCCGGAAGGCCCCAAATCTATATATAAATTATAATGAATACCCAACACAACAAAACACATAAAAGAGAGTGTTGCTGAAGATGGCGTCCTTGGCCCAATTGTGCAAATCAATTTTGTCCATTAGAAATTACCCAAAATACCACAGTAATATACTATCACTTTATTTACTTATTCAATGAACATTGTTGAAGTCTGTGCAAAAACATTTAAAACGGAATGAAGAAATAAACTACCGTTTTGCTGACTAAGTTTGGGAATCATAGGGATAGAAATTAGCAGGGGCCCAGTAGCTCATGGTGAGCAAAAACTGAGCTGATCTAGGAGATTTCACAGTGTCTTAGCCCCGGTGACTACTGAAAATTTGGGGGTATATCTTGCACTTTCACAAATTTCAACTGATATTCTTGTAAACTGAGTGTACCTTGCTACATGTTGCTAGTGTATGAACTACTTTAAAATATGTTTTCATAGTAAGATTTTTTAAATAGCATGTTATAGGAACAGCAAGTTTCTGGGCTTCCAGACATGCAGATGGGCTCCACAATATCCTGACATATGAGCCCAGATGGTACTTTGATTGCAGAGTTTAATTTCTATCCTTGAATCATAGTTGAAAGATGTTCCGGTTGAGGAAATGTGTCTTACTTACAGTGAGTTCAGCTCTTTAACAGACTGTAGAAATTCACCATATGTCAATGTTGCTAGGCGCTTAATGATGCCGAATTGAGTTTGAAGTTTACCATGAATCAAACAAAACGTTTGCTCTGGGTCTGGTAAACTCTTGTTCTGACCCATCATGTATTATGAAATGTAGATCAATCGGGAAATTTGGAATGAAACAGATTCCTCTTCATCTCTGTAAAAAAAAAATTATTAATGAATATAGCTATTTGTTTGTTTCAATTTAGTATTATACCCCATCAAGAACTTTGCACAAATCATGGAGCAGTCACCTGCCTCTATACCCCATCAAGAACTTCTCACATATCATTAGAGCGGTCACTTGCTTCTAATTACCCCATCAAGTACTTCTCACATATCATTAGAGCGGTCACTTGTTTCTATACCCCATCAAGAACTTCTCACATATCATACAGTGGTCACCTGCTTCTAGACCTATCAAAAACTTCTCTCATATCATAGAGCGGTCACTTGCTTCTATACCTATCAAGAACTTCTCACGTATCATAGAGTGGTCATCTGCTTCTATACCTATCAAGAACTTCTCACATATCATACAGCGGTCACTTGCTCCTATACCTATCAAGAACTTCTCACATATCATACAGCGGTCACTTGCTCCTATACCTATCAAGAACTTTTCACATATCATAGAGTATTCACCTGCTTCTATACCTATCAAGAACTTCTCTCATATCATAGAGCGGTCACTTGCATCTATACCTATCAAGAACTTCTCACATATCATAGAGCGGTCACCTGCTTCTATACCTATCAAGAACTTCTCACATATCATAGAGCGGTCACCTGCTTCTATACCTATCAAGAACTTCTCACGTATCATAGAGCGGTCACCTGCTTCTATACCTATCAAGAACTTCTCCTAAAGAATCATAGAGCGGTCACCTGCTTCTATACCTATCAAGAACTTCTCACATATCATAGAGCGGTCACCTGCTTCTATACCTATCAAGAACTTCTCACATATCATAGAGCGGTCACCTGCTTCTATACCTATCAAGAACTTCTCACATATCATAGAGCGGTCACTTGCATCTATACCTATCAAGAACTTCTCACATATCATAGAGCAGTCACCTGCTTCTACGAGTTCTATACCTATCAAGAACTTCTAAATAAGAAATAACCATGTGTGTTCCGATGTAATGTGATACATTTGTATCTGGTTTATATTTAAGGATCTTGATCCCGATTTAAAAGTTCACAATGAGTCAAACTAAAAATGAAAGATTTGTTTTCACTTGCCCACGGACAAGTGCTACTCTTTGAAATACATGCCTGACCCCTGAAAATTGTTGTCCCGGGCATTGAGCAATTTATATTTATCTACCCCTGCCAATCAAATTCAAATCGTACACTGAGCAAACAATCAGTCTTTAACTGGGTACTAATTGTCATGGGTATGAAATTTTTGAGCACGAAACTTCTTGATACCACACGGAAGTGTTTGTGAGCAGGTGAAATTAGTATGAACGGGTCTATTAAATTTTGTGTGTGGGGTTAATGGTTTTTAATATTGTTTCACTTTAATCACACACATATGTTGAGGTTGTGAGTTCACATAAGTGTATCACACACACACCTGTCCTGGTCTAGCCTAACCCACTTCACCACCTCTTTAAAAATGACACATTGATCCCCACTACAAAACAGGAAATGATATCATGTAAGACAGCACCTTTTGTCAGTTTCACTTTGATTGTGATGTCACTTACATATTTTGACTAAAATGGGAAACAAATTAAAAAAACAATGAGTCAAACAAAAATATCACTGTACTCTTTGATTGATTATTTAAATAATTTATCAACCCCTGCCACTTCAAATCGTACACAGCGATACAAACTGTTAAATATTGCTGATTGTATGGGGCGATTTTGTTATCTTTGTGTCATCGGGTGGGGCGATTTTGTTATCAGGATGGGGCGATTTGGTCATCAGGTGGGGGCGATTTGGTCATCGTCATCAGGTGGGGCGATTTTGACAACATTGGGGCGAACCATATTTCTGATTTTTTTTTTGTGTGGGGCGAGTTTGTAAAGAAGTGGGGCGATTTTGACGGGGGCGATTTTTCCGTGGGGCGATTTGACCTGTTACCCGTGTTTACCATGATGTCAACATTGCGTGAGCTCCTTTCTGTGTTAGTGTCTATCTGTCATTTTCTTCCCATTTTCCGTGACGTCATCGGTTTTCGTGCTCTTTCATTTTCTTTCCACAGGAAGTCGAGACTTGACAGGTAAATACGAAGGTATGTTTTTGAATTTTAAGAAATGTTTGAATGATTTAACAATTTTCTAGACATTTACATCATTTAGAATTATACATACTTTCCCATGCGATGCTTATTACCTCATCTGTAAGGGTTCTTCAGGGAATAAAAAACAATGTTTACATAAAAAGATTAACAGGTGGGCGACAAAAGACGTTGAGTCAGGCAGTGAAGCCATATTTCTCTTGTTTCAGTTTTTTTCATGAATGACACCTACCTCACAACAATCATTTTTGTATTTTAGATGTGATATACAGTCGTATATAACATTGTGAATGTGATTTTCGGTTAATCAAAGTGAAAGTAGAATGAGCTGCATGTAGACTGGCCTTTAGGTCGAAATTCATCTCTGATTTTAAGTTAATTTGTTTCGGTAAAATCAGTTGCACAATAAGCCCCCCCCCCCCCCCCCCCCCCCCCCCCCCCCCCCCCCCCCCCACCCCCCCCCCCCCCCCCCCCCCTCCCCCCCCCCCCCCCCCCCCCCCCCCCCCCCCCCCCCCCACCCCCCCCCCCGCCCCCCCCCCCCCCCCCCCCCCCCCCACCCCCACCCCCCCCCCCCCCCCCCCCCCCCCCCCCCCCCCCCCCCCATATGATTTCTTTACATCAAGATGCTGTGACATTTTCACATCAACATATCAATCTGTCATATAATTATATATATCTATAGATCTATATAATATATGTATGCTACCGTCTGAAATTTGGTCATTTGATTTTTCAAAAATCCATAGGTATTTAAAAATTAATTTTGTTCTGACATAATTCTGTTTATTTGAGACATGAATCCCATCACTTTTCTTTACACATCGTCCTGTTCCCAGTTTGAATTTGTAAGGAAGTCTGATTCACATCAAATACATGCATCTTCAGTGCTCTAGAATTTTTTTTTTCTTGTCCACTCACCCAACAACAAAATTCATTCATCCAAATAAGAAAAAAAAATTATTAAACTTGTTTAATTCTTGATATGTAACATCACAGATTATTGATTTATTTGTCACATAGTTAAACATCATGTGATTTCCTTTGAAGATACAAGGCGGGGCTGATTTTATGGCCTTTGACATGCTTTGTGCCTGCTCCACTGCTCGACCACATAGCAAGATCTCACTGTGGGTCATATTATTCCAAAGGAGAACCACTCGACAAAATAGTACTCGGAAAAAAATCACGGGGAATAAAGTCACAATTTATGATAGAAAAAATCACAAGGGAAAAAAGTCACAATTTACATAGGAAAGAAGTCAGTTTTAAGAGACAATAGATTTGCACTTTAATCTGTACATGTACTTTAATCTCCAATAAATACATGTAGCTTACAAGTGGGTAGACCAAATTTCTGTCCAGATTTTATGTTTTACTTTTATTTTGGTAGAATCTATACCAAAAAGGGTAACCTAAAAATTATGGCACAAATTCAGCCTAACCAGTGAGTATAATAAGCCAGGTAATCAGCCAATTACTAGTTAGGCATGCTCTTAACATGCAATCCATAATGACGGCTTGTATCAATTATGTAACTGGCAATGTCATAATCTGAATTCAAAATGCCAACATGATTCTGTGTCAAAACACGTGGTTTTTGAAAAGCAGGATCAAGGTGCTGACTAATCTGTATTACCTATCAATGGAGATAAACTCCAGTTCGAAACAAAGTTAATATCACACAAATAAAAAAAATAATTAATAAACATCTGAAAGAAGACCAATGTCAAGAATATAATACAACATGATCATAATGGAAGCTATAAAATCACAGCCGGGATTAACATAGTAACTGGACCCGCAAACATGTAGTATCTGCCTTCGGCAAAATAAGTTGCGCTTTGAAGCTGCAGATGTTTGATCAAATCTAAAATGTACATGTAGTCAATAATGATTTAATTGGCCTCAGGTTAAAAGAACATTTTCAGCAACTTTCCCGAATGGGCAAGTTGCAAGTGAGACTCTGCTTTCCCGATCAAGAAACCAATTCACCCTGGGTGAAGAGTGAGCGTAATTCTAGAGCACTGCCATCTTTTAGTAATGTGTATCTGAAAATTTTTGCTCCCGTTTAATTTTTGCCCTTAGATTAGTGGGCGAGATTAAGATAAAGGTGAAAATTTCAAGCTAAATAAATTAATGAAGCATGGAAAGACATGCCATTCATGATCACCAAGGTGATTAAGGGCAAATTTATGATTGGGGTGAATATGTTTTCTATTGTCAAAGGGCGAAAATATCCAGGTATACACTAGTAGGATGAATAAGATTATAAGTAGACTGCAGGCAACCAAAATTCCAATATCATTTACCAGGCTGGGTATGTAGTACAGTATATACATATATGTACAATTGTACAAATGAAGACCTTATATTAATTGATGTTAGTTTTTTTCCAATATCAAGGTATAATGATGTACATACACATGTAGATTGATGGCAAGTCCTGAGATACCCAAGGATAACCTTGTGTGAGGATTCTTAAGTATGCCATGATACAGGACCCCAGTAAAAAAAGGGGGAGGGGCAGTTTTAAGCATGATCCAAGAGATTTGACTTTTACTTCTAATACATGTACATGTATGTATGTCAAGAGCTTGGCACTTTGCCATTTATTTGGGACAGTCATAACAGTGCCATTTTTACCCAGTACCCTGCAAATTGAACTGAAGTCACATGAAAGTTTTGGCTTTTGAGTCACACACCCTACCACTTTTTGGTCATTCCAGCTTGCTTCAAATCCACACTGACTAAAGATAAGAGACTTCATGGTTTAAAGCAAGATGCCAGGGATTTTCAACATTCTTTTGGGAATAGGGCCTGGGCCTTTTGAAACAGGAATTTTCGCAGCATTGTATTTAAATTGGGAAATCTAAAAATTCATAAAACTATTTGAAAACACAAGAATCTCTTCAAATTTACCTGTAAATGCTATTTGACTTCATTTGGGAAATTTCGATTGTAAATTGAGAGACAATGCATTGGGCCTTATTTCAGCCCCGTATGATAGGGTGGAAAATCCCTGGATGCTCTATAACCACATGACCTTGGAGGTTATACAGTAATTAAATGTAATTTTTAACATTTTGACCATATACCACTTCATGTATGTATTTTGTAACAAAGTTGAAAATATCCATTTTTCCTACATGTATTGTATTTTTGTATACATGCGTCATGTGTATTAAATCAACATATTGGTACAATGTACATGTCTTATCTTAAGGAAATGGACATCTGTTTTGAATCCAAATAAAACGTCAAATGCCAGTATTACCTGTGACATAAGGCTTTTGTTTGGAAAATTATGTCTTGGAATGTACCTTTATCATAACTTGCATAATTCTCATTAATACTTTAAGCCAATTATAAATTTCGTAACAGTAGGGAAAATACATCTTAAGCTGTGGATATAGTTTTTAACTTTTGTTCAGAGATTAACATTCAGGCTTGGATTTAAAGTACTTGAACGATATGTTTTCTTGTCTTTTCACTTGATATATCTAAAATATTTCTTTTTTTGATGAATGAGCTTAAAACTAAAGGTTGATCTCTTTTCCCCTAGAAACTTCTTTATTCATATTCACCGTTTAATTAAATCCATTTCAAAACTTTTTGGTTTCATGGAGAAACACAAATAAATAATTTGTGATTAAGATTTTTTGTATAATTTAATAGTCTAGGATGCTCACTGTTATCTACTATCAAATTCTCAGTTTTCTGACCCAAAATTCAAAATATTGTCCCCATACATACAATGTACAAACTACAATGTACAGTGTGTACATTGTATGTTGGAAACAGTTTTAGATATTTTCAGGGAAAAATTAAGTTAAAGTTATTTGGTTGTGAATCTGCAAAAGGTTTAACAGTTCCTTATTCCCTTTGACAAAATTATCATGAACTACAGTATATATATATATATTTATGTGTGTGTGTGTAATATTTTTTACTTTTAAAAATTATTCCCATTGTGAACATTCTAAATTTCACAGACTTTGCACATGCTTCATAATAAGTACATGTAGGAAGTCACTCCTGACACAGCACAGTGACTGTCAGAGCCACCACAGAGTGCACTCAGCGTGTTACCGTATATGGTATTAATTATGTATTACCTAGGTAACCACTTAAATACATGTTGTAGCTCCCACCTACATAACTTTCACCTTAACTGCTAAATTATTTAACAATATCTAAATCTTATCCCAGAGCATTTGTATTAAATGTTTCTATCCCACATGCTGAGATTGTAAGGCCTTCATCCATTTGATGTTTTGTTCAGTTGGTGAAGTTAATGGAGCTATTGTACTCCCATCAAGTGGTTTGTCCTGTGAGAACTTTGTTTCATCTTTGACTGTAAAGCACTGACCAAAAGTTTATGTACATTATACCTTAATTACAAAGTTAATAATATAGAGAATGTATTGACATACTTGGGCTTACATTTATTTTTGTTTATTTCTGTATATTATATCATTAGATTTAGATCTAACATTTTTTTCTATGGACAAGAATGTGTAAAACAGATTGAATACAGCTTTTTTTTTATGTTTGCAGAGAAATTTGTCAGAAATAATAACCATATTTTTCCACCAGTGTTTTAAATACCATATTTTCACACCAGAAGTAAAATATTGTACAGTATTTTTTTTCAAAGGTGAAAGAAACGAATTGTGAGGAATCTGAAAAAAATCTTCTTTCAGCAGTAGTTTCTAAGAGTTATCTTCCTCTAATCTCCAGGGTACTATATATTAATCCATGCAATGGGTATTCAAACACACCAAATTTAGGGTGATACTAAATGAAAAACCCTAGATTTTATGTGGGTTTAGTGGTTGTTATTACATTGTAAGTTGAAAATTTAATTACGTGTTTAATATATGCACTTTTATAAACAAAAAAATATTGTATATCATCTAGGTTGTAAAAAAAAAGGAGGGGATGTTTTACGAACAAAAAAACACAGTTACTGCCCCTTTAAAATATTTATCTATTTATTAATTTTTATTTAATTGATGATTTTTTAATTCATCTATCATTTTATAGTTATACATGTCGTTTATGAGATTTACTGCCACTTGAGTTGTCTTTTCAAAAATGACGTCTGCTACTGCTGTTATGGTAGATCGGAAATATAAAGAACCTAATTTGGTTGTTTTACACTTATACTCCATAAAATTTGTAAAATTTGAATTGTCTGTTTTCTAAAGATTATGATTACTGATATGCTATTTTTCTACAAACAAAAGGAGCTGGCTTGGCTCAGTCGGTAGTGCAATTGACTCTTGACACGCGACTCTGGACAGATTGGTTTTCTGTCTTTTGGATGAGAGAGTAAAAACCGAGGTCCCGTGTCACAGTAGGTGTCAGCATGTTAAAGAACCCTCACTGCTCAATGGCTGTAAGTGCTGAGCCAAGGCCAAAATTTAAAACCCTTCACCGGCATTTGGTGACGTTTCCATATGAGTGAAAGATTCTTGTGTGGGACGTCAAACAACAAACAAAAGCACATGAATAGTAAAAGTAAAGCTATAGTTCTTTAGGGTTCTTTAGAATTCTTCATCTTCATTAACTCATTGCAAAATTTATGCTCCATCTGATCAGACATGTTTGTGCTCTGATGGCACACAACTGTAAAAAATTACGAAAATTATTGCTCATATATATAAAAAAAAAAAAGTCTAGATATACATGTATTATGAAAATTGTTTGAATATATATCCTGAAAAAAAAAGTTGAGCTTGAGTATTGAGTTTACAAGTTTGGTGACTTCATGACCAGGCCCAAGTAAATTTTCAATGGTGTTCTGAGATCCCATGTGTGACAGTGACTACCTCCTCTATTGACCTACAGTGGAACCTTGCCTGAAGACCACCTCACATTTCAGACTACAAGTTTTCAGTCCCTTTATAAATATCCATTCTGTCTGTAGGTAATTTCTTGGATTTTGATTGGTTTAGATAAACCCCACATTATTTTGTATCCATCTGCTACATGTACTTGACGTATATAAAAATCTACTCGACAGATATAGCTTATGTACAACGTACCCCTGTGCAAGCCTCACTTTGGTGATGACATTGTAAACAAATATCGCGACTGACAGGTTTGCATCATTGAGCAATGCAGAAATCGCCCAGGTCAGAGATTTAAATGCCAAAAACACCCAGAAAATATTAATATGTTGGAAGAATTTCTTTTCCTTTTTGCATATTTATTATGATTATTCATAACCCTATCATTCAGCTCCCAAAAATCCCTTTGAATCCCTTATGTAGTGTTCTAGAGGGGGGATACGGAAATATACTGGGGTTCATAATAAAGAGTTGTATTGGGCAAGGTGAATATTTCCATATCCCCCTTCTAGAACACTACTTAACAAATAGTAAATTACAGACCCTGCCTTAAAAGACCACCTAACAAATTCAGGATGACTTGAGTCGGTCAGTTAGGTGGCAGCTCTTATCAATATCTACTTTAAGTCATAATTACATACATACCGATATTAAAAATATGAATAGATGTCTAAGTAAAAGTTTTTAAATACTTTAAGCCAATTATTGGTTGCATAACAAAGCAAAATTGTTTAAAAAAAATAGTCCAGGTCCTTGATCCAGATAATCTACATTCAGAAAAAAAAATTCATTTGATCTCATTTTTTAATCGATTCATAGTCTGTTTCAGACAACTTATCAAAGCAGTTATATCATTTATCAAATTCCAGGGGACTTAATTATTGAAATACTATACATGTAGGCTACAGCAGTGAAAAATAAAGTAATCTGTCTCCCCTGTAAGTTATATAATACAGTAAAACCTGCTTTAATGACTACTTGTGTATAAAGACCACCTGGTCATACAGACCAGTTTTTGCTGTCCCTAATAGTACCATTTGTGTATAAATCAACCTCTATATAAAGACCACCTCCCTATATATAAAGACTGGTTATCTTGTGTCCCTAAGGCGGTCGTTATATACAAGTTTCACTGTTACAAGAAGAATACTACCATATTTCACAGGTACCTTATCTATAATTATATAAGTGTATCCCAGCACATGCGTCATAGAAATAGTATACATGTATATATATACACAATGTACATGTATATATATATATATATATATATATATATATATATATATATATATATATATATATATATATATATATACATGTATATGAGATATGTACAGTAAAACCTGTATATAAGGGCCACACAAGGGACCAATGAATATTGACCTTTATGTGCAGGTGACCCTTATACATAGGTTCAATTTAGTTGCAGTATGCAGTCAAGGGACTTTACAAATCTGGCCTTTATAGAAAGGCAATCCTTATACAGAGGTGACCGCTATAGCAGGTTTTACTGTACTTATAAAACAAGCATTCTGTCATTCCGAGAGTTTTTATGTTTTTCTGCAAATAATCTTGCAATTTTTCTCTCAAAATCAGCTTAGATTCCAGCGGGAATCAGACCCTCACTGACTGAGTGTGGGTGATCAAAGACTTCTTGCTTTAAAGTGTGACGAGCACTAACCACTTGGCCACAGATCTAGAGGTCCATGGGTTTTAAGTCCAACAGTGTATCTTTTGCATATTAAATATACAGTCTCTGTCGCTGAGCTGCATACATAAATGTACATGAATTACATGTATGTGCCTCCCATATGTTGAGTGCCGATAAGTGTCAACTTTTATATAGTTTCGACGATTTCCACCAAGGGATTTGTGTCCAACACAATAAAAACTCCAATAAAAATCCGTATGGTATTATAGATATATTATGAAAGATCAAGTTGACATGTTTCGACTCTAAGTAGAGCCGTCTTCAGAACAAGTGACAATTGAATTTTTGCGTAAAATTCAATTGTCACTTGTTCTGAAGACGGCTCTACTTAGAGTCGAAACATGTCAACTTGATCTTTCATAATATATCTATAATACCATATGGATTTTTATTGGAGTTTTTATTGTGTTGGACACAAATCCCTTGGTGGAAATCGTCGATTTATTTTATTTTTTGTGGACTCGGTATACCCTTGGTATCCACAGTAGAAACTCGTACCGTATTTTCAGAGACTCATACCTTCAGGGACGTTGTTACCTCCACCCCCCTTATCTTTTATATAGTTTTTTCACATTTGCTTCTTATGAAATGAATTCTCAACAAAGGGAGATAATTTGTATAACGTTAATTTGTATCAGGTATACATATGTAAAAATGACTACAGGTTCATTCATCTATTGACAGTCAGATCCAGTGTTAGAAAAAAAAACTTTAAGACCGACTCCATAAGATTTATTGCTGATGTTGACCTACTTACAAAATTGTGGACTTTCAATGTCATTTCTGTGTGAACATAAATAATACTTCTGATTTCAATCATTTTTCTTTAATCTTCTTTTGTTTATTGCATTGTTTAACTTTTATATATTTTTGACTTTAATCGGCACTTTTTTTTGCCATTTAAATTGATATTGACTTTGGATGTATTGCATTATGATATAATCAAAGAGATTAAAGAAAACAATGAGGTCATTGAAATTTTAATCATTATTACTTATTAAAAAAAATTTCCCACACTAAAAATAAATCTTTGTCATACAAGATCCATATGGGTTTTGTATACCTGTATGCATGGACATGTACTTAATTAAAAATCAGTAAGTGGGATATTAAGGAAATCCTGTCTAAGGGAATTTATTACAAGGAAGATTTGAATACAGCTTTAGTCATACAATGTACATGTAGTATATATATATATATACTGGTAATGTTAAATCTTAGGTTTGTAACTGTTTATCAATATTTTAATTTTATTTTATGTCCTGTTTAAGATATTTTTACTTATATGGATATTTTCTTTGTTACCAGCATGTATACTTGCTTTGGTTTGATTTTAATGAGCGGTATGACTACTTCAAGCCCCTTGCCACTTGTCCCCCTAAAGCAGGGAGAGAGATGTTTAGTGTGGATGTTTAAGTCCTTGCTTGAGTAGTCCATATCTCAAATGGCTTTTCAAGTCAGCAGGGATGCCAACCTCTCCGTTTTGGGTGTAATTTCTCTGTTTTTTGTGTTAAAATTTGTGCCTCCAATTTCTTATTCAATTCTCGGATTTTCAAAAATAAAATCTTATGGTTTTTTCATGGGTTAGAAATTGCTTATACTGTTATTGGCCCTACACTAATTTAAGCCATGAGAATTTTTCTGTGAGCACCTAATTTTCAAAATTTCCGGGGAGCATGCCCCCGGACCTCCATACCTCCATAGTGGGCTCACGCCTTTGGCATGCACATTAAGACTCTGTTTTTCAATTATCTAAAAGTTGACATCTCTGCAAGTGCCATCACACTTACACAATCCAATGAATGTATCAAACTGCACATCCTTGACCATTTACTCTTCCTCTACATTGCAGGTATAGGGCATCTGGCTCTATGTGGCAGAACCCAAGATAAATTTGTGAGAAAGTTTCTCAATTTATTTGTGGAAGGCAAGTTATCTCTTTCTGGGTAAATTGTAACCGGGTTCTCTCCTGTGAGTCCACCATTAAAAACTGGTCACCACCATATAGTAAAAAAAACTATTCAAACAAACAAATGACTTTGAATCATGGGGCTGCTGCTGGTTGGACTCAAAATTAGTCCAGAACCAATCCATCACTGGGCCATCAGCATTATATGTCTATAAGCTAAAAACAAATGAAAATTTAAACCCTAAAAAGCCTTGAATTTTGTCAGCTGGAACTTGCTTGAACCCTGTGACAGCCCCCATGTATTGTACATGTAGAATGTACGCTTGTACACATTTCAATTGAAAATGTGTTTCATCTAAGACAAAAGTTGTTGTTCTAAACTTTATTGTTTATAGGTGACATAATATCAAAGAATGTTACTGCAATGTCATGTATAATCCAAACGTTTTTCAGACAACACTCCATATACTTTGACATTTTTCCATTGGAGTAACATATTCAAGACGGGACATTGACATTAGACTTATATCAAGTAATCAAATATTTCTCTGACTCCAGATTGATTTGATCATAAATATATATATAATGAAATGTACCATATCGAGGTGTACAATGTGTATTTAACAGGTATTTAGCCTTAATTGAATTTGCAGCAGATTATTACTAATCTCATTTCCCATGTTCGGTGTGGTTTTTCTACCTGAACATAACAACATGTGGTGAGAAGGTCTTTGTGGTCTGTATAATACGTTTGACAAACTCTGTAGTGTGCCATTTCTCCATAAGTCCTCGTTTAGACCCCTTAATCCATCAACCACACAAATTAAGCATTATAGTTCAAATACTGGTGAGAACTTATGTTTGTTTTGTACAGGGAGTATATATACATGTATAAATTATATACATTGTCACAGAGCAAGTGAACCATTTTCGGTTTTGTGTGACTTCTTCAAGTAAATGTTACATGTACCGGTATATGGCTACAGTTGACATTGTCCACATTGAAACAGATTGGAGGTTCGTTATACATGTATAAAATTTATGGAAATTTATGTGATTGGATTTTGATATTTTTTAGTCCTACTTCTTACTTATGAACTTCTGTCTTTGGAAAAAAATCATCCTAACTGATTCTTATCTGACATAAGGTATGTATGTACCAGTAGTCAAACATAGCAATTTGATATTTTAACACATACATTTGTACATGTATATATATACAATTTACTTTCAGATGAATTCTATTGTTTTTTTATTTGAATTTTTTTTTAAAAAAAAAATATACCGGTACGTATGACCATGTTTCAAGCCATCTTTACAAACTTACCATCTACAGTAACACATGTACATGTACACACACTAATACAGACATTTACATTTCAGACACCAATGCATCTTTCAGATTCTGAAAAAATCTAAACTTCTTGAATTTTTAATAAGAATGCATGATTCACATGTGCTTTACTCAGATTTCATTAATTCCTCACCAAAGTTTTTTAAGTTTAAAAGTGTTTCATACTAAAAGATGTTGATGGAGTCTCTTTTTTGTTAAACTTGTTTGATAACTTAACATGTACATGTATATCTAGTCCTTTTTTCTGTCTATTTCAAGTGTTTGTCTGTTTGTGTTAGTGCATTTGCAAAATTAAAGTTTTATTCAAATTTAAAAAAAAAATTGGTATGCAGCTTTGCCTAAAATTTAAACTTGTCCAGGTCAAAAGAGAGGGTTCACAAGACTCCACCCTGCCAGGTTAAGAGAGGGTTCACAAGACTCCACCCTGCCAAGTCAAGAGAGGGTTCACAAGACTCCACCCTGCCAGGTTATATGGATTTTACTATACCATAAATGAAATGGTTTTAATTCTTTGATGTGGATATAAAACCTTTCATCACTTCAGACCATAATGAACTGGTCCATAGCAATAAGAAGATAGGATACCATTTAGCATCATCATAAAACCACTAGGAATCAGGAATCGCTAGATAGGAAAGAGCGTAGTGATTCAGGACCATGGTTTTATGATGATGACCATTTAGTACTTAAATAGGGCGAAAAGGTTTATGACTGATTAATTATTCAGAATTCTAAATGTTAGTGTTTTCAAGAAAACAAAGTCACACCTTAGAGGAGGTATGTGTATGTTAGACTTTGTGTGTGTGTGATCTATTTTATAATTATTGACCACAATACAATACCCATGACTTGTGAGTGACAGTTACGATATGATACCCTTTAGCTAACATTAATATTGATCTAAGTTGTATTTCTTGTTTACCCCGGGTATGATGAAATCTGTCAACACAGAATATATTTAAATGCTGAATGTCTAGTGGGATTATAAATCAGATAATAGTTTAGATCAACATGATACAAATGTAGGTCACCTGTGTGTTGAATGGTGCCAAATGGTTTTGTGTACATAAAATTAGGGATCCCCCTGTTTGGCCATTTAAAATTGTTATAATCATGACCATTTATATCATACATACAGTCCTGTTGTTTTTGTGTCAGACAATGAGCTTCCAGCTTAAATGTAATTTTCAAATTGAAATATATAATTAGAATTAAAAAAATGAATTTGATAATGGGTAAAGTATTCAATTAAAATGTAAAAAAAAAAACATATTAAAGATAATGTTTTCAATTATACATGTACATGCAGGGTTCGAAATTAGCACAAAAAAGATAACACAAAAAAGTACCAATTCAGTAAATACGCACCAATTTGTTTAAACTTCATCATATCACTTTGAGACTTAAGTGAATTTGTCGTAGGACTAAAATTTCTTTCCAACTAGTCTAACTGACTACTCACTAGTGAGACACAATTGCTAAATTCGACCCCTGACATGTACATATATATGTACAGTATATTTAAATCAGAAAAAGAAAAAAAAAATATCCTGTCATCAGCAAATTAAATATAAGTTCACAAAGTCATTTAAATTTTAAAATCTAAATTCCCCAGAAGCTACCATACTCATGTTTTTACAGTGGTTACTCTGACACCGATGTTTGTCAGAATACGTGTACATTTACGGGAGCCGACCTAGCTCAGTCAGTAGCGCGCTTGACTCTTGGTCGTGAGTTCGAGTCCAGTCTGTGGCAGGTTGGTTTCCTGTCCTTCGGATGAGACAGTAAAACTTGAGGTCCTGTGTCGTAGTAGGTGTCGGCATGTTAAAGAACCCTCACTGCCCAATGGCCGTAAGTGCCCAGCATAGGCCAAAATTGGAAGCCCTTCACCGGCATTTGGTGACGTCTCCATATGAGTGAAAAATTCTTGAGTAGGACGTTAAACAACAATAAACAAACAAACATTTACGGTAGGTTATTTTTTTGGCCTTTTATGATACCTTTATCTGTTTCTGAACTCTAAACCAGCATCTATTTTAAATTGAATATCAACTGATAAAGTCTTATTGGCAAAAAGATATTGTCTTGCACATTGGTTTTGGCCTCCATTTTTGCAAAACTAAAATTTGGGTATTTATAAGTTAATCATATTTTTACGTTACAGATCAGATGTGAATCGTTTATTTGGTATTATTTCAATTTTGACAGAAAAGAAAACGTCTTTAAAATTTGGCATTTTTTAAAATTCTGACAATATACATGAACTTTGGATTTTCTTTGCATTTTCTAATTAAAGTTAACAATGACAAATATATTTTCAGGTTTAAGCTTTACTCCGTTAATATAATGGATCAAGGTGTCGTATATTATACCATAGTAAAAATACCTTTGTAAATCATTGTAAAATCTGGATAAAGGGACAAAGAAAATAACTTGGTTTATTAGGCCATTTAGGGTATTGTCAACTTTCAGGTGTAAATAACTGTGTGTGATTTATGGAGTCAGTATGAAAACAATGGAGGAGGGGATATTAGGTAGTAGTATAATTAGTGTTAATTAGTCTATACCTGTAATGTAATTGCTTTATACACCTATGTCTCATAACCTGTAAGGACTCTAATTAAAACTTTACTTCCAACTCACCTGTTCCCAGTCATCTGAGCACATGTACATGTATAGATATAAAACGGAAAGAGTACATATTGATTTTAATTAAGATAAGGTAGGTGTGTTCATGTTTTGTTAGGACATATTTCTCATGTTGCAGTTATTTATGCAGAATTAATTCTACAACATTTTACTTTACAAATTTTGAAATATTTATTAATTTCATCAGGTATCCATCCATTTCATGGTACCTGTAACATAATTATCAGTTAATGTATTGTATGTATTGTTTGAAAATACTTCATGTTGATCACTAATGCATAACATTTTGAAAACATATATTAATTTGATTAATTTAATTTTTTACCACAATGCAAGTTCATACAAGTATACAAATGTGCTTGTACTTAAAAGCAACTATTTTAGTTTACCGGTAACCAGATCACCAATTGTAATCTGTTGCTAAATGTGTAAAAATTGAACCAGTTGTCTTCATATTTGGAATATAGACTCTAGGATAGTGGTAGAGGTGTATGAACCCATGGCACCAGGCTTCCCCCCTCCTTGTTACCGGTAAAACTTTTTTTGGGTATTCAGTGATCTACAGTGAGATGTCGACAAGTATACATGCATGTGTTCTATGTCTCATGTAGTGTCGTAAGTTTCAATCTCAGTATGTTTTATGATGATGGGTTTAACAGGTTATATATGGAGGTGTTTGGTAAAAAGCAAAAAATGTGAATTACTGATATCGACATAACACAGTCATATATATATACATGTATGCTACGCGTACATAGCACTTTACATTTTATGATTGTCAATTACAATGAAATAGTGCTTTATAAACCAGCTGATAAGAGTAAGAGTGTAGGTTTTTGTATTAATGGCCTATTGATGAATTTTTATCAGCAGTTGATGAAAAGTGTCAATGGTAATTAAGTTGGCAATAAATAACAGAATTTTAACTGGTGCTCCTTGTAAATTCTTTGTGTATACTACACACACACACGCACACACACACACATATATATATATATATATACACACACATATACAGTAAAACTTGTCTATAACAAACCCGGATCTAACAAATTCTTGGTTGTAACGAACTAGTTAAAATTCCCCTGCAATTTCCCATATACTTACCATGTTAAATATTTGTGAGTTAGAGTAACGAATTCGGATGTTACGAAAAAAAAATTGTTTAAAACGAATGTTTTTTTTATGCCTACCAGCAAAAATCCATTTGCTGTAATGAATTTGTTTGTCTATTTGTTTGTCTATTTGTTTGTCTATTGCCGCATTTGTCTATTGCTCGGACAAATTTGTTTGTATATTACTGTGACTCTGTACTGTAAACAGAGTATACTGACTACACTGCTGGGGGCTCTATCGGGGGGGGGGGGGGTATTCATAGTTTTACCTGTTGATCTAACACGGAACATGGCTCTTACCTGCATTGAACAACACAACAAAAAACTGACTTTTTCGTGTTAATTAGTGATTTAACTTGTAAGCCTGGGTCATGTAACTGCCGTGAGTTTTAATAACATACAATGTACATGGAAGCCGGGATTGATACACTATACGTGTCACTGACTTTTATTTCATGTATCAATTATTATAATTTTCCAATTTTTGTACAGTCATATATGTTTTTGAATTAAGATAAAATGTAATGTATTACTATATTGTGTTATGTGTTTTTCATTTTTATGTAGCCTACATGTATATTGTATGTAACTTATCGTGAACATAAAAAGTATAAACAAGTATCATTAGTAATCAACTTAATACTTAAAATATACCTAAAAAACAAATTTATGTATAGGTCCCATGGAATTTGTTATAGACAGGTTTTACTGTATATATATGTATATACAAAGCACTATAACCAACAACACTATATATCCTAGAGTGTCAGATCTAAGCAATAGATTCAAGTCAGGAAAAGAATATATATAAAGCACTAAAATGACCAATGAAATGGACAATATATATATATACAGAAATAACAAGATACCTATAAACTCACCATGCCACAGTTGGTTTTCGAACCCTCAACCTACAATGTATGACACCAATCGCCTGGCTCTCATGCACGACATCCTTACCACTTGGCTATCTACGCATTCACAATTTATTTACGCAGATAGTATCATGTCTGATCCAAAGTTCATAGTAAATGATAATGTCGTAGTGATATTTGTGCTTTACTGGTAAACATGTATACATTTGTATATATATAAAATAAAAAAGATGGTTGTAGTATAAATTATTGGAAGGAGAATCATTACATTAATAAATCATTTAAAAAGTTCTTCGTCCAGTCAAGTTGACATGAATTATCAAGTAGCGAGATGTTTTACATGTATGTATGATGTACATTTCGTATAATAAATTTGCACCCAAAACAGTCTTGCTTACACCAGCTGGTTACAAGCATGCATTATCAAAAAGTCCAATCTCTATTACCTACACCCAAATACCACCAGTTGTTAGTTCAGTTCATTCACACTGACACAAATTATCATTGATACAAAGAACGTTGAGTTATGGTAATTACCGATAATGGGTGCCAGTATAGCAGCCCTCACAACTATCCACAATGTCTATATAGAGGGCCTCCGCGGCCTAGTGGTTAGAGCATCATACTTTGAACTGCTCTGAATCATGAAGTCTCTCACTTCTAGTCAGCGCAGGTTTGAGCCCCACTGATTTTTGTGAGAAAGTTTGCTAATTTACATGTGGAAGGCCAGTGTTCTCTTTCTGGGTACATTGTAACTGAGTTCTCTCACCACCATTAAAAACTGGCTGCCAACATGTAACTGAAAAATTGTTGAGTGTGGCGTATAACGATATTCAAAATTTCAATTCCATACACTGATATAGATCTTTGCCCGCTGTTGATTATAGATTCTTTCAAATCTCTACCTTAGTCCTTTTTAAAAGTTTCAGATTTGCTGCCCCTTGGGACCATCTGTTTCATAGTTTTATTTATACAAGTATACAAACAAATGAATGTTGCATCAGAGTAAAGAGCCAATGATAATCTTGTCATATGAGAAACATTTTGCTCAAAGTCATAATTGATTGACCAATTAATTACTACAATTATTAAATGAATCTATTTACCGGTTAGCCGTATTAGATTACGATATTACCATTAGTAAATGAATGTTGTGATTTTGTAAAGTAACAGTGATATTGTGTAAAGGCAAACTTGCTCAGAGTAATTACTAATGGAGCGTTTGGAATACTACATGTAGGATGATTCATACAGTCCCTGAAGTCAAATCAGGTAATTTGTAAGAAATCGGGCAAATGTTCATAGGTCAAGGTCATAGGACTGGATATTTTCATTAGTGGGCAAAAAATGCAGTGTAACCTAACTATTAAAAGTAGACCACGTTACTAACTAAGTTAGAAACCAGCCTGGTCCAGTCGGTTGCATGTTCGACTCTTGATTGTGAGGTTGTGAGTTCGAGTCCAGGTTGGTTTCGTGTCACAGTAGGTGTCGGCACGTTAAAGAACCCTCACTGCTCAATGGCCGTAAGTGCCCAGCATAGGCCAAAATTTGAAGCTCTTAACCGGTATTTGGTGACATCTCCATATGAGTGAAAGATTCTTAAGTCGGACATTAAACAACAATAAACAAACAAATAAACTAAGTAAGTTAGTGATTCATACCCCGGCGAAATACATCCATGGTTGACCATGGTCAGTATGGTTTTTGATGGTCATGAAAGATCATGGTCAACCATCAATGACCATGTTTTGCAGACCATGGTCACAGTAGTAGTGGTCGACCATGGTCAATTAACTCACCACCATGGTAGGCCATGGGTCAATATTTCCTCTACTGTGGTTGACCATGGTCAACATTTTATCTACCATGGTCGATCCATGGTCATAACTCTACCATGGTAGACCATGGTCAATTATTTCTCTACCATGGTTGACCATGGTAAATATTTTAAAACTTTAAAAAAGTGTCATCCATCAGGTAGACCACTGTCAACATTTTTCATGATGAAAAATAGATCAAATAGTCTGACTAAATGATATTTTTATTTTGGACACACTGACAATATCCATCACATTTAACTTTTATATTGAGTCTACAATGTACCTATCACATGTACTTGGTACATGATACATCAGTTATAGTTAAACAACACTAAAACTGTCTTGAATTCTCAACATCTACCAATTCCTGAGTGTTTGATCTCTTCACAGCAATCAAGTGACTTGTCACAACGCGTTCTCCAGCTTGTGAAATCCTAACAAACTTTCTCACAACTCCATAAAACTGGTCATTACAAAGCATAAAATATTCAACTGCGCTGATTTCCATAATGTCCATACATGATAACACTACAGATACAGAACTTTCCATCATCAGAATCATGAAAATAATAATTTTTGTGAATTCCGCCATAGTGAAACTCCAGGAAAGTTTACTGCCTTTAATGTAACATTCTGAAAAGAAAAAAGAAAAGTTTCAAATGACATATAATATTATTGCAATGTTTATCACATTCATATAAAATAGTTACTTTACGATTCTAGCTCTTTTACACAAATGTACATGAGAGGTAAAGTTGAAAAAGTGGCTAGGCCTAGCACCTAAAATGTCAGATTTTAGTCATAAAACATTTTAAAGTTATTTGAATTACCACCAACCCCCGGCAATAATAATAACTAGAGTTTTTTGACGAAGCAAAAAGTGATCATACAACCATTGCGAGGCTACAGCTTTAGGTGAGCATACAGCAAAGCTCAGAAGCTATGAACCTCATAAACCAAAATCCAATCTTTGAAGACCAATCTTGATATATTTAAGCTATATTTTAACTGAAATGTTCAAACTAAGCTGCAATATTGATCTTTGATCTGATATAGTTTCAACTATCCTCAAATATTCTTCAAATATTGCTTACATATCTCATACATAAATAAATGTATAAAAGGTTCTCAAAGTTTTTACCTCTTTTGCGTTGAAAATTTTTAAATTGAATGGTGACCTTGACCTTTGATTGAATGACCTTGAAACTTCAGGCAAATATTTTTAAGCTCAGCCTCATTGCCCACAAGTCTTCTATATTAACATATATATAAAAGTTCCATAGTTTTTCAAAAGCTAATTTGAGTTGAAAATTTCAAATAGAGGTGTGACCTTGGCTTTGATTGAATAACCTTTAACCTTCACATAAATATTCTTAGGCATATTGCATACCGATCTTCTACACTTAACACACATATACAAATTCTGGAGTTTTTTTTAGCTATTTTGAGTTTGAAATATTATTGAGATTAACATTCAAAACAAAGCTGTGACCTTGACCTTTGACCTTGAAACTTCACACAGAAATCCTTCAGCAATATTTGCAACAAGTCTAGTTCTATAGGTTTTTAAGATATTTTAAGTTAAAATTTTCAAATTGGGCTGTGACCTTTGACTTTTGATCTTATGACCTTGAAACCTCACACAAAAATTTTTGCAACACATTCTCTACAAATCCTCTACACTTACTTATATATAAAAATTCTATAGTTTTTGAGCATTTTAGAGTTGAAATTTTTGAATTAACATTCTATCTCAGCTGTGACCTTGACTTTTGATCTGATTTTAAACTTCACACAAATATTATTCCAGTATATATTGCCTACAAATCATCCCACAATAACCTATACAATGTACATGAAAGTTCTATATATCTTTTTTTCGTTTTTTTGAGTTGAAATTTTGAATTAACATTGAAACTAAACATATGACCTTGAGCTTTGACCTGATGACCATGAAACTTCACTTGGGTATTCTTTAGCACATTTCCTGCAAATCTAAAATGTATGTCGAATACAAAACCCCTGATAATTTTGGAGATGTTGAGATTTTTAAATTTCATGTCTCTGTGACCTTGACCTTAAATCATGTGACCTTGAATTTTTTTTAAGCTTGTGCAGTCTTTTAAGACTGAACAACTTTCTCATGCAAATGTCTATCCTAAAAATTCTTTGCTTCCGAGATATGACATTTGTCTGACTTTTAACAGACGAAATGACCCCCCCCCCCCCTTTTTAGCACTTAGGAAGCCTTTTCAGGTGACACTAAAATCAAATTAAAAACATTCCAGTATCCTTGATTCTCAATGTATGCTGAAAATTTAAGCAAAAAATCGGCCAAACGACATAGGCCTGATAGGATTTATATAAAGTTTTAAAAGTTTGTAAAAGTTTAACCCCCCCTCACCCGAATGGGCCTATTAAAATAAGAAAATATTCATCTGACAACGTAAAAAAAAAAGCAACAACAACGAAAGAGATGTTACCAAAAACTAAACAAGACACAAAAAATGTATGTGTATTCACACACTACAATAATTTAATGACTAATGTCTAACGTTTAGAACTTGCTATTATTTCAAATTACATTGATTATAGTTAAAACAAACAAAAAACCTCTTTGTTTGAGGGCTTGAACTTCGGCAGTCGATTGACTGCAGAATGTTTTTAAACTGCTTTCGATTTAAACTTGTCTCTCATCATTTCTTTTGTTTGTTTGCAATACAATTATCAGAATTCAGTATAATTTTTGTCAAAACGCATGTTTATTTCGTTTTTTACATTGAGCAAACGTAGAAGATCGCACTAAAAAGGATCTTTACTTTAATGCTGACCCTTTCAATTGTCATTACTGAGAAAGGTCTCTTCTAATGTGAAAATAACTGGTTTACTTACCACACTTGGTCACATCGTATCTTTCTCTCTTATGTCTGCCATTTTTATATATATTACCGAAACGAAATTGTGTCACCATCTAGATTGTCTTTCCGAAAAACGAATCGCGATTGGTGACAGTTTTGAGCGGGTCACTTGAGACACTTGGAATTACCTCTGGCGTCTACATCAACAAAATGACGGAAAGGCCCGAGCACGTTTCCGGATGCTGCTGTGAGCAAACGCTTCCGTTTCAAACTGTGGCACTCTGTACTGGGTAAAACTTGGTTAACGTTAAAACAAGCACAAAGACAAAGGGGATATATCGCCATGTATGTACTTGCTGAGTGGGTTTTGGAAGGATTGTTTTAGCGTGATCGCCCTAAAAATATAGCCAAAACGAAAATATGAAGAATGAAGTGGAGGCACGATAAGAATGCCCATGCCCATGGTCAGAAAATCGTACCCAGCAAGGATAATCCAAAAAAATCAGGTAACTTTTACCAGTATAGCTAAATAGAGGTACAACCATCATTGTCAGATTTTTAAATTTATTTCGATATCTCATATATAATTCTAAGTTATATGCAATAGATTTCATATAAGTCCCCGCCAATTTAAACTCGTGTTAGTACCGGACGTGTAATCACTAATTGGCTGTTCCGGTCCGGCGATCACGGTACGCCGTACCGTACTCGTAATTTTGCTCGCTCCTTTTTAAAAGTAGATCTAGTTAATATATTCTACAGGCTGAGAAAACCGTTAACAATACAGTTGAAAACTTTTAACTTATTTTAGACAAAGAAACATTTTTTATTATTTGCTGGGTTCAAAGCAAGTCCCTGTCTAGACTCTAGTTAGTATAGTATAGAGATCGACGATGTCCGTCTGTCTGTCCATCAATTTTTTGGTCAAAATTTTGACTAAGTAAATTATCAGCTATGGATAAAGATAGAGACTTCATACTTGGCCTGTAGGTTACAATGTTGCAATAGCAGTTGGATTTTGGGGGGTTGGATCAAAGTAGTAATTGGGGTGGGGATCAACATTTTAATTAAAGTTTCAAGTTGAAGAAGCAAGTCCTGGGTAATGGGTGTGTTCATAATTCAAACTTGGCCCTTAGTAAGGTTTACCTGTTGCAAGTGCAATTTATAATTATGTGATTTTGAATTGGGGGGGGGGGGGGTGTGTCAAAGTAGTAATTGGGGAATAATATTTTGGTTAGTTTCTTACAGGTAGCTATAGTTTTTAAATTTTTGTGTTCACAATATTTATGAAATTAATATGCCTGCAAAATTTATGATTTACAAATCTAACCTTTGTAGAATCAAAGAAAGAGCTGGATAGGGAACTGCATGCAGTTGAAAGGGTCCAGGAAAAGGTAATGAGTAAACAGTAAACATAAATCTTTCTTAAACATATGCTGGACTATGTTTGCTAAATCATGAAGGAAAAAGCAATGTTATAGGCAACTTAAAAAATAGTGAGTTAAATGCATTCATATCCAAATGTCAAGGGATGTCAGTTTTACTTGTCACAATTCCTTTTGTTGGCATATATAGGTACCTGTTATTTTCAATCTCTTTGAGTTAGCAGTAAATTGTATACCATAACGATCATTTGCCCACATGGCGACCTGTATTGGTTATATGTCCCTTGTGATTATATTATCCGTTTAAATTAAAGTCTGGACTGGTTCATATTATAACAAACTGAATTTGATGGTTTTGGACATTGATACAATACACTTAAAACCCTGACAATATAAATGTTGCATGACCTAGATGCCTAAGGCTATGTAAATCACAGTGTAAAAGTGATCCCTTCGTCACATGAATATTTTCTTAGGACAAATAGACCCGTGATCCGCCATTTGTAATTGCCAGATCGACCTTTACTGTTAAGAGATGCATGAAATCCTCGACTACTAGTACGGATATTTCACAATGTGGAGATACATAAATATTTTCAAATCCGTCCAGATGCACATGCAAAAGGTACTGTCACAGAAAAAAGAAAATGTTTTAGCCAATATCAATAGAACAAACAAATGATGGGCAATTCAGTAATAGATAGTGTATGCAGTTGTTTGTCAAGAGTAACAAAATAAAAGATATTCTTTGAAGTAAAATTTGTTTATGTTTATCTAGAATTTTGAGCATGTTTTCTTGGGCTCCTGAATTTAGGGCCCAGCTGGCCCCTGAATTTAAAGGGTTAATCTGCAGCATTACACTAATAATTCAACCAACATAAATTATCATTATTGAGTAAACAATGTGCTAGTCAATGACCTATGTCAGGTCAGTATTTTTTTTTTTATACTTTAGATATAGATTTTGAAGAATATAATTTTAAATGTGTACCAGGAAAACCTTAAGTTCCATGAGATTATCATTTCTAGCAACTTGTATTCTTAATTTCAGTTGTGTTGCCAAAAAAAAAGAGTTGAGGAAATGAGGGATGAGGTACGAAGGTTGAAAAGACATGTCAGGGATTTGGAGAGAAAAACACCTGCCTCATCCTCACGATCTGGAAGCTTTCCTCCACTACTGTCATCACCAATGCAAACAGTCACTTCACCATCCGAGTCATCATACCATCAGACACTGTACCATCACCATCACCTTCTCATACTCAGTCATTACCAAATAATGACACAAACACATACAATGGCCATTCATTTGACGGACTTACGGACAGCCTAAGCCATATAGACAGTCATACCGCTGTTCGGATTTTATCATTGAAGTTTATTTCCAGAAGAATACATCATAAGCCACAGTCAGTTATTAGTTCCATAATACCATGAAGAATTGGTTATATTTGATTACTGCTACAGTACTCTGAACAGAAATTTGTTTTGGTTTAATGATGTTTTAGATATATTTAGTAATGTTGTTGTAGCTGAATGTGTAAATACATTTTAATTATTTTTCTTTATTTTCATAAAATGCAGTTTTAAATATATTACCAGTTAATCTAAACTTTTTAGTAAAGTTATTTTTCTTTCAATTAAAGGCATACTTTTTACATTTGTTAACTTTTTAGCATTTGGAATTTTGTCTGTCATCTGAAAGAAACAGCAGTGGATTAAATTCAGTTCAACAAAGGTTAAGTTGTCAACATTCTTCTCATTATTGGGGAACAGATTAAATACATGTAGGTGTAGTTGATTCATATCCTGAATGAAAAAAATGCTGCAAGTAACATACTATTTACTTATGAATTTTATACAAAAGTTGAAAATATGTATATTGGAGAAATAGTTACTAGGAATGAAATCGGATTGGTAATATTTTTAGAATCTGCTTCATTTATGATGTCCCTTCACATTCAATGATAATATTTGAACTTATAAACTGTTTCATTTAAAAATAGTTGTTTCTTGATATTGTGCTGTATATCTTCTTCATTGCATCACATTTTAGTTTAATTTTTAAAATTTGTAACTGTGTTGCTTGATTGTTGTTAATTTTTTTAAAATTATGAATCTGATATATCAAGAAGTTAATGTTTTCATTTATACTATGTGGTCTATAGTGTAGTGTTCTATCTTAATAGCAAAACATTACTAATTTACTAACGTATGTGTGACATTTAAAGTTATTGAAATTTGCTTAATAGTTTTGTTCTTTTTTTTCACTGAAAAGACAGGACAACATCCAAATTTCCATTTTATTTTTTGAAATCTAAACATTGTTTGTTTTTATGAAGTTAATAATTAATCTGATATATCTCAATGAAGTGTTAATTTTTTGTTTATATTATGTGGTCCTATTACAAATACTATGCAAGATATCACAGTGGTCAGTCTATAGAAGTGTTATAAGTTGATGTATTGGTATGTCTTCTACATATCTTGCAATGAACATGATCTAATTTCCATGGTTTTAAACACTAGTTGGTTACAGTAAAAACATGTTTGAATCTGTGTGTTCATGTAAATCAACATCGACCATGGTTGTTTCCCATTACAGCTCATGTTTTAGAACAAATTCCCACTCCATGGACCATGTTCAGTACCATGGTCAGCCAGGATCGACCATGTTCTGTAATCATGGTTGACCATGTTCAGTAACCATGGATTGACCATGTTCAACCTTGGTCGACCATGGTATGGGTAACCAATAACCATGTTAGTCTCATTTAACAAAACATGGTCAATCATGGTTGACCATGTTCAGTAACCATGGTTGACCATGTTCAGTACTCATGGTTGACCGTGTTCAGTAACCATGGTTGACCATGTTCAACCTTGGGTCGACCATGGTATGGGTAGACCATGGATAACCATGTTAGTCTCATTTAAACAAAACATGGTCAACCATGGTGACCCATGTTCTCAGAACCATGTTTAAACATGGTTAACCATGTTATTTCATGGTTGGCCATGCATCATTTCACTGGGGAATTCGTCCAGTCAATGAAGTTCTCTCTTAAGTGAGAGTTTGGACTTATCTAATCCTTCAATTCACATAAGATGACGAGTGGAGTAACCTTTTTACTACATGTATAATTCGGATGATTCTACTCCCCTTTCGGTTATGACAAGCTGCATGGGAAAAATGTTTTATTCCTCACTGAACACTCTCTTATGTACAATGTATGGTGACAAGTTGGAATGATTACTCATGTCAGTGAAATCCTAATGTTAGGCTTTTAGTATAAGTACCTAAAATTTAAACTCGTCCAAGTTAAGAAAGGGTTCCTGTGACTTCACCTCGCCAGGCTATATGGATTTAACTATAATATTTATAGACCCTTTCATTGTGGCCCTGTAACTTTAAGTGGCAAAATGATACAGATTCCCAGAAAATGACATCAAGAAACAATAAGTTACTATAATGATGTCTATGCTTTTGTAGGTATCTGTATCATTTTGCCACTTAAATTAGTCACAGGACAGCAGTTAACATGAAAGGATCTATTGGGAAATTTTTCAATGGACTAAATACTTAATTGTGAGTTGGTCGCCTAAGCCAGGTGGTCTTTAGACAAGGTTTCACTGTACAAATATACAGTTGTATATTTGTGCATACATATATATAGGTACTCTGCATGTACATATACATTATGTATGTACATGTATGTTGTAAATTGTTTTTTATTCAGAGCAGAAACTTGATTATTCAAAGACAACAATCAGAACAAAAAACACTTTCATTAGTAGAACAATAACGTAACACAGGTGCGAATTCTAAACAGTGGATTCCTTTTATCATTTCATCGTTTTTTTTGTTTGTTTTTTTTTTAAATTTGATCCTCTTCACATTTGTACTTGTGTATCACGGATGAGAAATCTTGCGTGAAAATTAATGTATCCTTGTTTCTTTGCTTGTTCTTCATTAATCGGAGCATGCAGTTTGCGATTGTTCATTATGTAAACTTTCTAATTAATCTGGCCATAACAGTTTTAAAGTGTGATAGATGTTTTTTTTTTTAAAATAACATTCTTCTTGTTTGAAATGAAGGAACAACATATGGTAATCCTGTTTTAGCCCACCTCCATGAAGTTGAGGGGTGGGGGGAGCTTAAGCTATTGTTCAAGAGTCTGGTTATCAAGATCGGTTGAGGTCAGGTTTACCTGATTCAACTGTTAATACATCAACTGAACATGCATGACAAATACAGTCAAACCTGTCTATTAAAGCCACTCAAGGGAACAGGCAAAAGTAGCTGTTATAGACAGTTTGCTGTTATAAAGAAGTTTATTTATTATAGGAAAGTTAACAAAGATTATGTTTGAATGGTCTTTTATAGGCAGGTGCCCATTAATGGCTTTCTACAGAGGTAGCCTTAAATGACTGTACATCTTAAGTTTCTTAGCATATATATGCTATACTTCTGATTGTGGATGATTCTAGGTCTACTTTCTGCCCCGATTTTAGTCGATTTTTTTATTTTGGTAAAAAATCACTTAAAATCAGGCAGAAAATACAGCCTTGGATGATTCTAGCATCTTTTGAAAAAATTAACCTCTCTTTTCGGTGGCTAAAGAATGAGGACAGGTAATAACTTGGGGGATGTTAAATATGTTGGTGTGAGGTGAACCTTGTGATCTTGGATTACTCAATTTTTGGATGATACATTGGAACCTGTATTGAGAGTCCTCTTTCTTGAAGGACCACCTTGCTTGAGAGGCCACATTCAGAAAACCAGTCTGCATATTAAATTCTCCCCTTTAAACCTCTTTTGAGATACCATGTACCTGTCTTCCAAGACAAGTTTCTTCATATTGAAAAACCAACTAAATTTTAAAAAGAATTTAATGAAGATTATTGCCAGGCAAATTGGATATGTTGGCAACTGTGATTGTGTTCTAATGATTGTCTTAGTATACTGTATAGTGATACAGCGTCAACGTCAACATTATTGAAAATTTCCACTTGTCCTCCAGGACAAGTAGTATTGAAATCTACTTGTACAAATGCAAAAGTGACTTGTCTGAAAATCGTGTAACATTTAAAGATATTATTTCATGTTTAACAAGAAAATCTTCATTAAATTCATTTTTGTCTTCAACAATTTCACTTGTCCTTTTGGACAAGTGAGAAGTACCATCTGCTTGTCCGAATGCAAAATGGACTAATGTCCCGGACAACCGGACAAACCTTAATGTTGAACCCTGATAAGTCTGTCAGTGTAAGGAGACACTAATTTAGGTCACAATTAAAACCTTCTGGCCATTCTTGGCAATCTATGGTATATTGTATCATCGTAAGAAATATAGAGGGTTAAGGTCATACCCATTCTGGATTGAAAACTTTACTTTTTATTCAAGACATGAGCACGCTCAGCATTTGTACCAACCGCAAGTACACTTTACTCGCAAGGATTTACGTCACTGTTCCAATCACTGATCCACCGCAAGCGGTAAGATTAGCAATACTCAACTATACGTGTACTAATTAACCACCTGCATAGTCACACAACAACTCCCTTGAATAAAGAATCCAATTTTTCAAAAACCGCAAGTCAATTGTCCTATTTATTATTAAATTTTGAATTGGAAGTGTTAATTTGTCTGTCGAGAAAGCATAAAGAATGTTTTGCTACAGATTTAAATAACCTCAAGGTGTCTTTATTACCATACACAGAATGTGGTTCAAATAGTGTGCCAACAATTAATAAGATAACATTTTTTGAAATGCATAAGAACTAGTAATAATTACTATCGGGGGCTTCGTTTTACAAAAAGTCCTAAGTCATAGACTTGGTGTTTGGATCCAGAAAACACTTATGATTTGCTACCATTTTACCCAAGAATTAGGACTTGTAATTTGTGACTTATAGCTTAATTATGTCATCTTTATGATGACCAAGATGCAGTGAGATAGGCCTTTATCTATACATGTAGTTCCCACCGGGCCGGAATTCGGCTCCCATTCCCAATGCAAAAAACATGTGTTTTTTTTCCCCATTTGATGAAAAAAAAATTCCCAATTTGATGTTAAGGCCACAACTGTAATGAAAAATAGATTAATGTAAACGGAAATGAATGTAAAAAAAAAAGAGATTCCATTACACTGAGATTTCCATGTGTACAAACAATCTTTCCCAATTGGACACAAATTCACTCTAAAATTCCCAATGGGTGTATTCATTTGCATTTTCCCAAAATTGACAGAAAAAAGTCTGTGAGTAGACCTACTTTATTGCAATAAGTGTCATAATTAATCTTTGTACATGTCGCAAGTGTATAAACTTAATTATCAAGATTTCATTGGAAAATGTGCATATGTACTGCAAGTCTTGAGTTAGGTGGTATTGTTGATAAAACAGTCGTAAGTTCTGTTTTAAGGTCAATAAATTTAAAACTTACATTTTAGTATCGTTTTAGGACTTACTTTGATAAATCAGGCCAAATGTTTCCTATCATTATTTGTGATGTTCCAGTGGTAGAACGTTTGACTTGCAAAAGGGAGGTGGGTCATGCCAAAGACTTCTTTGACTTTCTGTAGCATAAGTCTGCATTTGTGGCAGCTTAGGTGATACATGTATCTTGTGACCCCAAAAAAAAAAAAATGAAGGAATGTCACACGCTATAAATGTTTGACTGAGTCAGTGTTTTTACATGAAAAATGTCAAAATGACATCAAGGAGATTCTCAGAATAGGCATTGAAACTCTTTTCACCCTTTTAAAATTTTTATGTATCTGTAATTATCTATTATGAATTTATGAAATCTCTGCTTTCACTTTAGCTTCTTTGAGTTTTGATCTCAAAAGCATAAAGATTTAATTGAGTTTGAGTATTTCCTTGAGCTGGTTACACCCAGGCTCTAATTTTCTCCAATTACAAATGTACATGTACAATGTAAGTTCACAAAGTAAATTTCTGTTGTGTTTCATTGAAACAGCAAGACTCATATTTCACATTTAATGTTTTTTTGGTTTTATGTGTTTTATACAAAATGAAGTTTTTCATAGTTTATCACTCAAAATTTGAACCACGGATCCAAATTGCAGCATTCTAATTCACGACACTTGCCTGCACTTAATTTAAATATAAATCTCTCCGAAGGTGACCTCAGTCACCAGACAAATTCTTCATAAAAAATTGTAACAGGTAACTCTATTCAAGAATATAAACTGCGCATTCAGTATACATACACGTACATGTAAATATATGGTATTTTAATGATGGCAAAAGAAGTATATAAACTAGCTCTAATGGGATATCGACAGATATTAAAATTCTGTATCACAAACTTGTGTACATTATAAATGAATGTATGCTTGTAAAATAAATGTTTTCTTTTACTGGGTCTCTCACTAAAGTTTTTATAATGATTGCACCAAATATAAAATATGTGAACTAGTTCCTGTGCAGAATACTGTATGTGTATTTAAATTTATTAGTGCACTCATAAGCGTTCTGAGGGGGTGTAAACTGATTAGCGCAATCTTGAATTCGCACAATTTATTTTATCAGGTTTGACGTGTATGCAGAATGACTGTGGAGAAATTTTAGTGCTGCACTTGAAATATAGCAATGACGTGAACGCGAAAGGAGCTAATATTAGAATACCGCTAAATTAAGTACAGATACAGTACTGTATAGATCTACATTGTACATGTACATGGAAATGTTTGCTCCTGTTTAATTTTTGCCATTTCCGTCCTAATAGATGAGAGGACAAACTAAAAATCGCAAGTGAAATTTTCAAGCTAATAATTGTCAAAATAGAGAAAGTTCCACAAATTTTGACCTGTAAAATCACCAATGCCTTAGCACATAGGATTCTCAGAAGGTGCTCTTTCTAAATTTTATCAATCATTTTTTTCTACCATGAAATAAAATGTTCTATTAACAAAATCAAAATGTCTTTCATTGCATTGTTTAACTCATTAACCCCTGAAAAACAATGGACTCTTCTGTAAATCAATGACTTAGATCAGTCCAAATGTGTCTTTAGGGGTAAATGGTTAAAAAAAAAAACTGCATCTCTAATTTAGATACATGTAATTTTGGTTTTGACATGGTAAGGAGGTCAGTTTTGTCCTAAGTGAATGCTGAATATGTGGAATAGATTTTAGACCAATCTGAAATCTTTTTGGGAAGAAGTTTCTATATTTAGAAAAATAAGAGTTCTAAATTCCAAAGAAAGATAGTTATCCTGGTGTTTGTCAACATCATCACACCCAGAATACTTTATGCTTATGGCAACTATCATTTACATATTTATGAGATTATGACTTATATATATATATATCATGAGTACCTACCTGTACCTGTACTGGTAGTGTATACATGTAGGTCAAGGTCAGTGGTGATGCATTATACTTCCAAAATAGCAGTTAAATGACTTTATGTTCCTGTAGGCTTGAGGCTTTCTGATTAATTTACCTTTTAGACTACTTTATGTAAAATGTTTGGTGATTAGGTCAGTTTCTTGGTAGCCTAGAAATGAAAATTTTCTTGCTTAAAATAGAATAAATTCAGATTTTAATGGATGCCATATTCACTTACAGTCTCAGTGGTCAGACAGGTGAAAGGAAATATTTTTCGGTCACCCAGGCTAAGGTTTAGTTGCCCAGGCAATCATTTTGTTGGCAAATGTCATCCCTAGGCCTGGTCTATGTCTAGATAGAAATAAAAGTTTTGTATTTACATGTACTGACATAACCTATTATTTTTACAATGTAAAATATTTCTAAAGGATTAAAAAGCAAACATACACATTGTACTTGTCTTAAGTAGATTCAGGTATCTTGATTTACAATTTCATTGTTTGTTTTGGACTTCTTTCCACTGATTTGTCAACAAAATATATTTCATTTACCAAAGTGGCATTTGGAAAACAATATGAAATGCAGTGTGTGATCAATGAAGTGTTAACATCTTCATGTAAATCAAAATTACTTTCAAGTATGATAAACAGAATTCTAACCAAGCAAAGAAGATGCAAAGTGTTAAATGATAAAATTTACAAGAATGCAAAGTTGTCAACAAGGTTTTAAATGTGATGCATATAAAGTAGGTATATAGTGTTACTTTGTAAATAGCAACAAACTTTATGTTTCTGATTGGTAGGGCTACAGTGGCAAAGTGATTAGAGCATCATGCTTTGAATGATGGGGTGTCCATGGACGAGATATTCTTGACACGAGAAAAGTGTTCATCCCTTGAATAAAAAAGCTTGCTCAAATGCTAAGAACATCAACCAGGAACACTGTTCTCGGTACGAATTTTCACGCCACCTCTTTAGCAGGAGTTAAGTAGAACAGACATGGCGAAACCAATAATATTGCATTTCTATTGATCATCCTCATGTATGACTAAATCTTTGTTTTGTTAGCCTTTGTGTTCTCGGTGATTAGTTGAGATCTGATGAGAACATGTTCCTGCACTACCCTAGGGTCACTAAATTGCTTCCGTCCAAGGACACCCATGAAGCCTCTTACCTCTTGAGGTCAGTAAAGGTTTGAGATATGCTGGAATCTAACCTGACTTACTGAGTAAGTTTGTTAGTTTACTTGTGCATTACAGTTTTAATTCTGAAACAATGCTACAATCGAAATGTGTAATAGTAGAAATTATAATGAATGGAATAACAGTCTAACTTGTCTCTAAAGGCCACTCATGGGGACTGCCAAATATTGCCATTACAAACAGGTGATCACCTCTATAGAATCATTATAAAAAAGTTAACAAAGGTTATATTTGAATGACCTTTATAGGCAGGTGCCTTTTATACAGAGGTGGTCTTTAATGCAAGTTTGACTGTACATGAAATTCTGAGAAAGGCTTCCTTTAATTTCATAGTTTTTAAAGTTTTTAAATTGCTGATAAAATAAAAAGTGCTGTTTTGGCTGATTTGGTTATAGTGTATCAAACAAATTCATTCTTTTTTTTAAGCCCCGGTTGTTGTTAATTTCCAAACATTCGTTCATACATGTAAGGTTCCTGAGGAATGAATGTCCTAATTTGTTTGATCAGGTCAGAATGTCTCTTGCTGCAGACTTCCATTTCTGTACATGTTACTTCTGTAAATATTTGTCATTCCATCTTATGAATTACCTGTATTTACCTTTTTTCTACCTGTACTACTTAATTAATACCTGTAAAGTTCTGTTCACTTCTCACATTGATTATGCTTAGTGTTTTAGCATGTGTTAAATGTTAAGTATATCTTGTACTTACCTAAATAGTTTTTTTTTTTTTTTTTTTTTTTTTTTTTTTGTACTTCTCATTTGAAATGTCTCCTTTACTCCATATACACAGGTACAAATTCAAAATTCCAATAACGAGATTTTGTTGTACTTGAAAATACTGTGACTACAGGAATGAAGCATTCATATCTATATATAATTATCACACATTTTGATATTGGTAGCTCAATTGTAGAGTGATAGTAATAGCCCCGAGGTTGTGAATATATATATACATAAATAAAATATGTCAATAAGCTAGATGACTGCAAGGTAAATGTGCTTACAGACCATATACTCTGGTTGTGTCGTCTATAGTGGTATAAAGTAAGTGTCAGTTACTATAGTGCTCTAGTTCCGACAGTGTGAATGTGATGCTGTGTGTTTCTCCGTTCTTACTGATGATGGGAATTTAAAATGGATGATTGAGGTGGAAAATATACATATATACATGTATGTACATTATTATATATGCTGACCTAGTGCAATGTAGGTTATTTTTTTTTTATATTGATTTTTGTAACCTAGAAATATACCTTTTTACCTGTGTACTGGTATTCATTTGTCTTTGTGGGTGTGTCTGATATATATTTTGATGTGAAGATAATTGTACATTTGTATGCTAATAAAGATATATCTTGAATTCATTATAACACAGACAGGAATTATCAGGAGTATATATGTCTGTCTGTCTCTGTATTTATGTGTGATAATATTTAAATGGGAAAAAGAGGAAAATATGGTAATAATCTGATATTAACTTTGATGAAACATGCCTGACAGTCACTGAATTGTCACAATTTACATGTACAGTGGAACCTGTTTTGAGAGACCACTCCTGCCATTAAAATGTGGTCTCTCAAGACGGGTGGTCTCTCAAAAGAGGTTTTATCTGAAGGGTTACTTAACGAAGTGGTTTTCAGAATGTGGTCTCAAAAGCCAGACCTGTGGTCTTTCAGGACAGGTTTCACTTTATATCATAATAGTTTCAGTCTTTCCGTCGGTAAGGTAATCAGCAAATTGACTTTATTCGGTGTCCATGTAAGACCATTTGTCATTCTGATTTTATTTTTATATAACTACATGAAACTTACATGTATGTATTGTATATTGCAAAGATTGATAGAAATTGAAATACAGCACCAAGATTTTTAAGTAACTTAGAAAAAAAAAGTTCTTACCAATGAAAAATGTATACATGCATCAACACATCTTAACTGAACATATATACATTGTATTTGATGTCGCAAAAACATTAGATATATTATATATGATGTTGCAAAAACTTTATTTGATGTTGCAAACAAACATTTTTCTGATATCATTGATATGATCTCGGCTTTTGAAATGTGAAGCATGTCACCTCTGGTGCATGAAATGTGACATAAGATTATTAAGCATCATTAATTGTTAACATTGTGATAAAGTTATCTCATAAGAGTCCAACTTAAGATATTATGTAAACGGGATGCCCCTCTGGCTGTGATACAGGTTTTCCAACTGGTTACACATATTCTATTGTTCACCAGTACATTAGTATACATCTGTACACCTTTCTTATTGTGTCAGACAGGAAATAGATCATTTCTTAGTATCACCTGACACTTCATATATTTCTTCCTGTATAAGCTACTCAGGCCTACACAAATAGTCAACTCTAATATCTTCCCTTTCCTTGGTCTCTCTGTTGCTTTCTTTTCTTTTTGCTTTCTTTAATCCTCTCATAATTCATCTCTCTTTCTCTCTCATGTGCAGTGCATGCATGCTTTTGGCTTATATTTCTGCTCTCTCTCTCTCTCTCTCTCTCTCTCTCTCTCTCTCTCTCTCTCTCTCTCTCTCTCTCTCTCTCTCTCTCTTTCTCTCTCCTTGATAAATGAAAAAAGTCATAAAAAGCAATACCCTGTAAATTCACTGACACCTGTATTTCCCATCCATTAACCCTTTCACCCCAAGTAACTAAACGGTATACTCTTTTTTTTTATTGTTTTAGACCAGCCTATTGCTGTTTGTATGGTTCACAAAGTTAACACTTTCAATCAACTCTTATTATTTGTTATGGTCAACTCGATCATGCAGTCTTAATTTCCGGACATTTAATTACACCTGTCGGATGAATAGCATTTATTTGTTCTGTGCTTATTTGCTTCAACACCTTCTTGACCACCAGGTTAACATAAAACCATCACCAATTGTGCAAAGTAATTGCATGTTTCTGATAGCCATCTTTTGTTTATTTTAACATTGCCATTAGGGTCAAGCGGTCAGTGCTTGATTCCATCATTATTAACATCAGATTTAACTACTTCCTGTTACCTCATGTTTTCCTTGATTTAATTAGATTCAGGTGTTTTACCCCTTTGACGGACACTTGTTCAGCATGTAGTTGTACATTTCATAATTTGTTAAAATGATTTCTTATTGGTGGTATGCATATGGATGTCGCCGTGGTGATCTTGTTGACCATTACAGAGTGTCCAAATCGCAGACATGCTTTCTTCACCTTACATGTAGTTCTTTTGTTATCATGATTGTGACCTACATGTAACCTTTGGCAAAAAAATTTAAAAAAAGATAAATTTATGTTATGTACATATTGCATCCCCTCCACAACCACACCCCCCCCCATCCCCCCCCCCCCCCCAAAAAAAAAAGGAAGGCAGAAGAAAATATTTTAAGCATTTTAAATTTCAAATTGTTTTGTCAGTCGCATGGATAAATCTGGAATTTGTCCAAAATGCAAACTGAAAAAAAATCCTTATAATTTTTGTAGAGTACATGTACAGTGAAGTCTGTACAAAGAAGACCACCGTCATTAGAGACCACCTGTCTTGTAAGACCACATTTTGAAAATCACTGAATTAAGGAATCATTTATACATGTATGAAATCTCTAAAAAGACACTACCTGTCGTGTAAGACCATCTTTTCTTAGAGTGAGAAAAATATTAGGAAAATCACTCGTCCAATGGGACCAGTGAATTTAAAAACCACTCGTCCTGACACACTTTCATCTTGTCCCAATTCTTCATAAATTGTAATGGAACCATTAGGACTAACTATTCTTTGATTTTTTTATGTGCCATGTGAATGCTACATTTAATAGACTACAATGTAAAATGTTACAGATCTAGAAGAAAAATTCCTTGTCTCTCAGGACGAGTACCCACCATAACTTCTCGTCTTCATGTCATTTTCACCTGTCCAGGACAAGTGGACGAGTACATTTTTTCTCGTTCTGCTTCTACTACAGAAGAGTGGTCTCTCAAGATAGGTGGTTTTTTTAAGAGTTCTCATGCAAGTGATTACATGTATATAATGTAATTGATTGTGTCTTGAGAGACCACATTTCCGTAGCTGAAGAGATGGGGGTCTCAGGACAGGTTCTGCTGTCTCATTGTTATATCATAGAATTTCTTTATGTCTCATCTTGGTTGTCTGTGCATCCATAATTAATTTCATTGTTGATTTATTATTTACATATGCTCCTAACAGTATACAAAACAATTCATCTGGATCTTCCGTTAGACAAAAACCAATACGTCTGAACATTTCAAGAACCATATTTCATCAATTTTTTAGCAGTCCGATGGTTTTATTTCAATAGAAGCTGTACCAATCTCTTTCCAGTCTGTTCCATCAGCTCTTTATAGCACAAACTGTGAACTGAAAAGAAAATTTATCATAGACTCCTAAGATTGATTTTACACACATACATTGTACAATGTATATTTTATAAAATATGTACCATATATAACTTGCTTTATTTAACTTTTAAACAAGGCAAGACATCACTCCTTATGTTTATGGTGATTTGTTTTAGTGCTTACAGTTTTGATTGTTTCTGTTTTCCATCAAGATTTGTCCTCTGTTACTGTAAAACAGTTTAATTTGGAGCAGTCGATATTGATGCACACACTGACAGACCTCTAGAAACCATTTCGCTCAGTTTAAATTAGCAGGTTGACTGACCATTAAATGCGCAAAGACCTATGTGTTGAATATTTGTATTCTGATTAAACACTTGCCAATTTTAGCGTGCATAAAAAAAAATTAAGCACATTGATGTCTTTGTGCGAAAATCGCTAAAATAAAATGCATTCTTATTAAAATATCTCATTTTACATCTAGTCTACATCACCAGCTTTAGGCAATGTGCTCCAAAGACAGGTGATCCTTCTTGACAGTGGTCTTTCAAGACAGGTTATACTGTATTCTTTACCATACTTCACTGAAGTGAGGAGCACCCAAGATTTCCTGTAAGAATGCTGGCGTGTAGGCTACAAATTAATGTATACATGTGTACATGTACCGGTACATGTATATCATTTAATGTTTCCATATATACATTGTCAGATAATTTCTGTCATTTCTGAATCTAGTTCATAATGATGTCATCTCTTATTTCATTTATGTGCGGAAAGAAGAAGTTAATATTATGTGTATGAAGACTAAATAACATATTACCCTGGAAAGAAGAAGTTAATATTATGTGTATGAAGGCTAAATAACATATTACCCTGGAAAGAAGAAGTTAATATTATGTGTATGAAGACTAAATAACATATTACCCTGGAAAGAAGAAGTTAATATTATGTGTATGAAGGCTAAATAACATATTACCGGTAGGTCACTCTGAACTCCATGCTTGTGTCTATATTTAGCTAGAAAGGTATCCTGTGTATACATAGTCAAATTTGTCCGTATAGACCACTCAATGGAACAAGCAAAAGTAGCTGTTATAAACAGGTGGCCTTTATAAAGAGGTTTATTCATTATAGAAAAAAAATTAACAAAGGTTATGTTTGATTGACCTTAATAGATAGATGCCCTTTATACAGAGGTGATGTTTAATGCAAATTTGATTGTATACATATATGTATAAGTGTATACCCCGGAACTCAAAATATAATCTCTTACTTCATTTTTATTTGGCTGTACATGTATATAAGGAAAGAGGAAATTAATATTAAGTGTACACATATGAAGGCTACATTTAGGTCACTCTGAACTCCATTTATATAAATTCTGTCTACATTCAGGTAAAGGTATGGTGTGTATTTATTATACATATCAGTATATTTATATGTACATGTGTATTTTCGTGTCTTATAAAGCTGATTATATACATGATAAATATTAATCTGATATTTACACTCAAATACACTACATTGACATGAGTAATTTGATCATGTTTGATAGTGCAGATCCTGGATTTTATTTATTTACAGGTAAACACAGTCACCTGTCTGAATTATACACACATGTGTATATTTAGTATTCATCAACAATCTGGTCAAAGGACATAGGGAAAGTAAAGGTTAAAGGTTGGGAGAGATATTGAAGTTGCCTCTGCTGTCATGTACTGACTGATGTGATTCATAATATAAATATTCGTATGTGGGACATGGGAGATTTACCTGTCTACTTACCTGAGTATACTTACAGCAATGATAATAAAGTGAACACTGAGTGTTTAAAATGGGTCATCGGAGCTAATATTGTGCATTTCCTAGTACCTGATTCGTACCTAATATATGTGTCGTCAGAATTCTGTGTACAAAATAATAACGCACCTGTAGTGTAATAAAGGTGGGGAATGGATTTATATTTTGAAATTGTCCAGGTAAGTTTTATCTATACATATTAATGTAATGTACAGTATGGTTGTTTCTGTTTGTTGTTGCTAATAAGGTGTGTTAGTATTACGATGTACCTGTATAAAGTATTTAATATGTGAGACACAATATTTTGCAGTTGTACAAAAAATGTATACCTGTATATATTGTTACCTGAGTATCTGGATAACATACCTGTGCATGTACATTAAGTCTAAAATATCACAGCAATATAAAAGAAGTAGAACTAATGTTCAAGCCTGTGTTATACAAATTATCGTATGATAGTCTTTAATTATCGGTGCATGTATATTTCTATCTTAAAACAAGACAACTGTTTTTATGACGATTAATTATATTCTTTTCATTCTCACAGCTACATATATGTATATGAACTGAAATGTTAATAGAATAAACCATACTAATGAACTTAAATTGAATTGAAACAACAGGTACATCGTAGGATAGGCTCAAAGCTAAAATCAATAAACCCTCCCTCTGAGTCGAAGCTTATTATATGTATTTGACATTTACATTTTAGTCTGACGTTGAGTCAAAACATACAGCAACATAAAACACCTCTGTGACCTTTAGTTTTCGTCCATTTTTTTTTCTTTTTTTATTTTGGACAAATTTCATTCATTGGTGATTTACATTTAAAGTGGGTATTGAGTTAATTAAAACAGTCACAGTTTAAATTGTGACATACATGTACAGGTGTACTGAGCTTAGGGTTGAAACTTACATCTGAAGTTTGACAAATATTCTGATGGAATTTGATATTGTGTGGAATCCTTTCACCAGCTGTATTTCAATCACTCCTACATGTAAATCAGACTAGATGACTTATTGGCAGATTGGTACAAATACTATAAACAATACCAAAGTTATAGTTTTACAAAAGAGGCCAAAACACGATCAAGATGATCGTTACTGTCATTAAAACTTCATCAATTGAGCTCAAATTTAACATAAATGTATATTTCAGAAAGAAAAAGTGGTATCATACAAGGCCAAATAATAAATCTAAATGTATTGCCAATCCATCTAAAAGTACCCACTGTAAAATTTAATATCTTATTTTGGGAAAAATTTAGAATTTTATAAATTATGATGCTATCTGAGTGAAATATTATTTTATACTTAACTGTATGTGAGACCTCTTTTTCTCACACACCTTTCACCATATTTTTACCAATCTGAGATATCCTTGTCTTGCACTATGGCATGAGAGACAACAATGCTATCTCAAACTTTTGTGGCTGAGATGTTCTACATCTCCACCATAACTACATGTAGCATAAAGATTCTAATAAAACGGATCTATTAAAGAGTTTACACCTTTGACTTTGTGGTTGAGATTTTCTATGTCACACTCCATACATGTAAGTAGTCACAAAATGTGTCGAACAGAAACAGATGGTGACTGTTACTTTAGCATAAGAAGTCGGGGATTTTCACACTTTTGGGAATGGGGCCTTTAGAATTGGGATTTTTAGAAACATTTTATCGAGATTGTGAAATCTAAATATATACAAATCTATGTGAAAATTCAAGAATCTCTCCAAATTGTCATTTGACTTCAATTGGTAAATTGCTACTGCAGATTGGAAAAAATTCATTGTTTTTTGCATTGGGGATGGGGCATAAAATATTTCTGCCCATATGATAGTGTGGAAAATCCCTGGAAGTGAAAGTTCTGGGTCTTTTGGTCGAGATACAGAATTGGGGTTCCATGACTGATGGTATATTAGAGTCAGGCTTTATGGGAACAACATATAAACACTGTAAACATCCATTTTCACAGGTATGTGGTTGAAAGCACAGGTGTTAGGGTCATTAGACTGACCATTCAAACTTTAAATCAAATCAGAGACATACAGTGTGTTATTGAGGAAACCTAACGTGTGTTATTGAGGAAACCTAACGGGACCAAGCCTTTTAACATGATCGATCTAAAACTTTGACATGCCTAGCATGCTGACAATATATAGAAATAAACTTATAGTCTGGGTAATGTTTAGATTAGACACCAAGAATGTGTTGTTCAAAAAATTAGTAACCCCAGTGACACCTAGTGTTATTTCAAGAATTTATTAAATCAAAGACAAACAGTTTGGATGTTAAATCTACATGTATTTTGAATTTTATGTTTACAAAAATGTAAATACAGGTAAAATATTATCATTTATGTATTTGCATATTTCTCTGTGTGTGTGTGTGTGAGGTATTTGTTAGATGTATATATTGTATGTGTGTTTATGTGTGGTTGTCTCTGGCTGTAGGTGCATTTTTGTAAGTATGGATGTCTATAGATATATGTGTGTGTGTGTGTGTATGTGGGTGGGTGAACTGGTATGTGTCTAAATTGTGGATGTATGTATATGTATGTGTGTGTCTGTTTCTGGTTATATGTTTATCTGTCCGTGGGGTATACATGTATATGTACAATGTATGTATCTGTGTGGGTGTTTGTTTATGTGCCTGTGAGTACCGGTATAATGTGCATGTGCCTACTTGGCTGGTACATGTATACATGTATGTGCCTGTGTGACTATACAATGTATGTGTAGCTGAGCCTGTCTGTGTGGGTATATGTGTAGGTGTAGGTGTGGATTAGGATATATGTGTGGGGGTATGTGGGTATACATGTAATGTACATTGTATGTGCCTGTATGACAATGTGTAGCTGAGCCTGTCTGTGTGGGTATATGTGTAGCTGAGCCTACATGTATCTGTGTATTTGTATATGTGTAGGTGTATGTGTACATGTAGGTGTCTGTGTGGTTGTGTGTGCCTGTGTGGGTATTAAAACTATTATGTGTCTGTGTCAGTATATACATGTATGTGTGTGTTTATGTATGTACCAGATATCAAACATAATATCTATTTCAAATGTTGTTCTAATACATAATATTAATTAAATATATAGGCTACCACGTCAGCAAAAGCAAATGATTGCGCTGTAATTAACGGAATGTAATTTTACAAAGACTTCGACTGATGTTTTGATATTTCTTTTGTTATTTTATTTCAAATCATTAATTTGCTTATCATATCCCTTATCTAATATCTCGAATATATATATCTATAATAAATATTTTATCTATTTCTTCCAATACCGATCTGCGAATTTTGAAAATATTTCCGATCGTCATACTGCACTTATACACAATAATAATCAATCTCGCCGACGATTTTTCGGTCATATACGGCCGAGTGAAAAAAGTCAACGCGGATTATACGCACGAAAACCCTTTTTCTCCGAGATCTGATGCTGAAATGGGGGGTGCGGATAATACGTAAATGCGGATTATACACGGCCGAATACGGTATATTACACACTCTGGCATGTGTTGAACATTAGTTTCTGTTATCAGGGAACATTCCTTATTTAATACCAATGTTAATGTGACACATTTACTAAGGAACTACTTAATAATGTGTTTTCTGTGCCTCACACTAAATCTGTCACATATTTTGTAGCAGAATGACAGCCTATTCCCGCCTTTAAAATACCTCTCTGAAGGTTTTTGTCTATCATGAAGTGTTCATAAACTAACAAAGTCCCTATATCTACATGTACCATAGCCACTGTAGATTCTTCCTGTTAAGTTAACCATTCAGGTGTAAAATGCTACAAAGAGACTTATATACAAAAGTCAGTCCCACTATCATTAGGTTTCAAGTGATTATAGGCAGTTATTTGAACTATTTTAATTTCCTTTCAAGCTGTGAAAAGTGCCTGTATCAGATTGTTGTTTACCTTACGATACTGTTTGCTCTTTTGTAATACATTTGTACACGAGAATGTTTACAAATGCACAAGTAGCATTGTAGGTGTCAATTGCGAGCTCAAAGTCATCTGTTTGCTTGGTGTCATTTTGCACCTTTTGTTTTCAAACATTTATAATCAATATTTACGTATTTCTTACCCGTCGTTGGTGAATTGTCTATTTTTATGATTTTTTGTGTCATTGTCACTGGATTTAAATCGGCCAGTCCCGGTTAATTCCAGGAGGAAATATTTGTATATCGTACAATACCTGTCAATGCTCATTATTGACGTCTTATCATTTCACTGGAAAACACTCTTTAAGACTTTTATTTATATAAAAAGCAAAGTGTAATTTTGTTACAAGTTGGTACTTATGGAATTCAGTGTGACTCGGATCTAAAAAAAAAAAATAATAAAAATTGTGAGTGAATTGTGAATACATGTACATGTATTTACTGTCTCAAAGAGAAAGAATTCTGAAAATAAGGTCAGTATTAGATAGATTTAGTAGGTTTTTTAATTGTATCTTGTGTAGAATTTTATTTTGGCAGGTAAAGTATGTCATCAGTTTGGTATTTGATTAGTTTTATGTAGTTTTTATTACTCTCTTTAAATTTGTGTTTAAAATGAACATTGATGATAGTCATTAGAGAAGTAATTTTTGTTACACCCTGTACTGGGGTTTCTCTAGGGTCGTACTGATGTTTTAGTGAGGCCCTGTGATTGGTAACATGAAAATATGTGAGTCCCAAGTTAAATTAATGAGTCCCACATAAGACAGGGAGTCTTTATATACAGGGAGTCACTTAAGCTGTCCATACAAATATCAAATCAGATACGACAGCACCACAGCAGTAATCAATGTGACTGCAGCCTACATAAAAATAAGCAAGTGAGGAATAACAGACCATTATTCAAACTGGGAAGTCAATAAATCTAGGACCCAGAATCTGAAGTACATTTTTTAGTATATTAAAAGTTGTGTCCATTAAAGACCTATACAGTGACCATCTTATGCAAAGCATGAACTGTTTAACTCATTGACCCTAAATAGCCACATTTGGACTCACCTATTTCAAAGAATGGTAAAGTCTATCGTCAGAATTCAGGAATTGGGGTTTATGATTTAGAATCTATATTTTACAATATATTTTTCTAGCAATATCTATATATATTACAGTAAAACCTGCTTTAGCAACCACCTGTGTATAAAGACCACCTGGTCACAAAGACTGTTTTTTGCAGTCCCCAATAGTAACAAAATCAACCTCTATATAAAGACCAACTCCCTATAAAGACCAGTTTTCTTGTGTCCCTTAAAGGAGGTCTTTATATACAAGTTTCACTGTAACTTGTTTTCCCCTGATTTTGACAGTAGATTGTACTATTTATTGATATGGGTGAGTCTAAATGTGACCACAGGGGTTGATGAGTGGAATAATTGACCGCTACAACATGTAAAACTTGCTGAATTCATAAAGTAGGAATAGAAGATGATTTATGAGAATTTCTAAATGATATAAATGATATCAGAAAATCTTGACGAATATTATTATTATTCATCATGTTCATAATTTTTAAAGCAGTCATGTTGATAATTTTAATGGCTACGAAATTAATTTTCCTTGTTCACGCTGCTTGATCACTACGATTGATGGCCCGTTTAACTCTGGGTCTTCAGCGGGAGTCTGACCTCTCATATGATAGAATGATATTTGCATAATGGAGTAAAAAATATGTTTCTTAAAAACAACTTTCCTTTTTTTAATACGATGAATTAATTTTATGGACAAGCGATTCATCTTCTATGATTGAGTGATTTGTTTGTTTGTTTATTGTTTAATGTACTGTAAATATTTTTTCTTAAATTGCAGTGTGGCATGAACTTTAAACTTTGCCACAGACTTACATATACCTGTTTGTTGATGATGCTGTTAGGTTTCATTAATATGCCACACCCATATGATATCACAAAACTTGAGACCCGAGTTTGTAGTATTGTTGGATACCTGTGTCAGTCGCTTTTTTGTCAAACCTCAGTAAAGGATCGACTTGATTGCCTTAGCGGTGTTTTAAACCAAACTCGTACAAATTTTCAGTTACAAAGTGTGCGGCCAGTTTTTAAGTCATCCACCCCTGAAAAATATTGGACTCTTCTGTAGATCAATGACTTAGATCAGTCTAAATGTGTCTTTAGGGGTGAATGGGTTAATGGTGGATTAGAGAACCCCAAGTCTTCCACAAGTAAATTGGCAAACTTCCCAATATAATCAGCCCAGGTTTGTTTCAGCGTGCCACAGGGAGCACAGGAATAGTCACCACACTGATATAAATTGTCGTAGGCAGACTTAGACTTGCAGTTTGGTGAGCTTTATGTTGCAAAGCAATCCCTCTATCAAACTTGACTTACTGGAAAGAGTAACACTATTAGTAACTGTATATTGGGGAACAATGTCCTGAAACATTCTTACACTGAAGTCTAATTGGGATGAGAAAAATAACAGAATAGAATGTCTAATGTAAACTTTGAATATATTAAGGAACCTTAAAATTTACAAAAACAAGAAATAATACAGTTAACAAATTAAAACTTTTAAACTTACATGTATTGTGTTATTCATACCATCCAATTTTTTTTTTTTTGGTCGATGGTTGTACTTGTACAATGTATGTACATAAATTGTATGTATACAGGGCTTTTTCTATAGTATCCACGTGCCAAAATTTGGCCCCATTCCCAATGCAAGATGCATTTTTTTTTTTTTTTTCAAATTTGATGAATAAATTCCTATGTAATGTTGAGCTCATGACCGTAATGAAAAACAATAACAATGAAAGGGGATTAATGCATTTAAAAAATGCATTTGATTTCCATGTGTGCTCACAAATTTTTTCCAATATGACACAAATTCATGTTAAAATTCCGAATTGTGTTGCCAATGGCATTTTCCCCAAATTAACAGAAAAAGGCCTAGTATATGTACATGTATCGTAGGTAAACTATACAATGTACAAAGTCAATGTACATTGTACCTGTTAGTTGTTTTTCGTCCCTTTAATTTGTGATCTATGCTCATGGAAATATTTCTGTCAGAAGACAAACCATATGTGCCAAGCCTTTCTTGAGGATATTGTTTCCTTTTCTATATTTAAACACATGTTTTCTTGTAGACTTATACTTTAGGAAAAATCTTATCTGGTTTACCTGAAGGAATGCAGAGAGATCAAATAGCATTTTACGTCTTTTTTGTACCTCACTACAATGAAACTACAAAAAAAACAAAGCTTGTTAAACGCCTCTAGATAATCAACTTTAATAAATAACAGATTTACCTGTGTTATATGTTTTTACCTGTCTTACCTGTCATTTACATGTACTTTATACACCATTTTTTAAGAAATTTGTCGCAGTGCATGTGGTGTTCCTTATGACAAGTTCTTTAATTTTATCATCAGATAAATCTTGGTAGGTTAAATATTTCTCAGTTACAGAATGAAAATATTGATATAATATCAAATTAAATATTTCTTGCTTTTCGTACCTGTGGCTTATAAGTGTCGGAATTATAGACTTATTTCGTTGTGATCTAAGGTTGTTCAACTTGTACAGTGATCAATAGTACGATCCAAGCTATAAAGTTATAAAACAGTATTTCAATGGTCACTGACTGGTCGTGGTTGTAATTTAGCGTGTCTAAGGCTATTAATGTCTCTTTCAGATCTCTTACCCTCTAATCATAACTATATTATAGACATGTTTCTTTTGTAATTTGATTAACAATGATCTATCGAACAGATGTGAAACAGATATAATTCATATCAAGGAAATTTGGTACATATACAAATATGATTATTAGACAAACAGTTTTTTTTTTTTTTTTAATATTGAATTCTATTTTTGGAATTTGGTATTCCAGTCAATGATTTGATTTACCTGTTGAAATTTAACCCATTAACCCCTTAAGACACACTTGGACCAGTCTAAGTCTTGTATGTGAATTGATGATATCTGTCTGTCAGTCCGTCTGTCTTTCTGTGTCAACAATTACATTTAGCTGGTTTGGTGTAACATGTACAATGTATATTGTGAGAAAATGTTTATTACGGTACATGTATATTGTAACTTTACATGATAGTAAAACATAATGACATCTTTTGACATGTACCTTGACCTTCACATCTGACCTTGAAATTCAAATTCCAGATGTTTTTCAATTATATGATGATTTTGAGATAAAAAGCTCCATAATTTGGACATACCACTTTTATTAGTTTTTTGTTCTCTTTTATAACATTTGTCTCTCAAGACTGTTTCCACTGTACCTGTCAAATCTGTCTGTTCAGAACATTAATATTAAAAAAAAAAAAAAACACACCTCACATCAATCTCATTCACCCCTAAATTAAGACACATTTGGACTGGTCTGAGTCCTTGAAGAATCCATTGTTATTCAAGGGTTGATGAGTTACATTTAGAACCAAAATTCTTTTGAGAGATAGTCAGTCTTTGTTAAACGGTGTTTTTGATAGTCCACAAATTCAAGAAAAAAGTTCCAGACAAATAAATCATAAAATTTGAACCTTTTTTGGGAGGCCACCTGTGTCTTATGGCCAGTATATATATACATGTATCTATGTCTGATAGCATGGTCTGTGATAATAGGTTCCACTATAGCTATACCAGAGTCAAAGTGTTCACCATACCATCCAGTAATGAACCATTAAGATGCAGTCAGTGAGTTCAGTCAAGATGAACAGTAATTAGTATGCAAAAGTAACATTGTCATTGATTGTGATAGATTAATTAATATTTCCGTCTCAAGTTTTTTTCAATAATTAATGTTTGTGCCCGTTGACATAAATCAGTGTCTATTTCTTTTCTTTCATATTGGCTTTAACCTTCAGTAGATATATAGAACACCCAGTTTGTGTGGAATACTGACATAGCACACAATAGGAGTCTTGTGTAAATTATGTGTAATTCATATCTCCCTGGCTTGTCCAAAGATACACATACATTATTTGATTTGAAAAATGCCAGAATTCTTGTATACAAGAACCTGTACATACATTTGTGTATGTTAAGAGACCACCTAATCTGACTCTGAAAATAATTACAGTGAAACCATTTATTTGCCACTGAAATGTGGTCGCTATTAAAGATACATGTATACATACAGAAGCATCAACAAGTACTGTCCGCGGGGATAGAAATTAGCAGGGTCGTATATCTTATGCACTTTCACAAATTTCATTTCTGATATTCTTGTAAACTGAGTATGCATGTACCTTGCTACATGTAGCTAATGTATGAAATACATGTACATTTACTCAAAAGTATGTTTTCATAGTAAGATATTTTAAATAGCATGTAATAGGAAGAGGAAGTTTCTGGGCTTCCAGACATGCAACTGGGCTCCAAAAATACCTGACATACGAGCCCAATTTGTGGCTCCTTGATTGCAGAGTTTAATTTCTATCCCTCTACTAGTACATGTACATGTAGATACCACATGTTAATCATGTTAACAAAAATGAAAAATTATTTATTGTTCTTGTAAATATAAAGTGACACAATATTTAGATTTCAGCTTTGCATACATGCGTTGTTCCTTGTCCAGTATTTAGATAGATTTATATCAATATTTATTTGGGTCCAAAACTGTCATAAAATACACAGAATTTGTATTCACTGACTTCTTTCAACAGGTATTCTGATAAATATTGTAATTTTTCTCCATCTAAGTGGCAACAGTTGTGAATGATTTTCGCCTTGTTGATTACATGTATGTGCATGGTATACACGGGTATCAAGGCGACTGAGTTCAAACATGTAAGAAAGGAAAAACTGTGGAAACGTAGATGTTTTGAAAACAATTAACAATTGGTACAGTATTGCTGAACACATCATGGATCTTCCACATACTTTTAGGAATGGGGCCTTTTGAATTGGGAATTTTAGCAACTTTTTATTGAAATTGGGAAATCTAGAAATACACCAAACTATGTGAAAATATGGGAATCTCTTCAAATTCATTGTCATTTGACTTCACTTGGGAAATTTTGACCACAAATTGGGAAAAAATGCATTGTTTTTGCATATTGGGAATGGGACCTTATTTCGGCCCAATATGATAGGAAAATCTCTGCACATCCACCCCAGAAAATGAAATGCCTTCATGCCTATTGTGATACAAGAATTCTCGTCTGCCTCTAAGTCTCAGTGCAAGTTTTTTTTTATCATCTATTCCTTTTGAATTTCCCTATAGATTCAATTTCAGTGCTTGCCTTATTGTATGTCAGCTGTCTAACGGGTCAGCTGCACCAATCAGTTTGACATAACAAGTTTCCGTCAAGTTTTACTGCTTATTCTTTGGGTGATAGGGTGGGGGGGGGGGGGGGGGGGGGGGGGGGGAGGTTACAAATCTGTTAATTTCAACATCAGCGCAATGGAAATGATGCAATCATGTTAATTTCTATTTTGAAATAACAGTTCTCGTAAGAAAAGCCATCAATTCTCACTTCCTCTTCTCCTAAAAATATGTGATTATTTTTTTTATTGAAATGGTTTCGGACGCTTAACTTCTTTTGAACCACAGATACAAAATGTAAGCAGGTAAATTTGACCTTATTTTTTTTCAGGAAACAGGAAAAATTTGTACATAAGAAGAGTGCTAATTGATTAGTACTCCATCAAGTCAAATTTTAATATCCTGATATTCATTTTTATGGTCTATTATCTCACCTTTTCCCAGTATAGATTGTATAGTCCAATTTTGTTAGTAGGAGTCATAAATTAAAAGTGTTAACCATTAAATTGGGTGATAATCTTTACATTTTGTATCCTAGGGGTATTTTTATTCATGTGAAACAAACTTTTTATGGTGAGAACAGTTTAAAATTCATAGAAATTCTATAAAAGGAAATAAAAAATACAATGATATGAAAAACAGTAAGTTTGTTTATTTATAGATTAATGTTGTTAGAGTTCTTTAATTTGCAGGGGTTTTCCTGGGTATTTTGGGAATAGCCATCTACCTTGAATTGGGAAAAATCAGACAGAATGTTAGGTCTTCACCATTCACCCCTAAAGACACATTTAGGCTGGTCTAAGTCATTGATGTACAGAAGAGTCCATTGTTTTGCAGGGGTTAATGAGCTAACAACTGTCCCGGCCAGTCATATTTTGAAATTGTGGTTGCCTGGCTACTGATATTTTAACTGCCATTCCAGGAGTTTGAGATTGTTGAAATAAAGGATTGGTTTTTCCCAAAAATATGTTGATTGTTTTCCACTTTGGGAAAATTGTTCCCTGGGGGGGGCATAGTAGATACATATTGCTGCTATATATGTAGAAAGTTTGGCTCAAAAATTAGCATTTTCAATGTCATTAACTCATCACTACCTGGAAAAGCAATTGGCCCTGCTGTAAATCAATGACTTAGACCAGTCCAAATTTGTCTTAAGGGTGAATAGGTGTAAAGAACCTTCAGTTCAAAAGTAAAGCAGTGTACAAGTAGCATACAGTTATTATCGAACCATTAATTTACATTATATAAGAAGTGAGAATTTTATCATATAGGTATTAAAACATGTTTGATTACTCTTTCTATGTATAAATAGATGTACATGTACAGTGAAACCTCACAATTAAGACCACCTAACAGACTGTCTCAAAGTGGTCTGATAAGAAAGGTGTTCTCTCAAGTGAAGTTCTGTACTTATGAAATATCTATCAAGAGACTGGATTGTTTGTTTTGTTTGTTTATTGTTGTTTAACATCCCACTCAAAAATCTTTCACTCATATGGAGACGTCACCAAATGCCGATGAAGGACTTCAAATTTTGGCCTATGCTCGGCACTTACAGCCATTGAGCAGTGAGGGTTCTTTAACGTGACGACACCAACTGTGACATGTAACCTCAATTTTTACTATCTCAACCAAAGAACAGGAAACCAACCTGCTGCCGGCTGGACTCGAACTGACGACCTCATGATCAAGAGTCGAGCGCGCTTCCAACTGAGCCAGGCTGGCTCATCAAGAGACTGGAAATCCATGGTCTGAAATGTGAGGTGTTTTCCTATTCGAGAAAGTCTTTAGGTGAGGTTCCATTGCATACCATTATTAGTATATGTATTATAAATACAGAAATTTTAGCAAGACTTTATTTTCACTATAAACAAATTCTAGATTTATTCGTGAGATGATATTTTCAAATATTGATAGTTTTGAATGCTCATTTCATTCTTCTATAATCATATTTCATTATGCAATAATTTTATTTTAGTGAGTGAGGGCTCTCATGAAATTACGCATAAAATAAAATTCTCGCAAATTAAACTGGATTTATAGTACAATGTACAAAGGCAAATGACCTTATTGCTTTGAGGTCATGATGTTGGAGTTTGTAGTTGTACACAAATCTGAGGTTTCCCTCTTTGATCCTTTCTTCTGGTTTATGATGAATTTTGACACATTGAAGAATTGCATCCAAGTTTTTCATGTGATTTAACTTCAGAGTACATGTTTCTTGTTAATCTGTTCATTTCTGTTTTCTTTTTTGCTTGGAATATAAATCTTGACCCTCAGAATTTAGAGGTCAATTCCACCACCATTAAAAAGTGTCCTTATTTCATCTTGAACTCCAATTCAACTCGGGAAATTAGAGGTTTACAACTCGGGGAAATTAGAGGTTTAAGTCTTACTGATTGAATGATTATCTACATACATTGTAATGATATGCCATTAAATTTAGATGTGTTAAGACCAATCACAAGTAGAGAGAAGTATCTGTATCCCAAGACCAATATCACAGGTAGAGAGATGTACCTGTATCCCAAGACCAATATCACAGGTAGAGAGATGTACCTGTATCCTGAGACCATTCACAGGTAGAGAGATGTACCTGTATCCCGAGACCAATATCACAGGTAGAGAGATGTACCTGTATCCCGAGACCAATATCACAGGTAGAGAGATGTACCTGTATCCCGAGACCAATATCACAGGTAGAGAGATGTACCAGAGTCAGCATCTGATGATCTGACACCCCACCCCCTTTTACTTCACCACTGAAGTTTTGTATTTGTATCATCTTTGTTTTTGTCCTATAAAATCTGATAAATTCTGATTTAGAGGACCATCTTACATGTTGTATGCTCTAGACTGTCATTGCAGTGGAGGCTCTTAAAATCACACCCACAATAAAACCACTTTGGTTTGATTTTTTTTGGGGGGTGGGGTGGGGGATTATGGTATTTTTTATGTCACACAATTTTGTTTTTTGTTATTTGGTGGAGAGAAAGAGAGAGAGAGAGAGAGAGAGAAAGATATAGTTAGTTAGTTAGTTAGTTAGGTCTCCAGTTTTAATTCATCTGAAAGATCTCTGCCAATTCCAGTGCTGAGTGCTTGGTCACCTATTAATCTTTTGTTTTTTTGTGGGTTTTTTTTAAAGTTGAATAGATTTTAAATATTAATAAAAATAAGATGTTATTTGTCTAGCTTTCAATATGGTACTTTAACATTGAAGTAAATGAAATCCGTGATTCAATTTTACATGCTCTTAGTCTGCTCTCGCATATACATGTACTTAAAAGTATTGTAACCATAATCTGTTTCTATTTATTTAATAGACAAGAAAGTTTTAATATTATAACAAGATTTTTTACTGTGCCAATTCCAAACAATGGGGCCTTTTTATCCTTTTAGTTTTATCATTTTTTTCCATCCAGGATTTAGTTTTCTAATTTTCTTTAGTGGCCTTTAAATCTTGGGGTTGTTTCCTATCAATATTGTACTGTTTTCATTACGCATCTAAAATCTGCAGTATTGTCATAATTACCTTAACCAGTTCAGACGATTGCTTCAGAACAATATAGATATTGAGCAGAAACGAAGGAAACTTTGTGATCACGTGTTTTTGAGGTTTAACATTTCTGTGTCATTTGATGAAAAAAGTGAATGTTTGATGTGTTTCCACTAACCCATCAGATTAGTACTAACTGAAATACTATAAAAGTGTGTTGTTAAGTACACTATTTTCTTATGCAAACCATATGCATGGGATATTTTACACGATGTCAGCAAGTTACTGAGAGCCCTGTATCAAAGGATAATTCCTCTAATTATGTATTTTTTTTTTATTTACATTTTTTAAAATAACTACTGTATACAGGGTTATTTTCGCCCTAATGCACTTGCAAACGGTTTCGCCCCATTTTAAATTCGCCAGACTTTTATCATAAAAGATAGATGATTTACCATTTTAAATTTGTCCAGTTTTGAATTTGTCCACTGACGATGAGGGCGAAAGGGGCAAAAATTTCCCTGTATACAGTACACAACATTTTATGTACAATATATGTGCAGTACATACACTATGATAGTTGCCTGCTATTGGAAGTTTTTTTAAGGTGCATAGGGGGCCTCCGTGGCTGAGCAGTAGGAGCATTGCACTTTAAAAATTGTAGTCTCTCACCTATAGTCAGTACATGTAGATGTACGTGTTCGAGCCCAGCTGGCAGTTAAGCTGATTTTGTGAGTGTGCCGGATTACTTGCAGAAGGCAGGTGGTGTCAGGGTCTGCCTGAGTGCATTGTAACTGGTTTCTCTCCTCCACCACTAAAAACTTTCCACCGCCATATGACCGAAAAATTGTTCAGTATGACATACACATCAGACAATTATTTTTTATTGAGGTCCTAGACAGGGCAATGTGTCTAGGTACAAATTAGGTGCATATAGAATGTATAAAGCTACCTGTTTGTTCATTTCAGTATTACTTTCTGCAATTTGTGTTTATATTTATACAGATATACACATGTAGTACCAATATAATATACACACACACACACATGTATATAACATTTGAACTTATAACTCATTAAACCCTAAAAAATAATGAACTCTTCTGTAAACCAGTAGCATAGATCAGTCCAGATATGTCTTTTGGGGTAAATTGAGTTAAAGACAAGAGTTCAGAGGAGCTGGCAAATACACAAGTTTTCTGTCTGAGCATTTGCCTGTTAAATTTACACCTGTGTGTATGTATACTATTGAGTCACAGTCCTGATTGCCTCTCACCTGGCAGGTACAAATTTACCTTTTCCATGTAAGAAGAAACAATTAATTGGATAATACATAGATAAGTCTTTTTTATGAGAAATGTTTTATCTTTTATTCAGCTGTCCAGAATAATTTGGCCTCATGATTTTATAATATGATTCAACCATTTACGGAAATTGCTCTGTCTCTGCGTAGCACGTGCAGTGCTTTATTATATTATTCAATATGATAGCTACTGTTTTTTGCAGTGTGATTTTAACTTATACAGTATACCCTCCCCCCTGAAAAAATAATGGAATCCTCTTCACATAATACAATAATCCTGTCTTATTGTATTTATTTGCATTTTAAGGAGTGAATAAGTTGAAAGATCATCTTATAAATGATACAAACACCTTCTTCACTTTCACTTTTAATGATGCCTTTACTTACAAAAAACATATCTTGAATACTGAAAGGAAAATTTCAGATTTTTAACTTGTAACCCTCTGCTTGCAAGACATTTTAATGCTTACCATTAAGCCACAGGTATTTCAAGATATTAATTTTTTTGGTATAGATACAAGTTTTGAAAAAGAACAGCAATATGAAAATTTTTGCACAATTTGAAACGGTTATCCCCAAGACGTACTGAATAATTAATCTCAGCGCAAGTACAAGACCCGCTGGAACTTATGCTGGCTTTTTTTGGAAAGTTTACAAGAGGAAGGCTAGTGGTTTCTTCCCGGGTACATTGTAACCAGGCATTCTCCTCCGCCATTAAAAACCGGCCGCAATCATGTAACTGACATTTTTTTTTATGTGGCATAAAACACTCGTCAAACGAAGAAAATACAGTAAAATAAAAGTTTTGTATTTGATTTCATTAATTCTCCATTAAATTAGCATGATTTATGGCAAAAACTGCATTATTATTCAAATTTTTTATTCTTTTTATGTTTTACATAATCTGTATGTATGAAAACATATATATAGCTCAGTGCACTACGATTAATTATCCTTACATACCTTTGCATGTTGATATGTACAATGTACATGTGTTATACCTACACTACACAATGTACGTCAAGTTTCCCCCTAGGCCATAATATAGCTGCAAGCAAGATTGACAGGGTTAACACATGTATAGATTGTACTTCAATTAATCAAAACTTGGTAAAATATATTACATCTGAAAAAGAATAGAGATATGTACATTGTAATTGATACATGTATACATACAATGTAGGTAAAAAAAAATGAAAAATGAAAAGGCGTTGTGAGTGAGGTAAGCATATGGACTTTGCACAATGGCAGTTTGTGTTGCCATATCTGGATCTTCATTAAGGTACTTTGGGTGGAGTCTGTTCTGAGTCTCATTGTTATAATATAGGTTTTTATTGTGTATGTTATAAGAGATATAGGTACAGGTCTACCAAGATAGATTGGCACATGTTTTTCAGACCACAAAGAGTGTATACTAAATCGTAACAGGGGTGACAGGCTAGATTTCGGCATAAAAGTATGAGGTCTAATAATACATGGAAACAGAGTCAGATAAAATGTTTTACCTGTACACCCCTACTTTTTAGAAAATAGACTGTACTGTTTGGGGTTCTGACCGAACCCAGTTGTGCCAATTTATCTTGGTAAATATGTACCATCTTTATCATAAAATTTAGAACAAAAACACCAAAAGTGCTTACTGGTAACTTGTGAAACATACACTGGTAAGATGAGAGAAAGTGAAGAGTCAAAGGGAAATGTCAGTATCATGAAATCTAAGTACAAGTGAGGTGTAGACATCAAATCAAAAGGTAAAAAAAAATTGCAGTATTAATTCGTTGGTGTATGTAATGCCTGGACACCTCTGAAATAGATTACTACGACTGACAAAAACAAGAGAGCGATGAAATAACACAGCTGTCGCATATCACACATTAGTCACTAACGTTTTAATCTAATTCGAGACTGAACTTATCAAAATTTGAAATTATTTAAAGTTGATATGATATCACATGGCATTAATGCGATGATTAATTTTGTTGACATTGACACATTTAGTCATTTGTTTGTGCCCTGCTCTCTACATATGTGTCTGTTAATTGTACCATGTAAGTATTTATATATATATATATGTACATGTATGTAAATGCTTGTATGTACATTTATGTATTTTGTTGTGGGAACTTTCCCAAGTTTAATTTGGATGACAGAAACGTATACCAGGATATACAGTGTAATCTCGTTATGTCGAAATCGGTTGAGTCAAAATTCCGGATATGTCTCAAAGTTGAAAGTCTGGCCTCGATTTTTATAGATAGAATAATATATCAATTAAAATTTTTGGATATCTCTTTTTCCGGATATATCGAAGTAATAAGGGTGGTCCTGTTAGTTTCGAAATAACGAGATTCCACTGTATATTATGCTAACTTTATATACTGGTATGCCATTGTACCATTCACTGCAGGTGTCCTGGAGTTAGACAAAATTATGTGGAACTTCAGAATATTTTTACAACAGTTTCGAGATGCCGTACTATACCAAATCACATTTTAACTAAAATTACTTGGGAATATACACAAATTTTCTTAACTTTTGTAAGTGTTTTCATTTGTTATATGCAAATTATTTTTTGGGGATGTGGAATGTATTTCAATTCACACATGAAGAGTTCTGTTATAAGTTTATAAGTATTAAAGCATGGAATATACTTTTTAGATAATTTTTTGGACATGTAAATAATTTGGCATGTGTCTCACTTGCTCAGGGACCCCGACAGCTGAGTGGCTAGAGCTAGTCGCTAAAGTTAAATACTAGCTTTGGCCATACAGGTACATTTGTATTTTTGCTACCTATGATTTCTAGAAATATATGCTGTTAGTACCTTTATGATAATGGATTTTATTTAAATTAAAATCATTTTTGCATAAAACTTTCACATAGAATAAGATATTCTTGTTTCCTACGTGGATATTCTATAAATAGATTTTATTTAATTAGATTGTGTTTCAAATGAGAATGTCATTTAGCCGAATATGAATGAAGGCAATGAAAGACTTTAAATAATTTAAATTAAATACCATTGAATCCAGATAAGTTGTGGTCTTTTGAAATTGATTACATTAAGTCTGCCTTAGAGAAGTCAATAAGATTTGAATTGGCATTTGTATTTGGATTCATGATTGAAATTTACAGAAAGCAACTTTCTTTCTTTCTTCCATGTATCTTTGTCAATGAAAACTTACAGGTAGTCAAACTTTGACCAGAAACAAAATTTTATAAAACCATAAACCTGTCAGTTTCTACATAATAGAAAATTAGAAAATAAAAGATTATTTGCTCTCTCTCTCTCTCTCTCTCTCTCTCTCTCTCTCTCTCTCTCTCTCTCTCTCTCTCTCTCTCTCTCTCTCTCTCTCTCTCTCTCTCTCTGTCTCTCTCTCTCTCTCTCTCTTTCTCTCTCTCTCTCTCTCTCTCTCTCTCTCTCTCTCTCTCTCTCTCTCTCTCTCTCTCTCTCTCTCTCTCTCTCTCTCTCTCTCTCTCTCTCTCTCTCTCTCTCTCTCTCTCTCTCTCTCTCTCTCTCATTTTTTGTATTTCTCTTCCTTTCTCTTCTTATTTCCACTCTCATTTCCTCTCTCGGTTTCATTTTCGCATGGTTGGATCTGTACACAACACTAGGAGGTTCAGGTATGTGTTGGCAGAAATAAACTTAATATTTTGTTCTTTTTTGTAGGTATACATTGTACTTTCCAGGCTCGTTACTGACACCTTGATAAACAATTACAGACAGGTGAGTTTAGTTTTGTTTCTCCTATCAATTACACACTTTTATGCATGACCAAATATGGATACAAGAAAAACCTTATCTTTATATATATATATATATATATATATGTATATTTCCAAATAAATATACATGTACAGAGACTGTAGATTTATACAGCTTTTACTGAAGATGACCATCTGTAAGAAGGATATCAAGTTTGAAAAAAAGTTCCTGTTCGGGGGGGGGGGGGTATAAAAGATAAATCTGTGTTTAAAAGATAAAAATGCTATACATGTATCAAATAATAAAAAAAAGGTTTATATAAAAGCAGACTCCATCTATCTCAATACCTGCTACATTTACACCTGCGATTTACCTGAACAAAAAAATTTAAAAAGGTAAACACCTGATACGTGTGTATCAGTTTGACCTACTTTATGAGGAGCTGCATAATTTACTTGTTTCATTGTTGCAGTTTCAGGTGATAAAATTACATTCAGGAAAAACTATTCGAATCATTTTTTTTCTTCCTTTTCAGATTCAAATAACATTATTATCTATGTTTTAAATTATCTAAACTTTCATTTTTACCTGTACTTATGGTGTAATTACAGTGTAATTGGTTAGTTTAATATATCATTACTCTCTTTACATACATGTACTTTAGTTTTAATTCAATAATTAAGTTATTATCCCATGGAGATATCCCTTTTTTTCACATTTGAAACAAATTTCTTCTCTGATAAACAGAAAGATACGTTAAACGTTTTATCATACTTAAGCGTCAACAATGACAAGTATGTGTGTGTATGATTGTGATGTTGGTAGACATTTCAAGTTCCTTATTTACTTCAAGTATTGCGTACTTCCCTTTTCAAATCTTAATCCATTTCCATTTCTTTGTCCGAAAACAAGATCGCTTAAAAAAAATAAAACTTTAAAGAAAGAGCAGAAGAAACTAAAATAAACTCACTGTATAAAATTTCATATCTTTTCAATTCTATTTTGAATTTGTCATGCTGCAAAATATTTTGAGAGCAAAAAAAAAGGTCCAAACCAAACAAGCTTGTGATGATATGTCGACCATTTTTAGCTCTTTTATACACATGACTCCAGATCGTTAAAGATTAAGATTTTCGGGATGTTTATTCGCAGGATTTTTTACTTTATATAGACCAAAAGCAAACCAATACAAGATTTGGTATCAAAACATGTTATCTCCTCAGATGACAAAGAAACATTTAATAGACATGCACAAATAATATTGATTCATCTAAACTTGAATAGGTAAAGAATTTTCCTTTTAACTGCTGGTATGAAAGACATGACACAACTTTGATTTTAATGTTAGAAAATACCACAAATAAGCTCATTGTAACATCTTCAGCCTGTGTTGACACTTACAGGCAAGTGTAACACCTGTGCTAAGCCAGTTATTCATACACTTGTCCAGCTAACATGTATAAGTCAGTTATTCACACCTGTACTAAATATATAAGCCAGTTATTCTCACCTGTGCTAGACATATAAGCCAGTTATTCACACACCTGTGCTAGACATATAAGCCAGTTATTCACACATTTGTCCAGCTTACATGTATAAGTCAGTTATTCAGACCTGTTCTTAATATATAAGCCAGTTATTCACACCTGTGCTAGACATATAAATTATTTATTCACACCTGTGGTAGACATATATGCCAGTTATTCACACTTGTTTAGCTTACATGTATAAGCCAGTTATTCACACCCATGCTAAACATATAAGCCAGTTATTCACATCTGTCCTAGACATATATGGCAGTTACTCACACCAAAGCCTGACATATAAGGATGCTATTTATCCTTGTATCTGACATATAAGTCAGTTATTCACACCCATTTCTGACATATGACTCTGTTATTCACACCTTAAAGCCTGACATATTATGATGTATTAATCCCTGTATCTGACATATAAGTCAGTTATTCACACCCATGTCTGACATATGACTCTATTATTCACACCCAAGCCTGACATATTATGATGTTAATCTATTCATCCATGTATCTGACATATAAGTCAGTTATTCATACCCATTTCTGACATATGAATCTGTTATTCACACTGAAGCCTGACATATTATGATGCAATTCATCCCTGTATCTGACATATAAGTCGGTTATTCACACCCATGTCTGGCATATGACTCTGTTATTCACACCCAAGCCTGACATATTATGATGTTAATCTATTCATCCATGTATCTGACATATAAGTCAGTTATTCACACCCATTTCTGACATATGAATCTGTTATTCACACCCAAGCCTGACATATTATGATGCAATTCATCCCTGTATCTGACATATATAAGTCAGTTATTCACACCCATTTCTGACATACAAGTATGTGATTCACCCCTGTATCTGACATATATAGGTCAGTTATTCACACCTACATCTGACATATAAATCTGTTATTCACACCCATTCACATGTATAAGACATACATTATTTGTAAGCTGATTCACACACAAGCAGAAAATGTTGATCAGTAAACATATCATGCCATTTTCATTTTTTTTTCTCTGCTTAGATTTCAGTATTACCTGTATTGAGAATATTCTCAGAAATAAGTAAATTCTTGAGTTTTATGGTTCCAGAATTCCAAACCCAGTTATCTCTCTTCCTCTCCCACCAACCCAGTCGCCATGGTATAACTGAAAAATTTTCGAGTGTGGCAGAAAACATCCTTAAAGTTAAAACACACTATCAAGTTTAACTCTGACATGACCATCAACCCCTGAAAAATATGGAGTCTTCTGTAAATCAATAACTCGGACCAGTCCAAAATGTGTATATTAGGGTTATAGAGTTATAGTACTATCTTTATAGTTAATTCTATATACACCTTTCTCTAATACATGTAGTCAGCTCACATTGGGCTAGTGATAAAGTGTTGGTCTTGCAAGTCTGCTGAGGAGAGGCTTTGGATTTTAAACTAATTTGAATGTGTCAGAAAATATCATTTAAAAAAAGGATCTATTAAACATGTCTTATCTATAAATAATCCTAGAAAGATACTGTTTTGTATTTTGAGGTCTAAATTATTAATTACCAGTACATGTAGTTATAATTTGCCATAGCGGCTGTGTAATTGGATCTTCTGTTGCTAATGGATTTTCTGCATTTAAGTTTCTTCTATCCGTTTTAATGGTACACCAACCATAAATGTACAGCCACCATTGATAAAAGTCCTGCTTCACTCTGTCATCGTCCTTCATGTTTGTGGGGTTATTTATGGCGTCCTTTATGTTTGTCGGGGTTATTTATGGCGTCCTTTATGTTTGTCGGGGTTATTTATGGCGTCCTTTATGTTTGTCGGGGTTATTGATGGCAGTAATTATTTTCTGCTGATTGTGTAGATGGTACGCCAACACTACCCTCTGTAGAAAACCATTAATATTCTGATGAAAGGGATTCCATTTTACGAGTGCACCTGTTAATAGCATTTTCTTGTTTTTTTTAATATTTTGTATCACATAAATGCATAATGCCATCCAAATCCTAGTTTACCAGGTGCATTCCTAACATGTGTGTGTACAACACATGCACACATTCTCTCTCTCTCTTTCTTTCTTTCTCTCTCTGTCTCTCTCTCTTACACACTTTCCTACACTCCGTCCTCTCCTTCCTCTCTCTCTCTCTCTCTCTCTCTCTCTCTCTCTCTCTCTCTCTCTTTCTCTTTCTCTTTCTCTCTCTCTCTCTCTCTCTCTCTCTCTCTCTCTCTCTCTCTCTTACACACACTCTTTCTTGCACACACACACAAACACCCTCTCTCTGACTATCAGAATTACAGGCAATCTAATATTGATTCCATTTTTATACATGTACATTGTAGATCTACATGTACTCAAAGAGATTTAAAATTGTGGTTATATGACTATTTTCTGAAACAGATTATCTACAGTAGCGCAGTATCTCTCCTGACTGTGATACTTGTTCATTAATATATCTTTTATTCATCATCATTTCATCAAACATCAGTACATTATAAGCTTGGTGTGACAACCAGTTGTCATTTGAACATTCACAGAAATAACACGTCAACATGACTTGTCAGACTAAACAAAACGTTTTATAAAATCGCTGAAAAAAAATTATGACAGTTACGCCATTTTCAAAGTTCAGTGTATGACAGTTGCTGTCAAATCCGTGCACGAAATCGGTTTTCCAGATTTGCATTTCAGCCGAGGATCAAACGCAGTGATTTGATTTTCGTATGATATATGCATACAACTGATTATAATGGAAATCTGATTACTTCCGTATCCCGAAATTTATTAGATGTTTAATGTCTAACTATGGTTCTAATTGATATAAATACAGTAGTCACAGAAAATTAAAAGTCGATATTAAATTATATTAAGACAGGCAACATGTAGGGATATTTCAGTAGCTCTACAGGTATGTTGGACTTCTTAGGTATTTTCTGCATCGGGGTAACCATGGCACTGTGCATGTTTCTTTTATTTTTTAACTCATTGACCCTGTAGTCACATTTGTACTCGCCTACTTTGAAAAACGGTCCAGTGTCGAAATTCAGGAGTATATGAATAAGAATCCAAATTTACAATAATTCATCCTGCATTAACTTGTTCACACCTGAATCATGACAGTGGACCATTCTATGTATTGATTTGGATCAGTCTAAAGGTGATCACAGGGGTTGATTTATTTCTATGTAACCCTTATATAACATAGGCAGGGATTTTCAGTCATTCTAGACATTGCTTTTATTTTTTTTTCACAGACTGCCATTTATGGGGTAAAAAATTTTTTTCTGTATAAACTTATTTTTAGGGTTATAGATTGATATATATTGAACACAATTAAAATGGATTTAAAACAATGTAATGTCATGCTGACATAAAAATCAAAGAAAACATGGATATAATCATACTGATGTAAAATTGCACAATCCCAATAATTAAAACAATGTAATGTCATGCTGACATAAAAATCAAAGAAAACATGGATATAATCATACTGATGTAAAATTGCGCAATCCCAATAATTAATACATATATTTTGCCCAAATTAGAGCCTAAAAGAATTCATTAAACATAACCATCCGGGATCTGTTACAGTAAAGGTTAGAAAAATGGCGCTGCACTTCAATCGCGAAAATCTTTCCCAATTGTTTCTTTGCATGTTTTAAAGGATGTTGAGGTAACTGTTTACAATTTATATATAATTTCCTATTTGTGTGCTGCGAAATAAATGAGATTTTATGAGAAATGATAAAAAATTGGAAACTGTTTTAGTACCCAGTATACATGTAGTTCTGTTTTCACTACATACATCTAAATTGGGGATGTAATCCTTAAAACAATGAAATAAATGATTGTTATTTTTTTAATCAAGAGAAAAATTTTATGGTAAAACATATAAATATGATTTTTTAAATATTTGTTAAAGTGCATCTTTAACCCATCAACCCCTGAAAATAATGAACTCTTCTGTAAATCAATGACATAGAACCAGTCCAAATGTATTTTTAGGGGTGAATGTGTTAAAAGGCATTCTTAGTTGTCATGGATACAAAGATGTATCTACAGCTGGCATTTTTTGGTGGCATTTAAATGTACTTTCTTACAGTAGGCATTTTCGGGCTTCCTAGATATTACGACCATTTCAAATATGGTAGATATGAATTTCAAACAAACATGAAATTCCTGTCAAAGAACAAAGAATAGAATAATTCCTGTGTCTATGTGCCATATTTATTTTATTCATCACTAATATACAGTAAAAGTGTGAGATATGTAGGGGTCATCTAATATGTTTTTCTTTGTGTAAATTTAGGCAATGCTGCTATGAGAAAATTGTATGTCTGATTTGCTGGACCAGTCCAATACATGTCTGCATAGGTATATATTTATTATGCCTATCCCTCTGTCCATCTGATAAAAATTCTTAAATTCATATATATATATATATATATATATATATATATATTTGGACATTTTTAACATTTAGACTGACCCAAATCAATAAATTGTATGGCCTACTGTCATAACTCAGGGGTGAACAAATTAAAATTGCAGGAAAAATATTTTAAGATTTAGATTCTAAATATTATATTCCTGAATTCTGACAATAGACTCTGCCATTCTTTGAAATGGGCAAGTCTAAATGTGGCTACAGGGGTCAGTGAGTTAATATAGAGGTCCGTTAGTCAGGTTCTGCTCACTTTGTAATGAGGAAACAGTCCTTGTCACAAACACATTATTTTTATACTGTCAGATGACAAGTAAGTTGACAGCTGTTGAAGATGGTACGAAATATATGATTTGTCACTTTATTCAGGTGTTAAATGACTAGTCCCTTACATGTGTCATATGATGTAAAACAAAACAAAAAAATACAAGAAAAATACTAAACCTAAACATGACCTAACAAATGATCCTTGCCGATTTCAGACACACGTTAGCTGTATTTTATTATGGTGTAATAGTCAGGGATGTCACCAGAGGTAGAAAAGATCAAATGACGATTAATTGGTCTGTGCCCAGACAATCATTGTCGTTATGGCGTAACATATATAACTGTATTAATACCTGTTTTCTATAAAAAGAAGATAAAAAGCCATTGATCATATATATGCAAGTGATTATGTTCGTGTGTACATTTTTTAAAATATCACATATTTGTTTCTCGTGAATAAGATTTACTAGTATGTATATCCGATATATTCTTCCACCTTTTACAGGCACATCTACCATTTTGCCAAGCCAGAATTACTCTGTCCATACCCTAGGGTATAGACAAGTTACACGTGCTACATGGTCATTGTATGATGTCACAATATAATTTTATAACTTGGGATTTCAGGAGAAGACAGTACATTAGAAGTTGGGTCAGATTTTATTTACGTACATAAACGTGTGTCTGAATCATGGGAGAAAAACAATCAAACATGGCTGTTTTGAGTGGAAAGGGAAATTTTAACCCTCGTGGTAAGAATCTGAAAATCCAATCATCCGGAAACCCCCCGGATTGGGCAACCAGATCCTTACCACTCAGATGGAGATTTCCTTATCCACATGACACCCATGTAAGATTCTATTATTCAAACTACAGTAATACATCGATGAACGTACATGTAGTCAAAAGTCTTGTTGAAATCAGTGTCATTCAAACAAAAGTACATGTACATGTTGGTAATATACATCTATATTTTAAGATGTCGACTTGATATCTTTCATTAAAATATTTGGAAACATAAGGTAATTATTTGATGTCAAAGGCATTTTGACCTTATGACAAGGACACGCCGTGTGACAATTTTCAAATGTTTAAAGTGAGTCGTTCATTACAGTCCTTTTCTTTCTGTGTCATGTCTTTAATCTTATTGTAAGAATTATATTTGTAACCTTGAGACAGATTTTTAAGGATGCTTAAATAAAAATGTTCCTCCTTGGATGTCACCTTGAAAGAGACGGCTTTATCATGTACACTTATAAAGTGTCGTCAGTCACTGTTGTTCTTGTCTCTTCTGATGTATGATTTGAATTTAATCTACTATAATTCTCAGATATCACTTCAAGTGGCTTGTCTGTGTCAAGACTTGTTCTATCTTTTTGCCCTTTCGGCAGAACTCCAATCCTAAATAATCATCCAGTTTTGTAAACTAATCCTGTTGAATGAAGATTTCACAAATTACAATGTATGTTAACCACATTTGAATGATTAATTTTCCAATATCTAAGTAAAATCAGAACTTTTGTAAAGCCTAAAACTTCTAGCTCCATCATATACTTTTTGTATGGAATCTCAATAGTGTTGTTTTTGTATGAGATCTCAGTAATGTTGTTTTTGTATGGAATCTCAGTAGTGTTATTTGTATGGAATCTCAGTAGTGTTATTTGTATGGAAACTCAGTAGTGTTATTTGTATGGAATCTCAAATTTGTTGTTTTTGTATGGAATCTCAGTAGTGTTAATTATATGGAATCTCAGTTTTGTTATTTTTGTATGAAATCTCAGTAGTGTTGCTTTTGTATGGAATCTCATTAGTGTTGTTTTTGTATGGAATCTCAGTAGTGTTGTTTTTGTATGGAATCTCAGTAGTGTTGTATTTGTATGGGATCTCAGTAGTAATGTATTTGTATGGGATCTCAGTAGTAATGTTTTTGTATGGAATCTCAGTAGTGTTGTTTTTGTATGGAATCTCAGTAGTGTTGTATTTGTATGGAATCTCAGTAGTGTTGTATTTGTATGGTGTCTCAGTAATCTCAGTAGTGATGTTTTTTCAATGCTTTGGGCAAGAAGATTGGATGAAGTGAGTTGGGAGATGTAATATATGTTGGTTTTTAAATCACCTCAACCAAAGGTTCATTTTGTCCATGCTTAGGGGAAAACCTGTTATGTTGTTTTTGGACTATAACTGCACAAATCATCCAAAACAGTGACTAATCTAATGAGATGAGTTATTGTACATGTACATGGTATATGTAATGTTGTCATACATATGTATTGCATCGACGTTTTTGTCAACAGAAACATAACCACTGACACTGAAAGTAATGTGCCATAAATTTAATCTAGCAATGATCCTAACAGAATGATGGTAGTCAATGTGTACATAGTAGTTGTTGATTTTGGGAATTGCAACTTACTTGCCACACCCACTAGGTCTATTCTACTACTTAACCCATTCACCCCAAAAGACACATTTGGACTGGTCTTAGTCATTGGTTTAGATAAGATTCCATTGTTTTTTCAGGGATGAATGAGTTAATTGGAAAAATGGTCCTGATCTTCTTTCAACCTGTGTGTGTGTGTGTGTGTGTGTGTGTGTGTGTGTGTGTGTGTGTGTGTGTGTGTGTGTGTGTGTGTGTGTGTGTGTGTGTGTGTGTGTGTGTGTAAACCATTACTAACACCTACATTGGTATTTTTTTAGCATTCACATACTCACAATTCATAAAAGAGAGGGCTGATAACTTTGCAGGCATTGTAAAAATATTCAAACTGGGAAAAATTGCAGGAAAACGTTATCATGAGTGGGCAGTATGTTTTCAAATGAGAAAGACATGATGTGTCTCTGTTGTTAGTCATAAAACCACAACATGCATCACATGTTAGGCTCAGTGATATTTATCGTTAACATCCAGAAAGGTCGTTATATTGAAATGCATTTGTATTGAAGTACCGACATTGGTATTTTCAAAGTGTCGCATAAGTCAATTTGAGTTGTGTATTTATAGTTTTAAATTATCATAATTTTCTAATTACGTTCCTGTATTAATATCATCAAAGTGAACGACTTAAAATGCATGATTTTAGAAACAAGTTTTGACATTTGAAATTCAGCAATTACTTATGCAGAGCAGAAAATACTTACCAAAATTACAACTTTTGATCTATTGCTCATGTGCAAGATTATTTTCTGCAGGTGAAGTGGGGGATCTTTAGGTTTAGTCCGCTGCGCACATCAGTCATTCTTTTTATGGTTTCAGTTAAAGTTCTGTGCATGTAATTACTGATCATTTTATTTAATGGATAGATAGATAGGGGGCAAGTATTGATTCATCAGTACTCCCAGAATTCAGTACTAGGTAACTATGCTTTAACTAAGATTGTGTGAATTTCGGTTTTATGACTTTATATATGCTTAATTGACTGTTGAGGAAGCCATCATCATGGCAGAGGTTAAAGCATCAGGGGCTTCAAACCATGAAGTCACTTATTTCTTTAAAAGCAATATTGAGCTGTCGTGGTGAAAAATTTTACATGCCCATTTTATGTGATATTCTATCTCATATATTTTCCAAAGAGACCATCTGGTGGTTAGAATAAGAAATTCATGTGTAAAATTGCAACAATCTTGCCAAACGTAACCCGTAATATCAGTTATTTTTTTGTCCGCCATACTTTGAGTATTGCAAATTAACTTTTGGTGATTTTTTACGAAGATTACCGAGTGACCAATAAATATGTGTTATTTGCAGTTTTTATACATTCTATTTTTATTACCCTTTGCATTTATTTTCGTACATCATCATTTCATACCTAAATCAGGCAAAGTTTGTCTTTTTCGTCATTTCAAAACATTCGTTTCTGAAATTGTCCACATGCCGGTATAACGGGTGATCTCGACCCATTTTTAACTTGTCCCATCACATTCTTGGCTTTATCATTCTTGACACATATGATCATGAACTGCCAACTCCACTGGACATGGCGGCACAACTGTAAAACATGAGGTACGCATATTTTTCACAGTTATATTGATTAGATTTTGTCAACATCAGCATTCCGGGTAACATTAAAGATCGGAAAAATTTCTTTTAGTTTTCTTTTTGTTGTAGATTAGTCCATTACTTTATATTTATTCATATATTCATCCAGTTTTCTTCAGGTATTTAAAATAGCATTGAAAAGCATATATTTTACATAATACATGCACTTTCTAATAAAAATTATGTCCTGTATATTAAAAATAAATATAGAACACATAAAACTTTAACATAGTCTGAGCATGTAAAGGACCGAGATCCCCTGACTGAATTACGAAGTACATTTGATATGGCGAAAGAGTTTATCTGAAAGGTCATTGCATACGGAAATACAGCTGGATTTTTTAAGGTACGGGAAAACTAAAATTCTAATAAAACAAATAATTTCAAAAAGAAGATCTTTTACAATGTTTTACGTGTTTGATAATGTATTTGAACACACATTTTATCATATTCTCGACTATATGTCAGGGGACAAAAATAATCATTGTGACAGCTTGTATCGCTATAATGAAATATAGAACACATAAACTTTAACATAGTGCTGAGCATGTAAAGACCAAGGATCCTCTGAGCTGAATTTCGAAGTACATTTGATATGGCGAAAGAGTTTATATGATAGGTCATTGCATTGGAAATACCGCTGGATTTTTAAGGTACGGGAAAACTAAAAAATTTAATGAAAACAAATAATTTCAAAAGAAGATCTTTACACGTTTTACGTGTTTGATAATGTATTTGAACACACATTTTATCATATTCTCGACTATATGTCAGGGGACAAAAATAATCATTGTGACAGCTTGTATCGCTTTAAGTCAGTGCTGGATTAAGTCCCACTGGAGCCTAAGTTGATTTTGTGAAAAGGTTTGCCAATTTACTTTGTGAAAACTGGCAATTTTTTTTCATTTAAAAATTAATTGATAACTGGAATTCTTTCAAATACAAATGTAACAGCATTGAAGCAGTTCTCTGCAACCAGAATAACCAATAGATGTTCAGGCAATGAAAATGGCTTCTGTGTCAGAGAACTGGAAGTTATTTCATAGACCTACTGGTATGTTTTCTGTGCTGCCACCTTACCACGTATGGGGAAGACAACTCATCTCGATCCCCCATTAAAACAGAGATCCTTTGTCACAGTAGAGATGGCAAAATAGAGAAATTTCACAGTAATTGATGCCAGTCCACAGTACAAGACAAAATTTGTGGCACATCATCTCTAGCTTGTGTATTCATCTGAGTGAAATATTGTTGTTGAGACATACAAAAGAAAAAAAACATTGAAACAAATTACACTTGTGTAAATGTGTTTTGAAATGTATCTAATGAAATGATCAGAAATTTGTTACTTAATATCCCAGATGTTATAATATGTTATCATAATAACATAGATACTGTGAGTAGGCAGATTTTACCTGGTGGATGCAACATTAGATTTGTCACTGTTGTGAAACAGACACCTGTTAGTGACCACCCCTGTAACCAATCAGCAGAGTATCAGTATCACAGGGGATTTATGTTTCTAACGATACACATGATACACGTTTGGTATCTCGGGACCAGTTAAAGCATTTATGATGCAATGAGCAAATAAATCAAATTTCAAGAAAAGACACCAATAGTAATGAATTTTGTGATGTAAGTTTTGAAGATTTAAATTATAATTTTTGTTATTGGAGTGAATCTCAAATTCGCCTTAACGTCCTGTTTTTATATACAATGATTTCATTTAAAACTCATTCTATTGATCAGTCAGTCAAAGGAACATTTCACACTGGATGGCTCCGAATATAAAGAGATGATTAAAGGAAAGTTTAATACCCTTGTGTACGGTTCAACAGTTTTCTCTTTAAATCTCGCAGACGTAAGTACATAGGTAACACACCACAGTGTCTGCCGTTAACATTCTCATCCGATTCATGCAATTCTCTGTGTATCACCATGCTGTCCTTTTCCACATGAAGGTTATCAGAAATAAAATTCTTTCTATCAGGTTTCCGAGTGGCTGGGTAATTTAATACCACCCTATAAAAATTGTTTCATCGGAACTTTTAAGTGCTCCAGTTTTCATTTGAATCTAGGTATAATGGTCAAGCAATGAGGTATGTGATTTTTTTTGTATCTGTTGTCAATAATGTGTCTGCATTACATACATGAATATATATATATATATGAATTTACATCATGTGTGTGTGTATGTATATATATATATATATATATATGAATTTACATCATGTGTGTGTATATGTATATATATATATATATATGAATTTATATCATGTGTGTATGTATGTATATATATATATATATATATATGAATTTATATCATGTGTGTGTGTATGTATATATATATATATATATTTTTATACTGTATATAAAAGTTTGAATCGTTTTTTCTTTATCTTGGCCATAAATAAAAGATTCTTTCTTATTAGATGTCTGTCAGAACTAGGTTTGTTTAATTTTCGGCTCGCAATGTTGACACAAAGTGTAAAGAGCTGATCGTCTGAGTAAAAAATATTATGTCACACCTACAGGTTCCAAAGACTTTTAGTGTGAAAGTCAGGTAATGATTGTGTCCTGATTGTTCAGTTATCTTGTAAAGAGTTGTCAGGATTTTTGGTTGGTTGGCCATGAGAAATGTACTGTTTTTAAAGTTTTGTGTCAGGTAGACAGTACACAGAAATGCTGTCCTTTATGCTACACAGTGCTTCAAAATTACATATATTCTCCTAATGAACTGTTACAGCACTGAGTAGATAATTTAGGAAATGTCATAGTGTCCCTTGTTTGTGGATTGGTTACTTAATGGTGGTATTCTCTACTGTGGTAAAGTATTGTGACTAAGTCACAACTGTTCCAAACAGGGAAGGTTGGGTTGGGGTGTCGGCTGCCATTAGGTACAGTACTTTAGGCATGTTTCTATTCCTTATTTAGTCAGTCCACTACTGATAAAATGGAGGGGGATGGGTTGGGATGGTATTATGAGGCATAAGTTTTACCTGTATCCATCCATCAGTCTGTTTGGTCAAGGTTTAGGTTAAAGTTTTGTAATTGCTCACTATTTACTGCAGGATTTGCAAAGAGGACATTTATTACTCTCACAATTATTGTTTTCTTTGTATTAATTTATGCATATTGAAAAGCAAAATAACCATAAGATTATAGAATCTTGCACTATGGCTGTCCTACAGCTATTTGATCTACATGTACATTACAAGGCTTCATTTGAATTTCCAGCGAATGTTGCGGTACATTTTTTGTTCTAGCTTAATCCTGACACATTTTCTCTGATGGAAAAGAACACACCGCTTTTCCTTTGATCCCTAACTGATTTTACAAGTTTTCAAGAGTGTAATTTTTTTTTTAATGAATAAGATTAATTGTCAAATTTTTTTATTATCATTATTATTATCAACTTTACTAAGGTAATCTGATTTTCACATTACAGTTGACAAAAAATATCAATAAAGCCATAAAAAATTCCAAAATAATTATAATCTGTTTTCTCTGATGTAAAAAATAATGATAATCTGGTTTTGGTCCTGATGAATCTGTATTAACCAGTGATTAAATGTGAAACCATTCCATGGGAACCAGGAGGGCAAATGTTACAGATATAATATCTGCTTTCGTCATTACATAACCTTGTTGTCTCTCTAAATATTTACCGTTGTTTTTATTACATCATTTTCTATGTTCATCATATCTTTTCCAAGATAGTGCAATCTTGAAACCCTCAGATTCAAGGAACAAGGTTTCATACCAAGGTGGGAGTATTTGTTATGATCGTCATCACACACAAGTTTTGGATTTAAAATCGGGAAAAATACAGAAATTATCTCTCAACCCAGACTGATATAATCTCATGCATATATCACACACATCACAAAGACTTCAGTTTACAAATCTTATTTAAAGAATACTTTATGATACTTTCAAATCAATATATAACCTGATAGAAGCCTCAATGAGCTTCATTGTGATAACAAAATCTAATCATTCTGGAGGTTATTAGGATTAAATACATTGTTTATTTAAAGGAATCACTATCATGTCCATAAATACTGTACCAGATAAGTCGTCATTAAATGGTCTCTCCCTTAAAAGGCCTGTCGGCATATCAAAGTCTCTACGATAATGGGAAATGTACACAATGTGAAAGTGACAACACTGCAGGCTGTGTATATCAATAAGTATATATGTATGTCTGTGGAAGGTTTTTCAATGTATTAGTATCGGAGCTTTAGATGGAAATGTTTTCTCAAAACACAGGTATGAATTCTTCTATATTAACCTAATTTTTTTTACCTGTGCTGACCTCAATCATAAGTACTGCCAAATATATTGTAAGTTAACCACTGTACATTTTTTTTTCTTGTGTACAGTGAAATTCTTTTCTTTTTCTTTAAAAAAAATTACTGACCTTTCTACCTGGTGGCATAATTATTACATAGACTGTTTATAGCTGAACACTCTTTCTAAATAATGGCTGAATACTATCATTTTGGAGAGTTGATAAACTTTGGGCTAGACATTATCTTTTTTTGTACAGAAATTCAAATTGATCTTAAATATTTATATAAAATTTGAAGTTATGATATTGAAATACAGTCAAACTTGTCTATAAAGGTCACTCAATGGAACAGGCAAAAGAAGGTGTTATAGACAGGTGGCCTTTATAAAGAGGTTTATTCATTAAAAAAAAAGGTTTACAAATATTATTGTATGTTTGAATGGCCTTAATAGGCATGTGCCCTTTATACCGAGGTGGCCTTTGATGCAAGTCTGTATACAAGTAAAGTAATGGTACATGTACAAATGTATAGTCAAGTCAATGATTACACAGATACCAGTCAGCTTTTTACACATTAGGACTGAAGTTTATGCTACCTTTTTTTTCATTGTTATTGAAAATTGATTACCAGTATCTTGATAAAAAAATATTTCCATATTTTTTCACGTATCTCAGAGAGACCAGGGGCCAACTTTACAAAAGGTCCAAAGTCTTAAGCTTAGTCTTAGGACCACACTTATTACATGGGACCGTTTTACAAAGAATTGGGACTTGCAACTTATGACCAAATTTGAAAGTTGGGTAAAGCAATCACTATTGTAACAAACTAACAACCAAATTAGGTCAGACTTTTTTGACTACTCAGAGGTAGTGCCTAGATTTAAGTTTTAATTCATCTTTGTAAACAGGTAAACATATTCATAAACTATCCTAGATCTTATCTAAAAATATGTGAATATACCTCAAGACTTGATTCAGGCTAGCATTGATAAAACGGTCCTAAGTTTTGTCTTAAATAAAAATCAAATACATGTAATTAGATTCCTGATGAATGCTTTTTCCCACATGTGTAAAACAAGCAGCTGTGCTCTCTTTCAAGGCATTACCTTAGTTCATATCATTATATAAAGATTGAAGGCCAAAAGTTGTCATTAGACCAACATATTCCTGAAAAAAATCCTAAAATGTAGAGAGGCTTTTTTACATCTTTAATTGACTATAAAATTGTAACTCATATATATGTATATAGACATTCTTGCATCATTCATGAATGGTGGCTATAGTTCATTGCCCTGTCTGTAAATCTATGTACTGGTATATATGCTGATTATGTCACTTGACATTTATGTTCCAAATTTTTTGCATTTTAATTATATATATGAATATATTAAATAAGAATATGTAGAAGATGCAATATCAGTCATCTTTGGTTTCACAAGACAGTATGAGACAATTAGGAAGGATGAAAAAAGGCAAGATGCTATGATTTTGTGTCAGATATACAGTACATATACATATGTGTACACATAGAATGGTTTTATTGCCATTCTCTAATGATTTTACACTTACTTACAAAATGGCAAAGCAACAGATTTTGACGTGTGCTAAGAACAGTTTACCTGTGAGTGTTTTTGACATGTCATGCAGGCCTACTGTCAAAACTTTTAACTCTTTAAATTTTCTTAAAACAGTATATGCCCTAAGTCAAATGTGTGTGTGTGTTTTGTTGTTGTTACAAATAAACAAAAAATGCCATTAATACACAACACACAACATTGACTTACATATATTGGTATTTTCTGATGGCAATCTTCATCATAATTACCTCCCCTTTTGTCCTTTGCCCAGCTTATCTTGATTTAGATACATACTGGTAAATACGTATTGATATCCACACCTTTTTGGGTGTTCACATGTGATATAATGCATTAAAAGACCTGCTGGTTAGGATTATCCCTATCTGCTGTTGATCGACTTGTTAAGTCCGTATACATAATTTGGACTGTTGAGCTTCTTTGTTCATTCTCGCTTTATCTCTTTCTCTATTAATATTAGGTAGGTCTCTCTCTCTCTCTCTCTCTCTCTCTCTCTCTCTCTCACACACACACACACACGTGCATTTCATGTCAAACATTGTGTATAACTGATTATGGAGCAAACATGAAAAATAGAATTACAGTATAAATAAATTATAGAAATTTTTTAAAAGAAAACATGATACTTAATTTTTCCATATAGCATCTCCTATGATTGAGTGAATTTCACCTTGGCCAACAAATGACCTCAAATTAGTGTGATTACATTTATATATACACACCAGCATGTACATGTGCACAAGGTTGTGTAACCAGTATACAAGGGAGATAACTCTACCCTATCATTATATCACATGGGTATGTCAATATTTGGATAATGATGTCCTTGTTTTACAAGATTAACATCTAGTTCTTATGGTCTGTTTGGTAAACAGTCATTAGATGACTTGATATATGCTCGATCACTTGATGACAGGAAATATTCTCTGTAAACATTGCATAATTTCTGATTGATATCTGGATACAAATACTCAGTTGAGTTTTTATGAGGTTTACTGTCGTGGCAGGAATATTTCCTCTACATGCACATGTACCGTATTATATTCATGACCAACAGCTAGCTATCAGTGATGAAGGGGTGAATATTTGGAGCAAATACATGTATTTTACAATTGCAATAGACTGAAAAAAAAATATTGCAATAGTAATTATAAAGAAAATATTGCGATAGTATTTAGAAATGTTATTACGGCAATAGTCATTGACACCCAAAATTTCGAAATATTGTGATTTAGTTTATATAGTGACGTGCCAGAATTTGAGTTCTATATGTGTGCCAGTGTTCATGTGCTTAGATGCCAGTCCAAATCTTAAATCTTTAACAATTGTCCTAATGTTTAAGTCTCGTCAGCAAAATCATTCTCAGGTCATTCTGTTGCCCTGCATTTGGCAAAGGTACAAACACTAGTCTATGTGTTAAAGTCATAAATAGCCTGGATTTGAACCCAGAGTCTTCAGCTCGGGAACTCTCAACCTTTAAACCACTCTAGAGTCATTTAGACTACCAGTACCACAATCATATCTTCACCAATATTTTCTGAAGGCTTTCTTATTTTTGCCAGTAATTTGGCCTTTTCAGTCAACCCCCCCCCCCCCCAACCCCCAACCCCCAACCCCCCCACCAGCACTGTTAGTTCATATCTTCATGTGGTGTAATACGATTACAGTTATACATAATTATGGGTTTTTTTTCACAATTAGAACAAGTTAAACATTAAAATGTCAGCAAATGATAAACAAAGGTAACTGACATAAACTAGGCCTATAGCTGATAAGTCGGTCATCACTGATCACTAGCTTGTACATATAACTTTTAACCGGGTACATATCATTTATGCTAGCTTTATAGATGGCAGTTTTAAGTTTTTTAACATATCATTGCCAGTAGTAAATGACTGTACATGTATATTACATCTGTCTACAACATAATCTAATTTACTCATTCACCCCTAAACACACATTTTGGCTGTCTAAATCATTGATTTACAGAAGAGTCCATTGATTTTTAGGGGTTGATGAGTATAAAAACCTATCTGAATGGAGAGATAGGTTTTGACTTTAAAAAGTTCAATTGTCTACAGTACAGCACAAACCAGGAGAGAATCTAGAGAGTAATAAGTAACTTCTCAACTAAATCTACACACTTGGGTCAACACGTTGAAGGACATTCAAGATCATGACGACTCCATCAATCATTTTTTTTTGGTGCATTTTAACATACCTTATATTTTTTGACAAAGCAATCATCAGACCATATATGCTATATATCACATTGGCTTGTTATACCCTCTATAAATTTCGGGTCATTAGCATATACATGTACAGAGCCAGGTAAAGGGTATTTCACTCCCAGAATAAAGTATAAAGGGTAAATCAAAATTCTTAAAGGGTACTTTTAAATATTTCAATTTTACATAATAATATATAAATTGTCACTATTACCAATTGTAACTTCAATTTCTTAAAAGTAATTTCACCCCCTGTTCTAAATTCCAAAGCTGATTTTCAATTTTTTAAAGGGTAAATACCCTCTTACTCCCCTTATCTAGAGCTCTACATGTATACAAAAATGTTAGCCCCATTTTACCAATTTCCTTTATTAATTGTCAAACAATACATGTACCGATATGTATGCATAAAATTATAAACCAATTCACCCCACAGATTCCTACACATAAAGCTAAACTGATGGAATAACACAGAGAGTAGAAATACTGGTAATCATACATATGTGATAAATACATAGAAACACAAAAACCTATGTAAATACACATACACAAACATACACACACAAACATACATACACACACAGACACACAAACACACATACACAAACATACAAACACAAACATACATACATATACACACACATACACAAACATACACACACAAACATACATACACACACATACACACACAAACACACATACACAAACATACACACATGAACACACATATACAAACATACACACACAAACACACATACACACATGAATGCATGCACCTGCTTGTACCCACATAAGTACACACACACATGCATGAGTGAGTACACTCACACACAGACTAGTGTATTTCATAGATGTACCTGCAGTGTCTGTCAATGATTTATTATGAAAACAAAGATACATGTAATTAATTACATAACAAATAATCACACTTGTATGTACTGTTGTGTATGAACATACTGTCAAACACATGGTATGACACATCCATCTATCTAATGCATGCACGCACACACATAACATGCATAATAGTTTCATGGATGCAGTTGTTGTCATTAATAAAATATTTCGCGAACAAAAGGTTACTGATTATAAAGGACTCTGTGTTGAAGTTTATTAGGTAGAAATTTTTGTTTCCATGGTAACATATGAGGAAAAACTATAAAGATACCCTGATTACATGATTGATTTTCTGTATCTTGCTATATTTCATCTGATTACGCACTCTCTTCAGGTATTATATATCTTGTCCTCAGGTAAACTTACCACACCTGAGACAGTCAGTGTTTGTAAAGAATTAAAAAGCCAGATGTACATTAATTATTATTCATAAAGGTATACTCACATTTTAATCTTCAAATATTTAGTTTTAATTCAACAAATCTTAATTTTTCACACACAAAAATCAGTTTGTTATATTTCTTTGTTTATAATTTTTTGTGGTTTTTTAGGTATTTGTTTTTTTGTTTTTTTTTAATGTTCTTTTTTTTTCATTGTTTTTGCAGATATTTTTTTTTGGTATAATTTTCCAACATACTGGCTTCTAAAGGTGATATTTACTACAGAAACATTTTTTTTTTATGGGATCTATTTAGCATTCACTTAAATACACACGTACAAAAACTATTGTATGTTTTAGAAATATGGCTTTGTTGAAACAGGAGTAGAATGTATTAATCAAATGATGTCTATTTCCTAATTCTACTTTTATTTTCTATTTTCACAGCCAGAAGAGAAACACAGAACAAAGCTGTGAAGAAAAATCATAGAAACAGTAAAGCAAAATTAGAACTTTCTGTGAATATTGAAAATAAGTGCATTTTGAAATTATGAAATTATTATTCCGGACTTGTTCAATTAAAAAAGGACATACATCTGAAAATTGAGTATTCTAAGATGGAGCTAAAAGTTCGGGTGGAAGGAATATCTCGTGTTGTGTGTGGAGTCACAGAGAATACAACCTGTCAGGAGGTTGTGATAGCTTTAGCACATGCAATGGGAAGAACAGGGCGATTTACGCTGATTGAGAAGTGGAGAGACAACGAGCGGCCCCTTCTTCCATCAGACTACCCCGTTCAGGTGTTGAATAAATGGGGCGAATATGCAACAGAAGTGCAGCTTTTGTTGCACCAGTCCGACAAAAATGTGTCGTCTGAGCTGGAAAATATTCCGGAACAAGTGAATTCCAAGGATAAATTTACACATAATTTTACACCTCCAGTCAAAGAAAAAGGCAACGAAATAAGGAGAGTGTTGACTTTCAGTGGTGCTCATAATACGGTGGCTCCTTCCGTTAAACGGAAAATGATAAAACAAACTAGCACCCCAAATCATATGCTAGGGTATCACGGGAAATCATCTTTCAAGGAACAAATATATCCAGACACTATTTCGGAAAATTCCGAAATGTATAGTTCAAATAGAGATATAAATCCACAGGGGAAAAATTCCAGTGCCTTTTACAATGCTCAGTGCAATGGAATCGATCAAAATCATCCAGCTTTTCGGGGCAATATGGGGAAAGAATTGCCGAAACAATTACACTCATATAATGACCAATTTAGAGGTATGAATGGGGATATTCCTCACAAGAGACAAGACATTGCCTCCAGCAATCAAAGGGTTTCACCATTTTTGACCAACAACAGTCAAAATACAAACTATGTTCTAGATCAAATTTCAAGACCATCTCATAATAGTGCTCACAATTTTTCAAAAATCCCCGATTCCTCTGTTTACCAGCAAATGCAAATCGGCAGACAGAGAAATGGTAATATTAGCAACAACAAACAACCTCATACGGTAAATGTGAACCAAAAACGAACTGAATATAATCAAAACAGAGTAACTTCCCTTCAGCCAAACAACAGAGATCAAAATCATTATCGAATTCCATCGCAAGAATCTCCAAGAGATAACCAGTTCAAATCCAATGTTTTACAGAACAACAAGGTCATACCGCCTCAACCTGAAAACAATTTTCATCCGAATAAGTCCATCTTACCCGTAGTTCAAAATAAAATGTGGAATTCCGCGTTTCAGCCGGTTATATCCCAGAAAGGTAATCAAGAGACTTACCATAATCCCGAAGTTAATGGCGATATAAACATTCCAGTGTACAATCATGTTCCCGTCAACAGCAGTGAAGCAGAGGAGTATGATCTTGACAGCAATTTTCCAGACATTAGACCAGATCATAGGAAAAAAAAGATCATGATAGAGGAGTACCGAATGCCTGGAGATGGTCATCGTGAACAGGAAATGATACAGGCAGACAGAAACCCTGTGCCCGACCCAGAAGTTTCAAAGATGCAGAGGCTGATTTCAAGTCAGCAGGAGAGAATCAAAATACAGGAGTCACAGATACAAGAGATTGATTCTGGTAAACTTAAACATGTATTTTCTCTGTCATATGTACTATTGTTGTTTTGTTTGTTTGTTCCCCAAGATAGAAGATAAGGGGTATACTGTTTTTTTGTTTTTTGTTTTGCCAGACTGCTTGTCCATTTGCTGTATTTTGTCATTAAAGTCTGTCAGCTGTCTGTTAAATTACAAACTGTCATCTTTCTGTTAAGTTAAAGTCTGTCAACTGTCTGTTAAATTACAAACTGTCATCTTTCTGTTAAGTTAAAGTCTGTCAACTGTCTGTTAAATTACAAACTGTCATCTTTCTGTTAAGTGAAAGTGTGTCAGCTGTCTGTTAAATTACAAACTGTCATCTTTCTGTTAAGTGAAAGTGTCATCAGCTGTGAAAGTGTGTTAAATTACAAACTGTCATCTTTCTGTTAAGTTATAGTCGGTCAGCTGTCTGTTAAATTACAAACTGTCATCTTTCTGTTAAGTGAAAGTGTGTCAGCTGTCTGTTCAATTACAAACTCTCATCTTTCTGTTAAGTTATAGTCTGTCAACTGTCTGTTCAATTACAAACTGTCATCTTTCTGTTAAGTGAAAGTGTGTCAGCTGTCTGTTAAATTACAAACTGTCATCTTTCTGTTAAGTTAGAGTCTGTCAACTGTCTGTTAAATTACAAACTGTCATCTTTCTGTTAAGTTATAGTCTGTCAGCTGTCTGTTAAATTACAAACTGTCATCTTTCTGTTAAGTGAAAGTGTGTCAGCTGTCTGTTAAATTACAAACTGTCATCTTTCTGTTAAGTTATAGTCTGTCAACTGTCCGTTCAATTACAAAATGTCATCTTTCTGTTAAGTGAAAGTGTGTCAGCTGTCTGTTCAATTACAAACTGTCATCTTTCTGTTAAGTTAAAGTCTGTCAACTGTCTGTTCAATTACAAACTGTCATCTTTCTGTTAAGTGAAATGTGTCAGCTGTCTGTTAAATAACAAACTGTCATCTTTCTGTTAAGTTATAGTCTGTCAGCTCTCTGTTAAATTACAAACTGTCATCTTTCTGTTAAGTGAAATGTGTCAGCTGTCTGTTAAATAACAAACTGTCATCTTTCTGTTAAGTTATAGTCTGTCAGCTGTCTGTTAAATTACAAACTGTCATCTTTCTGTTAAGTGAAAGTGTGTCAGCAGTCTGTTAAATTACAAACTGTCATCTTTCTGTTAACTTAAGTTATAGTCTGTTAACTGTTTGTAATATTCAATCTGTCTTCTGGCTGTGTAGATACAGATTGTTACCTCCATGCTTAGCAACACACTGGACATTATCTGTATGGCAAATGTATGACTGTTTAAAAAAAGAAAGAAAATTATTTCTAAGCAGATTTACTTTCCATGAATTTATATAAAAATAATCAGTATTATAAATGTAAAAAAAAAAATATTACCAAATCTATGCAAAATTGTTAATGCATTTTCCATGTTTTCCAATTTCTTTAATAGAAGAAGTATAGGCGTGTGATGTAAATATTTTTTCTACCCACACCTGAAGCATTGTCCATCTTTCATCTTTATGTTTCTGACCTATCTCGCAACATATCAGAGCTACACCTACCGATATTACGAAACCTTCAGGTGCTGATAGGGACTTTTTATGTTACTTACCTGTCACATTTGGCGATAAGCATTGCCAAGATACACTTAATTAAGTTCAGAGCAAATGTGTGTACAGGTAAAAATTATATGATGGACCACTGCTATGAAAGGTCACATCTAGATGACTACTGCCTTAAACTACCCATTTTGAAACAAAAAGAAAAGGAATCTTTTTTAGTACAGTCCAGGTTTTATCAAGTGTGTAGGAAAAACACCGGCTTTGTTTACAACATGGGCGCAGACATTTTGGACACCCAAAGTTGTGCGGAGGGTAAAATGAACCCAGCGAGCTGATTGGTCATTAAATGAAAAAATTAGTTTTGCCATTAATAAGTGAAATAAAGGTGATAAAAAAGATACATGAATATTGGTAGTACTTTGGAAATTATAGGGTTGACGGTTGAAAATTGAAAGGGAGGGGTCATATGAGAATAGATATTTTCCTTTGGTGCGGAATACTACGAGTTGTAAACAAGTGAAAATTTGAAGTAAAAATGCAACGGCAACCTATACTTTTGATTGCAAATTTTGTTATCAAAAATATTGATCTTCCACCACAGGGTACTTATTTGACCCAGATATAATAAACATGGGAGTGACAGTGACCTGAAGTTTTGTAAACTTAGCATTGAGGCCTATGGGAAAATATTTTGTGGTGTCTGTCCTATAGAGAAATTCACATTTGACACATGTAGGCTGGATGAAGCCTTAAAGTAAGCCATTTCTCTCATTTTTATCACCCAAATTGCAATTCATTCACTTTTACTCATACTTTTAAACAGATCTGAGGGTCTCTATGAAATGGGGCACCTGTTGGGGGTCCACAAGGTGCAAAATTAATAGGTGTGCTGCCTCTACACACATTATTATGCATTTGTTGCATATTGAGATCTCTTAATTTTATCAGTATGTTTTATATTACACCTAGAACTAAATATCTTATCATTTATTGGTCAAAATTTCATCTGTTCTTGGAAAATTCAAGTATACCCCCACCCTATCCTACAAACATGCACATGTTCTTTTATAAATAAATCATATAGTTATGGTTATGCATAGTGACTAATTTTAGCGAGATATTTTGGAAACGATGTTTCTATTGTAGATTTTAACTCATTTGAATTAAAATCAGACCTTTTTGAGGTAAAGACTCGTTGATTTTTTTTTTTTGAGGGCAAAATCTACATATTGGACCATGTCATTTTACTCATGCAGTGTATTTTGTACCTTTAAGTTGTATATATGTACTGTATCTGAAGGGTAAAAACCATCTCATTTTTAAGAAAATTGTATTAAATTGCATTTCAGCATTTAAGTCTCATCAGTAAAATATTTCATCATGCCATATACACTGTAAACAGTATAAAAATTAATTTAAATACCCCCCCCCCCCCTTATGCTGATCTGTACACAAGAATTTCCATATTGTGGTTAGGTCATACTGTGTTAAATTTGGGTAATAAAAAATTTGTAAATAAAAAATTTCTTTAGAAAATAGGGCGATTTTAACATTTTTTTCATAATCTATCAACATTTTAACCTGTAGAAGGAATATTTCAATTTTTTAAATCCAGCAAATATTGTCCAATAAGAGATTTTTATCTAATTATCATACTCAAGTACCTGTAAAGATAATTACAAAGTATCAATTATATATTTTTCTGTATAAACGCATCTAATATTTATTCAAGTTGCATGTTTTCATAAGTTTTCTAAATTTTCAGTCATGCATTTTTTGTTTGAATCACATTTTTTCACCCCCCCCCTCCAGCAAATGTCACTTAACACTCTCTTGGGGTCATACCAGACAAAAATTAACACCTGATATTGACTTTGACTGGTTTCAAAACTAAGTATAATTAAAATTTCACTTAATTTTTCACCTGAAACAGAACTATACATATGTCATATCCCTTTTAAAAGCAATTTGACTATCATTTTGCACCATTTAAGTGTCAGTCATTTTAAAGTCAGACTCAGTTATCTGCCCTCTGTATTTAATTACTTACATCATGAGACTGTAATTAAGGGATGAAACAAAACATGGACATGTCTGAAAATGATTACATAACATATTTTATATAAAATGAACACAATAAGTCTATTGAAATGTGTTGTATGGTATGGGTATCCCCTCCCAGAAGTTTTACACTTTTATTAAGGGTGCACTTCATTCCTTGTCAATAAAAGCAATTTGATGATATAAAAAATGACATGGTTTACTATTAAGTGAGCTTTAGAAATTCTTTCTTTACTTCTGGTGCCTAATTGGTTCCATGCTCATTAAGCAATGATCCAAATTTTAAGTTTTTGTGAAGAAAATGGTATATTTTGTCACTTTTTTCATTATTAAGGGGTACCTTCTACCCTTATTTGATATCATGGTCAATATTGGTAAATAATGGTATGAAATCATTCAAAATAATGAAGTATATGTGTTACAAACAATTCTGAATGAAAAATCATGAAAGAAAAGCAGAGACAACTTCTTCATATAATACATTTATTTGTTAATATCAATGAATTGGATTGAGAGGTAGGGGTGTGACACATTATAGACTGTGTTTCTCTTCATGTTGGGTTCCCATCCTCATTATTAAGGGGGCTCGGTGTACAATTAGTGAGATTTCAAAAAAATGCAAAATGACTATTTTTGGAAATGTTTTGGATAAATCTATAGGAAAAACACCGGCTTTGTTTACAACATGGGCGCAGACATTTTGGACACCCAAAGTTGTGCGGAGGGTAAAATGAACCCAGCGAGCTGATTGGTCATTAAATGAAAAAATTAGTTTTGCCATTAATAAGTGAAATAAAGGTGATAAAAAAGATACATGAATATTGGTAGTACTTTGGAAATTATAGGGTTTGACGGTTTGAAAATTGAAAGGGAGGGGTCATTTTCCTTTGGTGCGGAATACTACGAGTTGTAAACAAGTGAAAATTTGAAGTAAAAATGCAACGGCAACCTATACTTTTGATTGCAAATTTTGTTATCAAAAATATTGATCTTCCACCACAGGGTACTTATTTGACCCAGATATAATAAACATGGGAGTGACAGTGACCTGAAGTTTTGTAAATTAGCATTGAGGCCTATGGGAAAATATTTGGTGGTGTCTGTCCTATAGAATCTTCCCTGGGTCATCGAGAGGGGTGTGTCAAGAAGTGAAAAATTATTTATTCCAGAGCATGTAGCAAATACATGTAAACAACACGTTGGTACATTTTGTAGATTTGTTTGTATTGAGCAAGAAAGCTTTTATGCAAATTGGGAATTTCATGAACCTTGGGTGGCAGTTGAGTTGGTAGGGCAGGGATTCAGAAGACCCCATGCTTGCAAAGGACTATATATTTATATATTTTTTATGCTATTTCAGAAATCACTGTGTTAGAAATTGAGGAAAAAGAGACAAATGAACAACTAGATGAAATAAATAAACAAATTGTGCAGTTAGACAAGAAAAATAGTGAATTGGAAAGTGAACTAACTGACTTGGATGCCACTAAGTGGGTAGATTTAGTGGAGGCTGAAAAACTTACTGAGAAAAACATGCGATCTGAATTATCAGATTTTCAGACAAAATTGACTCAGAAAGATTCAGAAATAAAGGATCAAAATGAAAAGAGTGTGTCACTGGAAACAGATATAAAAAAAGAAAAAGTTGAATTTGAGGAGGAAAAGAGCAAGCAATTAGAAGAAGAAGCCAAATTGAACGAGGAACTGAAAGAACTAAAAGAGGAACTAGAAAGCAAAGACAGACAGATAGAACAGGATAAAAAATCACTAGAGGGCGTTGAGGAAAAGCTTCAGACATTGGTTGATCGCCTAAGTACCCAACAACAAGAGATGGATTCACTGGAAAAGGAGTTGAAAACAGTTAACATGCAGGAATTTCAACTGTCACCTAAAGTGGTCAAGAAAGACATAAAGAAGCAAGACAGTGGTGAAGGTAAGGTTCAGATCAGAAGAATATATATACATGTATATATAATGTATATACAAATCTGTATGTAGGTGCAGTGGAACCTTGGTATTAACACCACCTAACTGACCGACTCAGAGTGGTCTGATTAGTGTGATGGCCTCTAAAGTGAGTTGGTCTGTGGGTGAGGTTCCATGGTATATAATGTATAAACAAATCTGTATGTAGGTGCAGAAGGACCTGTTTTAAGACCACCTAACTGACTCAAAGAGTTCTGATTAATGAGGTGGTCTGTTCAGTGAGGTGATCTTTGGGGGAGGTTCTACACTATATATCATATACAGTGAAACTTGTATATAACAACTTTCCTAGGGTCACAAGAAAACCAGTCTTTATATGGAGGTGGTCTTTATATAGAGGTTGATTTGTACACAAATGGTACTACTAGGGACAGCAAAAAACAGTCTTTGTGACCAGATGGTCTTTATACACAGGTGGTCACTAAAGCAGGTTTTACTCTAAACATCTTGATATCATCTCAGTACAATGCTGGAACTGATATGTGTAGATAACTGGTTTGTTGAAATATATGAAATTGATATCCATGTTCTGGATGTGATGTCTTGACACAATAAAATGATAGGAGAATCAACTCATCAACCCTTAAGAAACAATGGACTCGCTATAAATCAGTGATTTAGGCCAGTCCAAATGTGTCCATAGGGGTGGATGAGTTCAGGAACCACTAGAGTGTAGAAGGCTTTTTTCTGCCAATTCTAATAGGAAAAGGTCATGGCAATTTACAAATAAGAAACTTTAGTGTGAAGCATTGTCCAACTGGGAAATATAATTTGCAGTAAGGGAAAAATCAAAATATAATTGAATCTTTTTTAATGCATTTGGCCCTCCATTTTTATTTTTCATTAATATGGTAGCAGTGTACACCAAATTGGGAATTTTTTTCATCAAATTGGGAAAAAACACATGTTCAGTGAAATTTGTATATAATGACTTCCTTAGGGACACAAGAAATGCAGTCTTTATAGGCAGGTGGTCTTTATATAGAGGTTGATTTGTACACAAATTGAAATGGTACTATTGGGGACAGCAAAAAACAGTCTTTGTGACTCAGTGGATTTTATACACAGGTGGTTGCTAAAGCAGGTTTTCCTGTATTTTGCATTGGGAATGGCACCAAATATCAGTACTAGGGATACTGTAGAAAAGGGCCTGAGAACAGTTTTCTTTTTGTAGGCACTTCAAACCTTTTGGTCTTTGCGTTATGCATCATATATGTTCAACTCATCTCATCCACCTTTGAGTAGAAAATAGACTCAGTTTTACGTAATTACATTCGCCAGTCCAGACTGTGTCAAAGGGGTTTAAAGAGCCATTTTGCCATATATATGTATATGCATCAGTAGTTTCATATTTTACAGAATTCTTTTTTCGTACATAATCTGAAACATTCATTGGTGACAGTTCTTATGTGTAATTTGTAGTTTCTAAATTTAAATTGCGAAAACCAACCTACTAGTGATCACCGTGATGTAAATGTAAGGTCTAATACAGGCAGAGAGACGAATTTCATATGAAATCTCATTTAGTGCTTATTTTCATATTCATATTCCATTTCCATCTGGTTTTCATGAGCAAACATATGACTGCTGACAAACCATTGAAATAAGATCATGGACTAGTGCCCCGAAATTCAGAAAATACTTTTAAAGATTTGATATGAAAACTTCCAAAACTGATGCTGTAACTTCATGTAGGTGTTTGTCTGTTGCATACAATAATGATGAAAATCATTGCCAGTCTGCTGAAAAGAAATATCCAAAATTAATTTGAGTACATGTACACGTACATTTTCATTTTGATTTTTAAGTACCATTTTCAGCTACAAACACTGCATGTATACATTGAAAAAATGAGATAAAAGGATTGAGCTTGAGAATTTCTATAATTTGTAAGTGGGGGGAGGCAAACTCACAAACCTCGTAATGTTGTAAAAACCAATTGTTTAATGAAACTCATACCATATGTAATTCAAAGAAATTGCATGTAAGGTTAAACTCTACTTTTTCAGTGAATGATTTCTGTTGAGTTTCATAAGAAATTCTCATTAAGAAAATATGGTGGCACAATAGCATGAGTACTTCTTCATTTTGTGTGTGTGAGTCTGATTCAGTACAAATAGTTCAAAACTGAATGTTTTAGCAGTTTAACCTATTAACCCCTGTGGTCACATTTAGACTCGCCCAGATCAATAAATAGTATGGTCTGCTGTCATAATTCATGAGTGAACGAGTTCATATTGCATGTAGAATTATTGTAAAATATTAATTCTAAATCAAACACTCCTGAATTCTGACTGTTGACTTTACCATATTTTGAAATGTATGTGTTCAAATGTGGCTACAGGAACATTGAGTTAACATTATGTCATATATAATTTTTTACCCCCAAAAGTCCTGATTTTTTTATTATAATTATATCTGTGTATTTGTACATGTATGTGTTTTGTCCTGTAGGCAGACAACCAAGGTATATCTAAAGGTAATTAGTGGTGTAGAAAGATAAACTTGTGGTGTTTGGTTTGCAATATGTTTGTTTGTAGAAAGTCACAAGAGTTATGTCCCTTTGGGGTCATATTCTCTATCTCTGTTGTGGTCTTTATTTTTTCTTTACTGTCGTAGTGAAGTTGTCTATGTTTTTGGAGACTGTTTCACATTTGATATTAACAGAGTGTTTATTTACATAATAATTCTAAAATATATATAATAATGATAATAATACTGAAATTGTTGCACATTGAAATTGAGTTTTTATTAATTATTTATAAATGTTACACTGTGGAGTTCTTTTTTTTTTTTACATAAAGAGTGAGATCAGGGCCTAACACCATAAAACTGTAGAATTTACTAAAGTCTTAGAATATTCTCAGCTTGGCCTGATTAGCCAATCAAATTTCACGATTTGCCAAAGTTGAGGAAAAATTTTGGATTTAAGTAATTATTACGTTTAATGGTTCATAGCATTGATACCAATTGCTAATATCATTTTTTTTTTACTGTAATTTTTTCATTAATTTTTATTTTAGGTTTTTTTTTGTGTGTTTGTATTTTTTCATCATTTTTTTTATACCTCTTGGCAGCATAAACTCTCTGCTGTTTGTCTGTACTCCATACATGTAGGATTATATCTGGAATGAGTATTATTTCCTATCAGCTCATATTTCATTAGGGGTGGATCTAGAAATCATGAAATTCAAATTCATGATACAGTTAGAATTTGATAGCATAAAATTTATCATTAACAGTTCATCAATAACAATTACTTGAAAGAACCAACCAATATTGACTTTTCAATATTCATTGTACATGTATGAAAATGGATCTTTATATTTTTCTTTGGGTTTTTTAAAAAAATTATTAATGCAATCTAAAGTAGACCTATTATAAAACAAATCAATGCAGTCTTTTAGCAACTTTGACATAACATATATTACATGTACTTTGTATATTACATGTATTGCATCTTTTTTCTTGTTACTTACCGTTATATCTCTCTCAACCATATTCATCATACTTACATGGTAAAGATAACCTCATAATCTCTATATTGTAGCAGACATCATTCTTTTTTGTTTTTGTTGGTTTTTGTTGTTTGACGTCTCACTCAAGAATCTTTCACTCATATGGAGATGTCACCATATGCAGGTGAAGGGCTTCAAATTTTGGCCTATGCTCGACACCTACTGTGACGCGGGACCTCAGGCAGACATCATTCAGAAGCATGTTTCTCTGCCCTCTAGTAATCAATACAGGTGTGTCAATAGTCCATCTTTGGCAGTGACGTACATCATCATTAAGATCTCAAAGTTGAACACCCTAAATGATTCCTTTGAAATAGAATTCTTTTGTAAAGAAATCAGTAAACATCATACCAAATTGTTCTACTGTAGAGTGTGTAGCTAAACCTATAAAAAAATTTTTCTAAAACAACTCGATCATTAACAGTACTGGGGTTACCAGCAGTTACCAGTGATCAAAATTAAGTACAGATGCACTCAAATTTGAATTTGTTCTAGTACATGAATGTGTACAGGTGAAAGTGAAACTACAATTTTCAGGATATTTATAAACATTTGTAAATTCACCAGGTGAGCAAAGCAGGCCTGTATCTCTTTATGACATATATCAATCCCTCTTCTTCTATTGTGTATATATATACAAGTATATATATAGTTGTAGTGTAGTGTAGTGTATTAGGTGATGTGAAGGGAGATGGATATTATATTATACTAGATATACCTCAGTTTGAAATATATAGTCATACCAAATGTTCATAAAATGTGTAACACACACACACACACACACACACATTTATACTCACATACACATGAATACTCTCTCTCTCTCTCTCACACACACACACAGACACACACAAGTCTATGCACTTGCACACATGAAAATGAAATGAAATTGTATTGCATTTGGATATCAAACAAGTGTGTGTTGAAACTGAGAAGAAAATTGGCATGAATACTGGATTCCATTGAAATGTATTATTCTTTAAAATATTTTCCATAAGATATCACTTTTAAAGTGATATGATTTTTGTTACTATGGCTACATATTATTTTTGGTAATATTTCAAGATCCTTTTTCTCATTAGCTAGAAAGACCATCAATTTTCAAATTTTAAGATACATGTAGGCTGCTATAAAGGCTCAGTCTCTTTGAAAAATTATATAAGAATGCCATCTTGTTTGCATATGTCATTTAGACAGTCAAGTGACCATTTAAGTGTGGTTTCACTGTCCATTAGTTTACTTTTCGGAAATTATCGCCCTTTTATTTAAACTATCGATGTGAGGCATGTATTACCATGGATGTACATAAAAAGAAATTTCATGTTTGTTTTTTTTTTCTTTCAAATATTGTTTTATATATATATATATATATATATATATATATATATATATATATATATATATATATATATATTTATGTGTGTGTGTGTATAAAATGTATGTATCCTAACATTGTTTTGTTTTTTTCATTTCAGCTGTGCTAAAGATGCTGGAAGGCCGTGTATCCCCAGCTTTGGGATTAAATCGGAAAATCATCATTAGCCCCATCAGCAAGGTCCTCTCTGTTAGTAAGAATCCAAATGGCGTCTGGGTTTGAGACAACAAACTTTATATATTAAACTACACTTAGTTTGTCCAGCTATAGAATAAGAGATCTGGATAAAAAGGTTGTCATCAACTGGACATCACCTTAGCTTTTGGGGTATAAGATTAGACACAAGAGTTCCCTGGTCAGTATCTCTGCTGTAGGGTTAGACTGTACTGGTAAAGTACAAGAATGACAGGCTGGACACAACAGTTAATTTGACGACACTGTCCCAGATCATAGCTGGATCAGGTAATACACTGACTTGCAACAACAATATCCAAGATTAGAGATCTACCCAACTTTTCTCGTCCAAGTATTAGATATCGATTGACTCACAGTCACCGAGAATGCAATCAATGGACTCACAAGTTGTCTGTGATCAACAGCTAACAGTATTGGATTCTGCTGTTAATCAATGACTCAGACAAGTCCAAATGTGTCTTTAAGGGTAAATGAGTTAAGAATGAAATCATCTATTCCAAATCCAACACCATAAAATCAAAGAACATTTACAAGTCTAAAAATAGTCTGAACTAGGCCTGCTCTTCCAATTAGATTTGAAGATAAACAGAAGTTGAGAATGTTCTTAGACTTTGAAATGTTTCAGATATCTTGAATTTGACCCTGGAATGTTTTTGTAGTCTTCACATTTCAATCAAAACAATGTCATATTTAACCCCCCCCCCCTTTTTTTTTTTAAATAAAGACTTGTAACATTGTTAATAATTAATGTGACTAGGAATTGACCTATCACCAAATGCACGAGACGACACCTTTTGGCAAACTTTTCCATTATGACATCACAATTAAATGGCCCGTCAAACACTTGTGTGATTATGACATCACAATCAAATGACATTGATTATAACATCATTGAATGAAGTAAAAAAAAAGCACACCGACAGTCATGTGTCAGACATGTGACGATAGGTCAATTCTGTCAGCAGGTGCCATTATTTGTGGTATTTCATCACTTTTTACCTAAAATCATTTAATTGGTGCTCTCATACATGTAACTCTGAATTCACGAAACCTTGGTCAAGTTTTTATGTCACATGTATTTTAACAATTCACATTGATGTAATTTATGTATCAAAAATTCTGTTTGTCTCCAATGTTACTTGGTACATTCTTCTCATGAATCTGTATCAATCTGTCTGTTGCATGTGACCTTTATATTTAAGGTCACATCCTGTTTACTATTTCATTCAGATTTGTACATGTTTGTGTGATGGTTTTCAGATACTTATGTGATGAAACGGTAAAAGGTTTGGAATCTAATTGTTCCTCTGAAGTGACAATTCAAAATTTTAATTTTGGTTTAAATGACCTTTTTCTTTCTGGTTGTAATGATTTTTCTGACTTTTTAAAAACATCCTTAGGCCACTATTAAAAATATTTGTTTACTGTGTCCAGAAATTGTTCATTTGGTATGGTAGGCAATGATTTTTAATCATCTTATATATTTTTATCCTGTACATTGGACAAAACTTCAAATTTTCAATATGAAAAAAAAAAAATGGGCAAAACTGCCAAAGAATAATTTTGGGTCAGGCTTTCAAGGTTGGTCTGTCTAGTTGCATCAAACAAATCTTGTTTTTTAATTATTTCTTTCCTAAGATTAAGATTTAAAATCACTTTGTTGCCATTTTGAACAAAATATAAACTACCTGTAGGTCAACTATAAAGGAGTCACCTGATCAAACTAACTATCAAGTACATGGAACACTGATTTTTGTCAAGAGTTTGCATAAAGTTTTAGCTATTGTAAGCATATATATATATATATATATATATATATATAAAATTTCTATAGATACGGTGATACAATATCTTCTTATTTTTCAACACATTTCTGTTTTCTACTCATTGTAAACATTTTCAAAGATCAAAATTGAATCATTGCGCCAGCGCCCTCCTGTACAAGAATTTCTTTACCATATCACATGCAATCACCTGGCCATGTTGACCTGTAGATGACATTATTTTTATACAATCATACTGGCTGACAACCAGTTCTACCCAAGACAAGTGACAATATGGTAAAAATGGTGTCATTTAGGTTTTGAGATTTGTATCTGATTAAAATTTTGCCCAGACACGGTGAATGATTGCCTTTATAGTTTGAATGACCATACATGCCAAAACATTACAAATTTGCCCTGAAACCATTGCCCTGGCAAGATTTTGTACTTGGTGAGAATTGGTCAACTGCTAGTAGTTACATGTATATTTAATTTAATTATGTGAGTTGGAATTTGAAGAAAATATTTGATATGATTGGAAAAAGGTATAATTTTTTTTTTGAACACTTTTGAATTTTTAAATATTTAACGTACTTGTAAATTACATGATAAATTTTATACAGTAAAACCTGTGTTTAGCAGACAGTTGTGGGACTAATAAAATTGTCCGTTATAGGGAGGTGTCCACTGAATGAAGGATGACCATTGACTGCTTAAACAATCATAATCAGTACAATCGTTCTTGTTATGAACTGTTTCATTGCAATGCAAGAAAATAAATATCAAGCCAAAAGATGAAATTAAAGATTGTGGGAGTGTTTCTCAAAATAGAAGTCGGGACATACAGCTTAGTGAGAAATTGCCTGTGGCAGTCTAAGTCGATCATAGGAAGACTGTCTACTAATTCTAGGTTAAGCATATTTTTGTTCATTGTCTGTGTAAGGGAGGTGTCCCTTTTATTTAAAACAGATGCTAGTATTCTTATGTAACAATGTAAATCAGTACCTAGGCAGTCCGTTATCAGAAGGTGTCTGCTGATTGAAGGTGTCCATTATGGCAGGTTTATTGCACTTGTTTTTTGTGTCTATAATTATAAACTAATTAGAAAATGAAAACAAGAATTTATATTTAAACAAGAATAAGAGTTAAATGTGTCAAAACTGTTATTCAAGGATATATATATATAATGTATACTGTATATTTCTGGCAGATCTACCATTGTAAAACATATATACAGGAAAATTTACATAAAAAATGGCTTAATGCACTAACACTGATAAAGTTAGAAATTATACTTGCGTGTGGCAATGGCTAACATTAGTCACACTGCATGTTAAATCACCACATACCATATCTTGATTGGCTAATGAAGATTATTTTGCTTTTTTCTCTGGATATTCACACAAAAGTTTTGTTTACATAGGAACTGCTAGGTGGAGCCACTTTCTACTTAGTTTGCAAATCATGTGGGTTTTTTGTAATTTTTGCACCACATTAAGAGGATGTGAAGCTTGAATATTAACCAATCAAGTTCGTTATTTTTCATTTTCACCTCATAATAATAGCTGTAAAGTGGAAAATGGACCAGTTTTCTATTTGAAAAGGTTTATGGAAGCTAATTTTGGTGGTTATTAGGGTTAATGGACACTTTACAAAGACCACACATCATCCATCATTCATCATCACATCATTCATCACAATCCAAAAATCTCAATCATCACAATCAACACCCCATCAATTTTCCAAACACACTTCACACAATCATCAATTCACATTCCAATATTCTTCAATAATCAAACAAATTCTACCACCATTCAATATTCATCATCATTTTCCATCAAAATTTCACACATCCTCCAAAAAAAATTCAATTTTGGTGACACATCAATTCAATCACAACAATCCCATCATTCACTCAATTCAACATCAACATTTCATCACAATCCAATTTTCACATCACCACACATTCATCAAATCAACACATCACTCTCAATTCAACAACTAAAAACCACATTCATCCATCACATCATCATTCATCAATCAACATCACAATCCATTTCAACCATTCACACATTCATCACATCAAATTCAAAATCAAATTCAATCATCATTCATCAATCACACCACATTCCATTCAATCATTCACACATCATCAATCAACAACATCACTCAACAATCCATTTCCATTCAATTCATTCATCACAATTCACAAAATTCACATACCACCACACACATCATCATCATTCATCACATCACATTTCATATTTATTATTTCAGATCATTCATCATCATCATCAATTCCATTCACAACCACAAATTCAATTCACCCATTTCACATTTCCATTTCACAACACATCACATTCCATCCATCATCATCAATCACACAATATCATCAACATCATCATTTCCACACACATAACATTCATTCACCATCATCCTCTTCATTCACAACATTTCACAAACAAATTCAATACACACACATTCATTCCAATTCTAAATCCATTCATCATTCCATCACACATTCCAACCCACTCATCTATCAAACACATTCACTCAATTCATCCCATTCCCACATCACATTTTCTCACAACAACTCTCACATTCACATCACAATCCCAACCACATCACATTCTCATTCACACATTCCATCATTCAAATCACATTTCAATCATTCATCATCACCATCCATCACTCAATTCATTCATCCATCACACAATTTCACACAACCCAACATCATCATCACATCATTACAATTCAATCAAGGGACATCCATTTCTCATCATCATCAATTCAATTCACATTCCATTATCAACATCATTCCCCCAATCCATCATATCCATCATACAACACATTCGATTTTCACATCATTCAATTCATCACAAATTCAAAAATTCCATCATCATTCCACATCACATTCATCCAATCATTCACATCAATCACAAAATCAATTCATCATAACACATCATTTCACATCATTCATTCATCATCACAACATCATCACAATCATTTTCATCCATCATCAACAGCATTCAATTCCATTTCACATCATCACTTCAACATTTCATCCACCATCAAATCAATCAAATTCATCATCACATTCCATCACACACAACATTCATCAAATCACAATCCAATTCGATTCGACAAACATTCATCAACAATCATCATTCATCCATTCATACATTCCCCTATTACTCTGGAAAAAGGGCTCTTAGACCTGTCTTATCAATACACAGCTTAACATTCCGTTATACATTGGTTCTGCACCTGCATTTGATATATAAATATAAGGGAAACCTAACCTATTTTAGATCCTTTCCCAAAATACTAAAGACTTTTGTTAAAATGTTTGTTTGTTATTAAATGTATTATCATCAATATTGATAAATTCATGATTTTTGTTTGTTTGGGGGAGGGGAGAGGTTAAGAGTATTGTATTCAATATTTTGGCAATTGAATTCTTTAAATTGTTACAAAAATTTCTGGGTTTAATTCATGGAAACATTCTTAATGATAGCCATGAGATTTATGAATTTTAATATTTCTACATTTTAAATTGAAATTTCATTCCACTTCTTGTTGCCTTATATAATTGTTACATTGTTGTTCTTTTGATATTGTTATATGCGTACAGTTAATCAAGTTCAGAGTTTATTTTTTCTCAGTTTTTAACAAGATAATAAACAGACGGTATTGGGAAATAATTTACACATGTTTTATGTAGTATTTTTGTATACTACAGTGGAACCTTGCCATTATAAAACTGATTCAAAGTGATTACCTTAGTAAGTAGGGGCCTGTTTTAGGAAAGGTCCTAAGTCCTAAATCCTAAGTTTTAGTCTTAGTTGCCATGGGACTGACCAATCAGTGATGCATTGCCATGGTAGTTAGGACTAAAAGTTAGGACTTAGGACTTTTCGTAAAACAGGGTCCTTGTTTTTTAGCGGGCCTTTTTCTGGTAATTTTGGGAATGTGCCTTTGGTGACACAGTTGCGAATTTTAATTGGAATTTGTGTCAGATTGGAAAATGAAATTGCACAATGTAAATCTAAATATAACAGAATCTTTTCCTATTTTTTTTTCATTATAAGGCAGTCTCTACACCAATTTGGGATTATTATTTTTTTCATCAAATTGGGAAAAAACATGTATTTTGCATTGGAAATAGGGCAGAATATCAGCCCTATAGAAAATACATGTGTAGAAAAGGGCTATTTTGGCAAGGTTCCACTTAGTTTTTTTCCTTAGAAATATTCCAAAAATACATTCTGAAAGTTGTTTTTGCATACATTTCATGTATCAACTAACAATTTCCTGTAGAAATATATTATAGATTTTATAATTTGATCTTCTTATAAGGGAGATAACTCAAACAGTTCTGTAAAAGCAATTTCAACATTTCCATAGATTTTCAAATAGATGTAATGTTCCTTTATTATTCATATACAAGGACTGTTTATCTATTCATTTTATTCCAAGAAATTCATTGAACTTTTAAATAAACTGAGAATAACAGAAACTTAAACCCACCCAATACATGTAGTATTAATAATTTGATCATTCCAGTATAACCAACTTATTATATGGTATCTGTTGCCTAGCAACCAATTATTTTCATACGTTATGATTTCATGTTATCATTTTTATTTGTTTCAATTCTTTATTTCTGTTATTAAAATATTTTGTATCAATATTTTACCATCACATGTATAATTATGTTACTCATTTATAAATTGTATTCACTGAATATGTTTTATTACACAATTATCTCCCCTTTTTAGCACTTGCTTGTATTTCATACATTTAAACATAAATATTAAAACTTTTTCTTATTGTTCATTTGTATACAATGTAAAAATGAACTGTACAATGTAATATTTGTATACAAATTTAATTTGTGTCATAAGTTAAAGAGTTTTTAATTTCTGTGCAAGGTCACATATTGATGTGACTTTTGCACCTCCATGTTAAAAGATCTAGTCTGATATCCAGTTTGTACATAGACATATGGAATCTCATTATGGTATTGATTTATTTGTTTTGCCTCTTATTCAGGGCTATTGTGCAATTTTACCAGGAATTACAGATTAACATCAATAAATTTTTTATCTTCATTTTAATTTGTCTGTCTTTGTTTCCAATCAATATTTTGGGTGCATTCAATTGCAGTGCCTCTATAGACTCTAGTGTTGAGTGGTTCAGTGCACAATTAAGTAATAGGGACCACCGTGGCCGATTGGCTAGAGCATCGCGCTTTAAGCAGATTTTGTGGGAAATTTTGCCAGTTTACTTGTAAAATCATGAGAAGGCTAGTTGTCTTTTCCCCAGTGCATTGTAACCAGGTTCTATCCTCCACCATTAAAAACTGGCCACCATTAACATGATCAATGAGGAATTGTTGAGTGTGGCATAAAACACCATCAAACAGTAAAGTAATGTGATCTAATGCAATCAAATGGTTTATGTCGGTTCCATTGTTAAAGCCACATTCTGGGGAGTAATGTTCATAAATAAACTTTTCTGTACTCTCTTAATGCATATTCGTTTGAACTTTCGTTGTATTTTTAAAGTCTTATTCCAACAAATTAGATAATTAACCATGGGAAACACCTAACACATTGATCTATTTATAAACGATAAGGTGTTGTCGGTCACGTGGTGACGCTCCGCTGAGCATGTTCGTTTCACTGTCAAGAACAATCCAGACAAGTGAAACATCAATCAAATGCTCTGGAACACTGTCCTGGGCCCGAAGTCACCAAATTTACCCAGTACTCATGCTCAACTAACTTTTCATGATTTTAAGGTAAAACACGCAAAATTAATTCTGTAACTGGACATATTTGTATATTGACAGCATGCAATTGTAAAAAATTATCAAAATTTTTGTTAATTTGAAGAAAACTTCAGAAATATTAAAAAATAATTTGAGTACGTACTCAAATTTTGAGTACTGTACTCAACGTATTTATTCATTTTTACATGAAAATCATAAGTGTGACGTAAAAATTTATATGTGAATGATGAAAAATGATGTTTTTTAATTGCTCAAACCCAAAAATTTACAAGCGATTATACAGTCAAAATAGCAAAATAGAAGTTGAGCTTCAGTACTGAGTAAATTTGGTGATTTCGGGCCCTGGGCAAGCAATTTAGCCATAAATTTACATGAATTATGTAAATTTTATCGACAACTTTGAAATAACTACTTCCTGCCCTGGTACATTCGATTGTAACATGTTCTGAGACTGTGCCGAAACAGTACTCTAGCGGTAAATCGAGCACACCCTTTATATCACCCGTTCATCTAGGGTAAATTTAAGAATTCAAATTAAAAAAAATTTTTTTTCATTTTCGTCGTTTAGGAGTAGTTTTTTAATGAAAATGTCAAAAATTACAATAACGTCCAGAAAATTACAATAAAGTCCCCGTAATGTGACTTTAACAGTATGGCTAAAAATAAAGCATTGAGTTTTTTCGTTCACTGTTTTCATTTCAATCAGGACCCTCTGAGGCCAAGTGGTGAGATCAACACATTTTAAATCAAGAAGTCTTTCAACTCTAGACAGTATGGATTTGAGTCCCAATGATTACCTGAGGAAGTTTGCCAGTTTACTTGCAGATGATAATTACCTGGGTACATTGTAAACAGGTTTTCTCCCCTACCATTGAAGACTTGACTGCCTATGATTAACTGAAAAATAGTTGAGGGAAGTGTAAAACAATCAAACACACAAACAATTCTGCCATCTTGTAACTTGTATTCTTGCATGCATCGTCCACTGGATATTTTATATATTGTGTACCACCTATGTTACATCCAATCAAATATATCCTTTACTTATAGGGATATGAGCTGGCCTGGCTCAGTTGGTAACACGCTTGACTCTTAATCGTGAGTTTGAGTCCAGCCAGCGGCAGGTTGGTTTCCTGCCCTTTGGATGAGACAGTAAAAACCATTATCCCGTGTCACAGTAGGTGTCGGCAGATTAAAGAACCCTCACTGCTCAATGGCCGTAAGTGCCGAGCATAGGACAAAATTTGAAGCCCTTCAACGGCGTTTGGTTACGTCTCCATTTGAGTGAAATATTCTTGAGTGGGACGTTAAAAAACAAACAAACTATTAGGATATATGAAATCAAAGTACACATGTACTGAAAGTAGTAGTACAGAGGAGGCCTAATGGCTAAAACTTGGCCAATGTTTCACAAACTTTTAAATTGGTAATTGGTATTCAGTGATTTCTGTATGACTTTTTGTATGATAAACATTCCAATACAATGACAGAAAATGGGCCTAATTAGGTCAGGTCTTTTTTAGCTCACCTGGCATTGATGGGCATTATAGGATTTTTGCTGTTTGCCCTTCACCGGCATTTGGTTATCTTTCCATATGAGTGAAAGATTCTTGAGTGGGACGTTAAACAACAATAAACAAACTGGACAACCACAAACTTCATGAAGATCTAGAAGTGGGATCAGGTGTCATTGTGAAGTAAGAATCCCCTGTTGCCTGATAACCTATGATTAATATCAAGAACCTATAGGAAGCAATAGTGAGGAACATGATCTACAAAATCACTGAATGTTCCAATAAACATCTTGGTTATAACTGTCACTGGTATGTAAATTGGAATGCTCAGATGTTGGCTAATATGAGTAGGCAGTTTGAACAGGTAAAGTATGTGCAGGCTTTCTGAACATGCATGTACAGAGACATGGAAAAATATTCGGACACTTTCGGTATCTTATTTTACTAAATATTTCATATAAAACCACATTTTTAACTAGATTTCGCATTTCAATAGAATTTAAACAAAGAATATTTCTAAGTGTAATTTTCTAATTTATTACTGCAATGATTTGAAAATATAAAGAGAAAATAAACATTATGATGCTACAAATTTACTTACCCATATAGGGAGTTTTCATCACAAAAATTATCTTTTCTGTTTAAATGAATAAATCTTTAAATTTCAAATTCAGAAAATTAAAAATAACAAAACAATAATGAAAATGTTTTTAATTCTGTTTTTAGCAGTGAAAATTCCATTGGAATGAAAAAAGATATAGTTTTACAATATTTTTTTGAAAAATATAGTTTGATATGAAATATATAGTAAAATAATGGTGTCTGGATACTTTTTTGCACGCCTCTGTAGTTTCCACAGGTTATTTGATACCTCACATAAATTATTGTCAGATATTTTGAATGATAAGATGGAAAATGTGTATCCTGGACATCCTTAAAGATTGATACTTTGGTATCTGAAATTTTTTATATTCCTAGATAATTCTAAGTAAATTTTTGTATTGTTTTGTTTGATTTTTTGTGTTTTGTTGCGTTAATTTTCCCCCAATATCAATGAAACACTAATTTTGTTTGCAAATCAAATAATGAATTGATAATTACTAAACTGAATACATACCTTTACTATAAATAGAAATGTAAAAATAAAAAAACCCAAAAATATTAGTGGCCAGTGTGGGGGTCGAACCCACGACATTCGCGTTATTAGCACGACGCTCTAACCAACTGAGCTAACCGGCCTTCATACCTAACAGGAGATCATAGTAAGATATATACATAGCTTCAACAACGCTGATTATTTTTAGTCACGTGATTACATTACCGTACAAATTCAAATTCCAACACTCTTCAGTTTTTAACTGACCCTTTACCTTTTTTCATAGCATGTATTGTAACCAGAATGACTCAGTCATAATATTTCGTTCACCATGATCACTTCATTTATACTCGAAAGAAAGAAAACCTGAAACGGAGATGGTTTGGATATCGTTGGGTATGGAAGGCTGTTTGGATCACAAACATACTTACATAGTGAACTATACAAATGCCGTTTGAGTCACAGACGCGATGAACAAGTTTACAAAAGACCACTTACATGCAAAAATATATACCAGTTTCACCCACTTTAATACCAAAGTTAATGGACATTATATTTTTTTACTATCAATTTTATATAAAACCACATATAACATATATTGTGAAGCCATTTGATATCGCATTTGAATAAAATTTTCACCGTTAAACAAAGAATGTTTCCAAATTTCCTATTGCTTATATATCAGCGATATATACCAAAAGTTAGGCCTAATTGACATTATATTACTATATATTTTATACAAAACGACATTTAAAAAAATATATTGTGAAGCCATATTGAATGAAATTTTCAACAATTAACAAAGAATGCTTCCAAGTTTCCCATTTCCTATTTGGATGTGATTTTCTAATTTATAATGACAAAAATTTGACGATTTATACAAAAAGTTCAAATAAGATATCACAAATTTGCTTACACAAATAGGGAATTTAAATTGACAAATATTTTAGATTTCTATTTCTGGAAATAAAATAAAAATATACAATTAAATTGTATTCAGTTCTTTGTTTAACTTGAAAAGTCTATTGAGATGCGATAAGAATGGCTTCACAATATTTTTCTGAAAAATTATGGTTTTATAAGAATTGTATACACATGTAGTAAAAGTGATAATGTCTATAAACTTTTGGCAAGTGGCTGTACATGCAAAAAGTCACTTTATACATGATAAAACATATAGCCTACTTTTGCATGCAACTAGATTTACTGATTTATGAGGTGAAAGACATTTGTGTATGCAAAACCCACTTCATCTCGTTAATTCTGTTTGCAGGCAGAATGGAAATTTGCAAACAATAATAGATTAAAAGAAATATTTATTGATATTAGAAATTCCGATCGACTTTTTTTTTTAAATATTAGAAAGTCCTTTTTTTAATATCAAGTAAAGAAAATATCTTCTAATGTTGGTTTAAACAAATTTGTTTCAATTTGTGGCATATGATATAAACAAACAATTTTAAATATGTAAACTAGGATAGGAAAACAAGCACACTGCTTATATAAATTTGTATACAAACGTGCAATATATGACTTAGTCAGTCGGTATAATCGGCGATATTTAAAGCTAACAGTTAGCTTTATATATCGCTGGTATAATTATGTGTTCTTCTAATGTTTAGTAAAGAAATAATTTTCTAATATTAAGAAATATTTTTTGCAATATTAAAAACTACGACCCATTTTTTTAATATTAAAAATTCGATTTATTTTAACGTAAAAAATATGGAATAAATTCCCCAACGGATTTATTGCAGATTAGAATGTCGTAGTCTCTCAGACAAAAATCATATCATTCACACCATGCATATACTCAACGGTCAGAAAATACGAAATAAATGTATTACGGTTGTTAGAAAGTCGAAACACTGCTGTTACAATAAAATCTAATCCAACCAATTAGAATCCAGAAATCCCACTCAGTGGTGGCAGCGCATATATATATATATATATATATATATATATATATATATATATATATATATATATATATATATATATATATATATATAAATATCGCTGGTGGTGGAAAACTATTAATTCTTTAGCCAATGCAAATTCATCTAGACACGTTATCTGACCCTTTAAATCATAATGATAATGTTTACGACAATGATCTTGACAAGGCAACATTATTCAATGATTATTTTTCTGAACAAGCTAATATAAATGAGTTCTCCCGAGTACCCCCTCCCCACCCCCGGATAGGAACTTCATGACTGATATGCACATAACAAGAAGTGAAATTGAAGACACCTTGCTTAACTTTAATACCAGTAAAGCTACAGGACCTGATCTGATCAACCCAAGATTACTAAAAGAAGCTGCTCATTTACTAAGTTATCCTCTATATAAAATTTTCAATCTTTCACTAAATACTTCAAAGTATCCAGAGATATGGAAAGAAGCAATTATTACTCCTATTCACAAAAAAAGGAAATAAGAATGAAATAAAAAAAGTATAGACCAATCTCCCTCATTAGCATAACCGGAAAAGTAACAGAAAATGCATACATAAGCACTTAAGTAAATATTTATTTGACAAATAGACTTGAGCCGGCCTGGCTCAGTCGGTAGCGCGCTCGACTCTGGATCGTGAGTTCGAGTCCCGCCGGCGACAGGTTGGTTTCCTGTCTTTCGGATGAGACAGTAAAAGCTGGAGGTCCCGTGTCACAGTAGGTGTTGGCACGTTAAAGAACCCTACTGCTCAATGGCCGTAAGTGCCGAGCATAGGCCAAACTTTGAAGCCCTTCACCGGCATTTGGTGACGTCTCCATATGAGTGAAATATTCTCGAGTGGGACGTTAAACAACAATAAACAAACAAACAAACAAGACAATAGACTTATTTATAGAAACCAGTCTGGATTTATGTCAGGAGATTCTACGGTGAATCAACTTGTAGACTTTGCTAACGATATAGGTAAAGCCCTCGACCAGGGCAAGGAAGTAAGAGCTGTATTTTGTGATATAAGTAAAGCGTTTGACAGGGTGTGGCATCAGGGACTTTTACACGAATTTCATAATTTGGGAATTACTGGAAAAAAAACTTGTCCTGGATAATGGATTATTTGAATAACAGACGGCATAGGGTTGTAATTAATTCTAAAGCATCCGACTGGGCGTATATTAATGCCGGAGTCCCACAGGGCTCACTGTTCGGGCCTTTATTATTTCTCGTCTTTATAAACGATATTGTTAACGATATCAATTGTAACATTAAGTTATTTGCTGATGATACTACCGCATCAGCGTCGGAAGCAAATTGAAAGTGGGGGGGGGGGGCTAAACCAACTTAAAACACATATACACACGCCAGAAATGTCAATTTTTAACACTAATGTCCATCTTTGCAAAAAAAGTGGGGGGGGGGGGGGGGCCCCCCCCCCCCCCCGGTTCCGACGCCTATGTACCGTATATATAGTTGTTGAAAATCCTTTTGCTGCTAGCGAAATCTTTAATAATAATCAACAACCAAGGTTATCTATTTGTGTATCAAAGGAACATAAAGGAACATATACATAAGTACTTAAATGTGATTGTTTTCAAAACAAAAAACAAAACTTTATTCTCCTTACCAATGTACAAAGGTATTGAGAAATCATATATATAAATATTCACATAGAATTACATAGGTGTGTTTACAATATATACATGTGTACAAAATATCATAAGCGATAATACAGAATTATTATGGAGGGATCAGAGAACGGTGTATAACGAATTTCACCCGTTATTTGTCCCTCCTATGAAACACATGTACACACCGTGAACACACCTCACTCCTCCACTTTTCCAAATCCTTTTGACTGTAATTTGTGGGCAATTTGTGTATATAAGTTCTGTTTACAAATAAAGTTTAAACTAACGATCAGAGGTGCCACGAGGCAAAATGACCAAAATTGACAGTAATTTTCAACTTATGCATTATCTCTTTATAATTACAATAAACGAAGAACAGAAAAATTGAATATTTTGAAAGAAAAATAAAGAAAAAAAGTTAAAAATTATGTAAAAACATTTTTAAAAATTATGGGACAAATTGAATTTGGGATAAATTGACCAAAATAAAAGTTGGGACAAATTGACCAAAAGTTGGACAAATCGGCAAAAAATTAGGACAAATTGGAAATGGGACAAATTGATCACACCCCAAGTAAGCCTAGCTGACGGACACATTTATGATTTATGATAGATCTACATCACTTTCTAACCTTTTTTGTAATAAAACAATATTACAAACTTCATGCTTGTGATTAGATCTAATTATATTAGTATTATTCTAATGAAATATATGTTTGATTTATTTATTCCAGTAGACTATAAGTTTTGTGGGAACTAGATCTAGGCCTACATGATATACATAATACAGGATTAATAAAATGTACAAACAATATGTCTACTAAAAATACAATACAAACATTTAAAACGGCAATAACTGTGTCTTTCCCTGATTTACAATTTTTTTAATTGCAAATCAGTGCATGACTCCTTTTGTTTTTCCTCTATACAGGATATTCTTTTTCCTTTGGCCTGAGGCGCTTCTTGTCCCAATTGTGGGTTACAAGGGAAAATGACTGTAATTTGAAGAAAAATAAAGTTGTATTTAGGTTTTACGTCCGTTCGGTTTTATTGCTGATTCAAAAGTGTTTGGCTTGAAGCCATTACAATATATAAATGTTTTATAACTTAGATAATAATAACAATATTGCAAATACAAACATTTCCAAATTGAACACACACAAGTTAGAGTTCTAGTCAAATAAACAAACCAAAAAATAAATTATTATGTAATTAATTCTGCTGAATAAGTCCCTATTTAAAATCTAATTTCCTGAGAATATCACAGAGATTACCACGCAAACCCACTTTTATTATTTCAACAAAACATATACAATCGACAAGGATCGGGTACGCTTAACTGTATACCGATATAAACAAAAGTTGTTCATACACTAAATGTACGTCCTTTATCACTTTTGCTATTTACTTCTTAATAAAAGAATTATGAAAGTAAACTTAAGTATCTATATAATGAGATCAAGACGCTTACCCAGCATTTCAGACGTAATTAACACTCGCTATGCTTAACAATCGATGTTAATTTATAATTGTCTGCTAGATCCGCCAATATTTTATGCTACACGAGTTTCATTTCAGTAAACCACATACCGAACCCGATCCTGTTTAACTACATAAAACCTACTATTTATTTACAGAAGCTAACAAATGCAAAACGAATCAAAATTATATAATTGAGACGAATTTCTATTTATCCTTTCTAATTCTAGGATTAATAATAAAAATATCTTTCAAAATATTTCCTTATTCTCAAATTAGTGATTCTGTACGAAACTTCAATTCAATAGCTTAATTCAACTTTCAACTATAAAATGAGCAAAAAATTAAACTAAATCTAATTTGAAAATATCAAAGTTAACAAAAAGAAACTTAAAACATGATAAAAAATAATATATACCCAAGGTACAAACATATCTACCTGTAATTTGAAGAAAAATAAAGTTGTATTTAGGTTTTACGTCCGTTCGGTTTTTATTGCTGATTCAAAAGTGACCGACACACGGGGACGCATACCCTTATTCAAATTTGTCCGAATTACATAATTGACCAATCAAAATTGTTTCTTGATAGCGTCTCTTTTACTTTTTCTTTGTCTATGTAAAATATACAACTAGGAGGAAAGTATGTAGTATGGTCACATCTAGCTAATAGGTAATTGTTTACGCAATAATCGGAAATAGAGATTAACTTGATCTATGAAACTGGGCATGTTTATCCCCATGAATAAGCTCTAATGGGGTAAATATCACATCTAACAAAGGTCTGGTTGTCAAACTTTTTCAACAAACAAGGTATTTTATTAGCTTGATTGCTTAAAAAACATGATAGGTAACAAAGACTTGAGACGGACCAATTTCTTGTAGATGTGACACATAAAGGACTGCTCGTAAATAAATACTTACAGCTATAAATCGTAAAAGTAAACTTTGACAACTAATAATGCCACAGAAAAAAACTGAAAACGGCTATATTTGACAATTTCCTTCTAAATAAATCCAGATTGTCTATAAAATACATTTATAAGTAAAATAAAATAACTACATATTTTATTGAATTATTTAAACAAAGTGTACTCAAAATGAAAATTATTTATTATAAAATTCAATAAATTAAAGCTTGATTGAAAACAAAGCTTTTCTCTTAAATATTTAAAGAAAATATATCATAAGTAATGATCACTTTATCCAATTACTTGAAACTTTCTTGAAAACAAAGTTTTCCTCATGACAAATGTCTTTCCCTGATTTACAATTTTTTTAATTGCAAATCAGTGCATGACTAGTTTCCCCCCTTGCCACGATAAGTTTGGTCCCCAAACCAAAAATTAAAAAAAAAATTAAGGGTTAGGAAAAAGAAATATATGCATATACTCAATACAATTTATACAAAGGAAATTGAAAAACTGAGTTCATTGAATTATCATAATCACATGGATAAACCATTACAAAAAGCAATACACATTTATTCATTGGTATGTAAAAATAGGGAGACACAAAAACATAACTTTGAAAAATTGTAGTTATACATCAAACAAACATATATACAATAATGTCAATATATTATACAAGTCCTGTTCATTTTTAATGCCTTTTTGCCCTGGCTATAGTGTAAAACATACTGAGTATTAGAACAGTGATATGAACTGTCAGGTAATCTGGTTAATCCATCAGCTCATCAGAACCTTCTGAAGGATTAACTACAGTGGTATAACCTTGATGAGTTACCATAATATGTGCACAAAAGGGTTGTTTTAAAAATTTTGACCACTTTTCTGTGTGTCATATGGTTTATATTTATTTCAGCAGGAATTTGAATACACTTCTTTGTTAGCCTGTCAATGACTTCAAATGGTGCCCAATCTGCTAATAGTTTGTGACTTGCCATGTTTGTGGCAGTCAATTTTCTAATGGTTGGGTGATGGAATTGATAGTAAGATGGGCATAAGGGTAAGGTTATTAAAGGAATGATAACACAATTTCCTCCGGAAGTTAACTCTAGTTGTACTCTAGTTTCTTTAGATGGTTTTGATTTCCATAAACAGCAAATTACAATCATCAAAAGGAAAATTGTTATAAAAAGCATGATCATAACTGCATGAACCCACGAGAGTTCAGACATGAAAATAGTTTCTAATGATACTGGTGCACTCAACATTGGAGCTGTAGTGGGCTTCTCAAAAATAAAGGAAGGAAGTGGTTGTGAATGAGCATGAGTGACATTTTGTAATACTGATAAAGCAATTGCTAGTTTCTTTAATTTAATTGCTAGCAGAACACAAAAGAGAAGGGCAACTACAGTACCAGCCAAAGTACTAAAAATTATAATAGAATTTGTATCAGGCCATGATGTTGGTATATCTATTACCCCATCTACCAAAGGTTCGGATAGATGTTTAAATATAACTTCATCCTTTTTAGCAGCTTTGACCATTTTCTTGAGATTTAAATGATAATTGTGGTCATCTGCTAAGATACTAGACATTGTATGATTATATATTTGGAATGATGGTACTTGTAATGTGAGTGGCTGTAAAAATGTTGTGTTACCCAACATGTCAGTAAGTTTCCTTTCATCAAAGAATTCTTGAAGTAAAGCAAGATTGAAGGGATGAAGAGTGGTTTAAATTTTGTTTTTTTTGCTGTAACAACCTCCTAACCTTGGAGGCAAGTATAAGGAGTTAGTAGATATAGAGCACTTGCATTCTAAGTGCATTATACAAAACTGAACAGCCTGGGATGACTTTTTGTTCATCAGGACAATCAATTGTTATTGTCTTAGAATTGTAAACTAAGACAGATGTTGTTGATAACTGAATGATGGTAGACTGTAACAGGTTAGGGACAAATCTGAAGTTACAATGTGCCTTGATTGTTTTGATATTATTATTGAAAAGTGCTATAGGACAGTTAGAGACTGTCATGGGAGTCAAAGGAAGATTGATGTCACACATCATTACTGGACCATGTGCACAATTCTGCATATCAGCTGATGATAGAGTGACAAAATGATCATGATGTGCAGTGATTGCTAAAAATTCAGGCATGTCAAGCAATTTTGTACCATGGGAAGAAGTTGAATTAATTGGAACAGGCAAAGTGTATATCTTGTACAGCTGTAAAGGTTTCTGTTGAGTGGATATTGGGAATTTAACAGAAATATAAATGTGTCCCCCACTACGAGCATACAAGTATTTAGCATGAGAGTAATAATAAGCTGAATCCTTATGTGTTAAGTAGAAACCCTTATGTGTCTTCTTTAGTAGTTTTGATATACCACTTAGTACTTTCTTTAGTTTTGATTTTGGTATCAATAAGGGAGATAAGTTTCCTTCAACTAAGCTGAGAAATGCAGATTGTAAATTATCTAAATTACTGCGCAAAATATTTGCTTCATTTATTTGTTGAACTAAAACTGAAGAGAATTTAGTAAAGGACTGTTCCATTTGAGAAAGTTTTTCTGAAAAAAGTATTTACAAGCTGATTAATTGTTTCTGTATTTTGACGAATTCCGTTTAAAAGATTAGTTGTTCTCTTATCCATAATGGAAATGAAGGAAGGACACATGTGACTCATATTGTTCCATGGCTGAAGCAAATTTCTCAGTTCGGGTGTTTAACGCATTTATATATGATTTGCTAATAGTTGAACATCATCGACTGTGGCAGTTCCAAATAAAACCTCTGGCTAAAGTTCCGATAAAGGGTAATAATGCTCTTGATTTCCTATTAGATTGTTTAGTTGAAGGAAAATTTGTTTGGGGAATTAAAGACTTTTATAGTGCTAACTACATGGGTAGCATGACTCTTTGACTCTACATGTAAGGCATGAAAAACACTTAGAAGGTCATTGAAGGCATAACAATAAGATGAATTTGTTGTGCAACGAGGTACCTTAGCTGAGAATTGATAACGACCTGTAAATGGCAAACGGATATGAAATGTATGGGTCCAGTATTCCTGGGACAAAACCAACTTTGTATCTGGCTTGAAAATCACACCATAGTTAATGCGTTGAATACTATCCTCTGAGGCTTTTAACTCTATGTGGGAGTTAGAGGCAACTGTAACCGGTACATTTGTAAGCATGGCTAGGAGAGGCACGAGTAAGTAGATGGACTGGTAAAACCCTAGAAAAGCCAAAAGAAAAAAAAAATTTAGATATGATAAATGTCAGTGATTGAGAGGTTGATCAGACCTAACAATCTAGCACTATGTAACACAGAGTATACTGTAGGGGTGACAATATCACATCAATTTACCTATCATCAATTTCTTTATTTTGAAAACAAGCCAATAGAGCCAAAATACTGATTTAAGCTTGGTTGACCTAATTCCATTTTTTTTCTACAAAACTCTATAATATCCTCTGCTAAGAAGGCTAAGCGTACATGTATATATATCTTACTGCTGTTGCCTTAACTTTAGAACTATTAGCCATTAACAGTGACAAGCACAATACATGTAACTACTATGTGTTAGATTTAACCCTTTTATTATTAAGTTATTGTTTTAATATCACTCATATATGATATACATGATGTTTTACTATGATGTCATGCATTTATCAAATATTTTGTTTCTCATTCATACTTACATTTATATCTTATTCATTTGACTTTAATCTGTTTTTTTTTTAATTTTTTTGTGACATGGAACTCGGTTAACTGATATTCTAATCTTTAACCCTTGCTCAATAATGCTGAGTTTTATATCTGAATTTGAATCAACTGTTGATTGATTTGTTTTAGATATCAATGCATCTATATTTTTTTTTCATTAATCCTTGTTTTTATAACAACATGGAATTTGGTTAACTGATTTTTCTATATCTTTAACCATTTCTTGAAAATGTTTACTTCACATTTTTTTATTATTATTATTCTCATTATTAATTATTGTCTTAGGTATTCATAGAACACATTTTTGTATTTGTTGGGCTTTTTTATGCCTGTCTAATGCTTATCTTGTTCTTTTTTTTATTATTATAATTATCATGACTCTAGATTGGGTTTTGCCATACAGGTTTTTCTTCTTTTTCCTGTTTTAGTAAACTTTCTATTGATTTCAGATAGTAACTCCTGACTAAAACTTTCATCAGGTTCCCAAGTTCTCTCTCCATTCTCCCAGACTACACGTATTAGTCTTTTTCCATTCTTAAATTTTGCTGAAGGGATACTTTTAATGTCCCATGTTTTTTCTTTTGAGTTTTGATCATTTTTTCTATCAATGTCATCTGAGATTTGGGTTGGTACTGGGACTTGTTCATCAGGTGGGATGTCATGTTGAGTATTGCTAGGAGTGTCAGGGGCAGGTAAGGTCTGTGTGTTTTTGTGAGAATCCTGTTGTGACGCAGAGCTAGTTGTATTATTTGGCTGCTTAGTCTGAGTGTTTTCAGGATGGAGATGAGATCTGTGTTCCTCAGGGTAATAATAATGTTTCAAATGAATAGCATTGACTAAGGATGGGTGTAACTTGTTATCAGATATTCTCCTTAACTGATAGGTGTAATTTGGACCCAATCTAACAATGCGGTATGGACCATGTGCTTTGTCATGAAGTTTGGCTGATAATCCTTTGGGTACATTGTGCACAGCCATAAGCACAGAGTCTCCTAACTTAAAATTTGGAATTTTGGCTGTTTTGTCAAATTTTTCTTTGTTTTTCTGTTGGTGATATGCCAAGTTTTCTTTTGCAATTTTGTGGTAAATTTTAAGATTTGTCATGAACTGTTGCATGTATAATTTTGCATCCCGGGCCATGTTGTCTTTAGGTTGCAATTCTATATCAAATGGCAACCTCATTTCTTGGCCAAACATCATGAAAAAGGGAGAAAACTCTGTAGAATTTGCTGAAATTGATTTTCTAAATGACATCATGATACCTGCTAGAAAAGAAGGCCATTTTTGTTGGTCTTGATTACAATATGCCCGCAATGATTGTGCAATTACACTGTTTTGTCTTTCTACTAAACCGTTAGTGTTGGGATGATATGCACTAGTATGGTACTGAGATATGTCAAAAATTTCACAAAGAGCATTGATCACTTTAGACATAAAATTCCTACCACGGTCTGAGAAAAGGACAGAAGGGGCCCCATAGCGAGCAATAATGTTATCAAAAAGGACCGTAGCTACTTCTTTTGCATTTTGTGAGCGAAGTGGAAAAGCTTCTGGCCAACGTGTTCCTGCATCAATGCAAAGTAGTATGTACTCATAACCCTCTGGACTTTTATGGAGTGGTCCCAGGATATCAATTTGCCAGCACTCAAACCTTTCCTTGGTTGGCATGGGGTTCATAGGTGGCTTGGTTGGGTTAAAATTTCTTTTTGCTATCTGACATCTAGTACATGATTTGACATAGTCCACAATGTCTTGGTGCATCCTTGGCCAAAAATATCTTTGAATAATGGAGGCACGGACTTTTTCTATTCCTAAGTGACCTCCGCCTGCAAGACTATCATGGTACTGTCGGAGTGCATCTAGTCTTAATACCTTAGGAAGGGCTATCTGGGTAATAAACCTGTCCTCTTCTACTTGTTTCCTACATCGCCTTTGGAATAAGTGGGTCAGAATACCATTAGCTAGAGAATAATGTTTGGACTCAGCTACTATGACATCTTGTTTTTTCCTATCGTCTGGAAGTACGTTATTTTCAAGATAATTGATAATATCTTTGTAGTCCTCACATTCTCTTTGTAATTCAAATAATCGTCTGTTGTCATCTACTATTGGTTGTAGCTGATCCTGCTGAATGACCACTGTGTCTGTTTGGTCTGGGTCATAGAACAAGTTGATTTGGATACTTTGATTGTCCTCATTATCCTTTGTTTCTTCATCTATATGTAACTCATTTACCTCTGGCACACTATTAGTCTGTGGTATGCTGCCGTTGTTTGGGATTTTGTTTTCTTCTTTGGGGTCGTCTTCATCAGGGTATGGTAGTCTGCTCAGGGCATCAGCAACAAAGTTGCTCTTACCTGCTCTGTGTACAATATCAAAGTCATACTCCTGTAGCTTAAGCGCCCATCTTTCTAATCTCCCAGTGTGCTTAGCAGTTTTTAACCATACCAGTGCCCTATGGTCTGTGTAGATGGTAAACTTGTTGCCTACTAGATAAGGACGGTATGCTCGAACCCCATTTACGACTGCCAACAACTCTTTTTCTGAGGTGTTGTACTTCTTCTCCTCTTTTGAAAGTGATTTTCCTCCATATGCAATGACATGTTCTTTATTATCAGAAGATACTTGACTTAGATAATAACCAATGGCAGTATCGGATGCATCACATGTAAGCACAAATGATTTGTCAGGGTCAGGGTAAGATAGAATAGGAGCAGAAATGAGAGCAGTTTTAAGAGTGTCAAATGCATGCTGACAGTCTTGTGTCCAGAGAAAGGTAGAATCTTTTTTTAGAAGTGCATTTAAAGGGGCAGCAATTTTTGCATAATTGTGAATAAATTTCCTGTAGTAGTTTGCCATACCCAGGAAACTTCTGACTTGTTTTTGTTTCTTTGGGACTGGAAATGCACTTACAACTTTTGTTTTGTCATGATCAACTTCTACACCGTGTCGAGAAATGACATGGCCAAGAAATTTCAACTGTTTGACCGCAAAGTGACATTTTGACGGTTGAAGTGTTAGACCTGCTTCTCTTAATTTGGTAAAAACTTGTGAAAGGTCGCGCAAGTGTGAATTGAAATCTTTTGAAAAGATTAAGACATCATCAATGTACACTAATACTGATTTGAAATTCATTTCTCTCAATATCCCAGACATAAGTGTTTGAAAGGAGATTGGGGAATTCATTAGCCCAAATGGCATCCTTTTCCATTCATACACACCATCTTGTGTTATAAATGCTGCCTTATGTTTGGAGCAAGGGCTCATTTCAACTTGCCAAAATGCAGACCTAAAATCCAAGTTTGTAAATATTTGAGCTTTTGAGTCACCTATGGCATCAAACACTGATTCTAAGTGAGGAAGAGGAAAGGACATTGGAATTGTGATTTTGTTTAATGCTCGATAATCACAAGCAAATCTCATTTGTCCATTCTTCTTTTTGACCATTACAACAGGGGAATGCCACTCAGAGTTTGAAGGCTCAATAATATCATTTTGTAGCATTTCATCTACTTGTTTCTTTATTTCCTTTGCCGTCTGAGTGGATGTCCTGTAGAACTGTTTTCTAACTGGTTTGGATCCTGGTATTGTCTCAATTTTGTGTTTGTATAAACTAGTTTTACCAAGTTCCGAAAGATCAGCAGAAAAAATGTCCCTGTGTGCAATTAAAAATTGATTAAGTTCTCTTTTTTCTTTCTCTGATAGGTCTGACTCTGATAAGTCAAAATGTAATTTTGAATTGGCCTTTGATTTACTTGATCTTGTTGAATCAGTGTTTTGTAAAGGTGACTCACTGATGGAATCAAGGGAGATAATTGTAGAACTATTACTTTCTATATCTTCAACAGTAGCCAGTACTTGATTGTTTCTCAACTTTACATCATCAAATGTAGGGTTGAGAACCTTCAAGTAAGCTTTTCTATTCCTCACCTTTACCAAACACTTAGCAGCAGTGATATGTAGTTTCTTTGACAGTGAAGGTAGTGGATTCAGAAGTACTAGATCATTATTTTTGCACCTTGATATTTGCACTGAAATTGTGGTTTCTGATCTCTTTGGGATTGTGACTGCCTTTGTTGATCTAGCTAACCCTGAATTTGTAATGATTTGACACACTTGCTCATTATTAATTATTAGTAAGTTTTGGTCATAATCTATGTTAGCGTGGTTAGCCATAAGAAAATCCAAGCCTAAAATGAAAGAATAGTGCAGGTCTTGAATTACATGCACTTTGTGTTTGAACCTAGCACCATCGATATCTAATATAACATCTAACATCCCTAGCACTTTCAGATAGTTCCCTGTAACACCTTTTATATTTTGATGTTTTGGCTGTTTTAACTCAGCACCATTATAGGATGTTTTTTTGAGAAAATCTGCACTAACAACAGTAATGCTGGCACCAGTATCTAATAATGCCCTAACTTTTTGATTACCAAGTGATAATAGCACTTTGTTTTCTTTTAAAGATGTTGCTAAGCAAATATCTTTACCGTTATGCCCATCCTGAGACTTGTGCCTTGGGACAGGCGCGAGTCCCTATTGTGAATTTTTGAGTTTTTGGACTTGTTCCAAAAGATACCAGTAACATGCTTTTTTCATGTGACCTTTAGTTTTACACTTATCACAATAACTATTTAAGCCAGGACATAAAGACTTATTAAAACAGGACTCACCCCCACATCGCCAGCATGATTTTTGTCTTCTCTCATTCTCATAGGCTTTTTCACCTCTGGGCACTCTGTTATCTGTGGACCATCTCGGACCTCTTTGCTCTCTGTCTTCAGTGTACATGTACCTCGGTCTCTGGGGGTATTGTAGCGCGTTTATCGGTGGTGCCTGTTCTGCAGCATATCCTGCATGAGTAGCCTGTATCATACTCTGGAACCCTTCAGTTATGGCCGCTACAATAGATTTGTCCTGGGCACTTGTATTCTGAGTTCCCTGTTTGTTGTCCACCGCTTCCTCTGCTAAAATGGCAAGCTCCCGCAGGTGTTCTAGATTTCGAGGGCTTTGCGGTACCACAATTTCCCTTAACCGCTGAAGTAGGCCATTCTTGGCTAGCTCCGTGACAAAGGTAACATCCATAACAGAGTCAGTGGCCAGCTTCCTGACTCTATATAGATACTCCTCCACTCCTTCCCCTGGCTGCTGTTGTATCCTCAGGAGGTCCTTATTAATTGGCGAGGATGGCTTGAACCTTTTGAAGAATGCTTCCTTGAATTTTGTCAAGGAAGACTTTGCATTCTCATCCAAAAAATTGAACCATTGCAAGGCTATGCCTTGCAGATAGAAGTGCAGCATTTGTATTGCCTTTACGTGTGGCATATTAGTAAAGTTGAGGAAAGCTACAAATGCCATCCACCATTCTGCGGCTGATCCTCTGCCGTCAAATTTTGGCAGCTGCGGGACAGGTATCCGCGGCATGACATCCTGGAACACTGGGGCAGGAGGTGCAGTTGGCTGAGCTGGCTGTTGCTGTTCGATTACAGCCACCTCTGGCATTGTCCCCGCATCTGGCGTCCTCAAGTCTTCTAGCTCCTCCGACATACTGCGAATCCTTTCTTGTAGTAACTCTATCTCTTGGTCCTTTCTAGTTATTGCCCTTTCTTTTTCATTTATTATGGACGCCTGGTCCTCAATGTGGCTGTTTGCTCTGTTCAGGTCTAATATTACACCAGCCCTTGTAGTTGGCTTTGATGCACTGGTATTAGTAGGGACACCTGAGAAAGCCATGTCGAGTTGTCGTTTTTGCTGTTCTTGGGGAATATTTTAGCTCTTAATAGGTTAGGTACCAAGATCTTGTTTTATTTCTCCACCAGTTACTCCTTTTGTTTTTCCTCTATACAGGATATTCTTTTTCCTTTGGCCTGAGGCGCTTCTTGTCCCAATTGTGGGTTACAAGGGAAAATGACTGTAATTTGAAGAAAAATAAAGTTGTATTTAGGTTTTACGTCCGTTCGGTTTTATTGCTGATTCAAAAGTGTTTGGCTTGAAGCCATTACAATATATAAATGTTTTATAACTTAGATAATAATAACAATATTGCAAATACAAACATTTCCAAATTGAACACACACAAGTTAGAGTTCTAGTCAAATAAACAAACCAAAAATAAAATATTATGTAATTAATTCTGCTGAATAAGTCCCTATTTAAAATCTAATTTCCTGAGAATATCACAGAGATTACCACGCAAACCCACTTTTATTATTTCAACAAAACATATACAATCGACAAGGATCGGGTACGCTTAACTGTATACCGATATAAACAAAAGTTGTTCATACACTAAATGTACGTCCTTTATCACTTTTGCTATTTACTTCTTAATAAAAGAATTATGAAAGTAAACTTAAGTATCTATATAATGAGATCAAGACGCTTACCAGCATTTCAGACGTAATTAACACTCGCTATGCTTAACAATCGATGTTTAATTTATAATTGTCTGCTAGATCCGCCAATATTTTATGCTACACGAGTTTCATTTCAGTAAACCACATACCGAACCCGATCCTGTTTAACTACATAAAACCTACTATTTATTTACAGAAGCTAACAAATGCAAAACGAATCAAAATTATAAATTGAGACGAATTTCTATTTATCCTTTCTAATTCTAGGATTAATAATAAAATATCTTTCAAAATATTTCCTTATTCTCAAATTAGTGATTCTGTACGAAACTTCAATTCAATAGCTTAATTCAACTTTCAACTATAAAATGAGCAAAAATTAAACTAAATCTAATTTGAAAATATCAAAGTTAACAAAAGAAACTTAAACATGATAAAAATAATATATACCCAAGGTACAAACATATCTACCTGTAATTTGAAGAAAAATAAAGTTGTATTTAGGTTTTACGTCCGTTCGGTTTTATTGCCGATTCAAAAGTGACCGACACGGGGACGCATACCCTTATTCAAATTTGTCCGAATTACATAATTGACCAATCAAAATTGTTTCTTGATAGCGTCTCTTTTACTTTTTCTTTGTCTATGTAAAATATACAACTAGGAGGAAAGTATGTAGTATGGTCACATCTAGCTAATAGGTAATTGTTTACGCAATAATCGGAAATAGAGATTAACTTGATCTATTGAAACTGGGCATGTTTATCCCCAGGAATAAGCTCTAATGGGTAAATATCACATCTAACAAAGGTCTGGTTGTCAAACTTTTTCAACAAACAAGGTATTTTATTAGCTTGATTGCTTAAAAACATGATAGGTAACAAAGACTTGAGACGGACCAATTTCTTGTAGATGTGACACATAAAGGACTGCTCGTAAATAAATACTTACAGCTATAAATCGTAAAAGTAAACTTTGACACTAATAATGCCACAGAAAAAAACTGAAAACGGCTATATTTGACAATTTCCTTCTAAATAAATCCAGATTGTCTATAAAATACATTTATAAGTAAAATAAAATAACTACATATTTTATTGAATTATTTAAACAAAGTGTACTCAAAATGAAAATTATTTATTATAAAATTCAATAAATTAAAGCTTGATTGAAAACAAAGCTTTTCTCTTAAATATTTAAAGAAAATAATCATAAGTAATGATCACTTTATCCAATTACTTGAAACTTTCTTGAAAATAAAGTTTTCCTCATGACAACTGTGTTGTACCACCTTGTGACATTATTCTGGTACCAATTTGTGACATTATTCTGATGCCATCTTGTGACATTGTTCTGACAGTACTTTGTGATATTATTCTGGTACCACCTTCTGACATTATCCTGACACCATCTTCTAACATTATTCGGGTACCAGACACATTATTCTTGCACCATCTTGTGACAATATTATGGCATCATCATATGTGTGAGATTGTATCTTTCTGCCAATCTTCTGGCACTACTTCGGTACCATCTTCATTTCGACACTTTGATTTATACTTTTCTACGGGTTACAATTTATAACAGGGTCTATATGTTGTATGTTATGTGAACGGTTTTTCAGAAGTACACTGAACTGTGGCAGCTAGATCGATTTACATCAAAAGGCGGTTGCATTAAAATATCCAGTGGTCTTGCACAGGGTGATTCATCCTTTTCTCAAACGTTTTCACGATAACAATTCTTCCAATCTCAAAGAGGGGTAACTCGAATAAGAAGTAGGGCATGCGAAATAAAGTGGCTCGTCAAAACTCGAACTTCTAATTAAAGATTTTCTCATGCTTTGGGAGAGAGAACAAAATCCCTTCCAGGAAAACAAATATTTCCCTGTACAAAAGGAAAGAATAGTGGAATCTTATATGGATGTGATGAATGGACAGGGAATTCTAAACCCGAGTGGTGTGGTAAGAGACTGGGCACGGAGTCTCCAAATTTACCCAATACTCAAGCTCAACTTTTATTTTATCACTTTGGACGTATAATCGTTTGCAAAAATTCTTGATCTGAATGAATAGGAAAGTTTAACACATTATTTTTCACCATTGCACATAAAAAAATTGGATTACACTGATTCCCCCGTAAAAAAGATTTTTTAAATATTTCTGAAGTTTTCTTCAAATGAGGAAGAGGTTTCATCATTATTTACAGCTGTATGTCATCAATATACAGTGTACAAGTATGCCCAGTTGCAGCATGAATTTTGTGCTTTTATCTTAAGATCATTAAAAATTCAAATAGCTGAGCTTGAGTACTGAGAAAATTTGGCCACTTGTCTTGTCCGAGGGTTTCCCATACTTGGCGACTCCAGAAGACAGCTTAACCAAAAGACAGTTGACCATCGTCTTTCATGGGCAATTGTGGGAGAAAAGGTAAGTTATTCATGTCTTTAGCTGCCAATGCCATCCTTAATATTCTGCCTCAGTTACACCGATCAGGATGTCTGAAATTGTCTGCCTGGCAAGTTACACCCCTTCTCTATAAAGAATAGAATTAAGCTCTCAGTCTTTTGTCCAGAAATAAATACCAGTACGCTTTTTAATGTGTCAATTTCAAACACATTTTTATTGTTTGTTTGAATGATATTTTATGCCTGACATAACTTTGAAGTTAGACTCTGACTACCAGTTTTTAATGGTGGTGGAATTGATTTGATTTTTTGTATTTTACGCCATACTCAACAATCTTTCAGTCATATGATGGCGTCCAGTTTTTATTGGTGGAGGAGAAACCCCGGTTACCCGGGTAAAGACCACCGACCTTCCGCAAGAAAAATGGTGGTGGATAGAACCCGGTTATAATACCATCGGCCTTCCTCAAGTAAACTCAAACTGGAAAACTTTTCCATAAAATCAACTTCGGCAGTGGGGCTTGAACCCGCGCTGACTGAGAGATAAGGTTTAAAGCGCGGTGTTCTAACCAATCATTTCAGCCTTTTTCCTATGTTGAATGATTTTTGATAATATAAAAATTACTGCAGTAGATGTTGTACAGTAAACCATTCTCAAACAAGTGACGTCTCATTCGACCCAAATGTATTTCGACTTGTTCCATTCCGTTCAGTTTTGTCGGACCACGTGACTTCAAACAGAAAGTCGGCCGGCAAGGTCGCTTATTTATGTTGACAACATTCCGAGTGAGATATCTTGTTTTAGTTCAGCGGCATATACTAAACATTATTTGCCCTGGTTGTAGGGAGACATGAGGATTTGTTTACCAAAAGTAAAGCCCAAGGGGAATATGACTTGTCGTGGATGTCTCCCTACAACCTGCAGGGCAATAAATTGTTTATTATATCGTAATACAGAATCAATAAAGACTGTTGAATAAACTGCAAGGGTTTTCGCATGAGGGTGACATGAATCACGCGAGGGAGATTTGACGCACGCGACCTCGAGGGAGACATGAAGTGTAGTCACCCTGACACGTGACGACTCTCAACCAATCCCTTACTATGTTTTATAAATGAGGTAAACTATCTTCTTTCCCGTAAATATGACAAGTGTCACCGCTTTCCTGTAAACTGCTTTTCAAATCTGGCACTTAGCACTGCATGATATCCATTTTTATAGGTCATATATACGACCAAATGCTTAACCTGGAGTGATGCTGCTCGCACTTTACTCTGAATTTGTAAACTATTATGACGAACTGTGACGGAACGGAACAACTCCAAAAGGTTTTATTGCAACCAATACAAACTGGTTAGACATGACGTAATCGCCAACCATCACTTCCTGACAATCAATCAAATGATACAATACACAAATACCAAGAATAGAAATATTTTATCATAATTTATATTAAATTACAATATAATCCATCAAATGTTTACATTACACAATATGCATGTGAAGGTGTGCCATCTGTGCAAATTGTAATATTACACAAAGCGCAGTAATCAAGAAAAAACAACAAAATATTGCATACAAATTGAGATCCATGATCCAACGCAATAACGTATTTTGTGAACTTTCTCAACAAACTGTTTGTCAATCAATATTTTAGTCCTAGCCGCAGTTTCGTAATAATTCAAGTCCGTAATTAGATCGATCTCCAAGCACCCGTTTTGAAGACTAGTTTCTGAAAATAAATGCATAAGTAAATTATTCTTGTGAAATTTACATTATACTATATAAACACACAAAAAACAAACAAACAAACGAAAACAACAACAGCAGCAAATAGCAACAAGATTTGTCAGAGGGCACTATAGCTTTCCAGCAACAGCATTTAATTTCAGATACTGAAGCATTTCCGATTCTAACATGAGTTATCAGAAGACAACAAAGCTCGCCGAAATGGGTGTAAATTTTCAAAATACATGTTCATATTTGACCCACAGCTGTCGGGGTTTAAGGTCAAACGACTGGTAAAATTTTGATTCATTCACCTCAGGTTAAAAGTTTTTGAAAAGTAGGTCAAAGTCCAAGGTCACTAGTTCAAAAGTCAAGGTACCAAATAAAAGATCTGGCCATAAGAAATCTATATACGAAATATCAAAGCCCTATATCAGTTTAAAAGATATAGCCAAGGTTTAAGCTTTTGAAAAGTAGGTCAAAGTCCAAGGTCAAGGTCACTAGGGCAAAGGTCAAGGTACCAAATGAAAGCTCTTGTCATAAGGAATCTATATGTGAAATTTTAGAGATATATCTCTTGTGGTTAAAAAGTTATAGGCCAGGTTAAAGTTTTGTTTACGGACGCCAACGACGACGACGCTGGGGGTATGGCATTAGCTCTCCGGACTTTCGTCCTTGCGAGCTATAAAGGTCAAATGACATTACCTAGGTCCAAAGCATGGTGCAATGTGAAATTGTTGATCGTAAGAATTGTACATGTAAAACAAAACATGTATACACGTTGTCATTTTGATAAAAGAATATATATCCTGCGATTATACCTAAACTTTGATTAAAAACAAACAAACCAAAAAGACAAAAGATATTTTTTTATTTAATCTACTTGTACAATAGTGCCAAAATTACTTACGTAGGCCTGGAATGAATGAAGTACACTAACGATTCAATAATGAATAATTCCTTCCATCCATGAAAGAACCCATTGTTAACTCGCAAATTATTTACATTCAATTTCTTTTCACAAATGACGACATTATAACCAGCCGGCCTGGCTCAGTCGGTAGCGCGCTCTACTCTTTGATCGTGGAGTCGTGAGTTCGAGTTCAGCCGGTGGCAAGTTGGTTTCCTGTCTTTCGGATGAGACAGTAAAAATCGAGGTCCCATGTCGCAGTAGGTGTCGGCACGTAAAAGAAACCTCAATGCTCAGTGGCCGTAAGTGCCGAACATAGGCCAAAATTTGAAGCCTTTCACCGGCATTGGTGACGTCTCCATTTGAGTGAAAGATTCTTGAGTGGGACGTTACACAACAATAAACAAACAAACAAACGACATTATAACATTTTTTTCCAACCCAGGATTTCATAAGAATATTTTATTTGTATAAAACATTTAATATTTGAAACTTTTGATACAGACTAACATACAAAAATTTCCGTTTTGACAGTTTGCATGTCTTCAATGCTCTACCCCTAATATTTCAAAAGATATATGTTAAAGTTTGCCACTGGGCGCTGTCGGGAGTACGGCATCTGTCAGTTGCAGAGTCATTTTGTATCAATGAGCTTAAAAAAAATCAAACAAAACATTTTAGAATTGTGGCACGAGCATATTCATTTCAATGTACAAAAACACACGTTGCACTATCACACAGAGTTGTCGGTCCTTGTACTCTCTTACACAGAGTTGTCGGTCCTTGTACTCTCTTACACAGAGTTGTCAGTCCTTGTACTCTCTTACACAGAGTTGTCGGTCCTTGTACTCTCTTACACAGAGTTGTCGGTCCTTGTACTCTCTTACACAGAGTTGTCGGTCCTTGTACTCTCTTACACAGAGTTGTCGGTCCTTGTACTCTCTTACACAGAGTTGTCGCTCCTTACACTCTCTTATACAGAGTTGTCAGTCCTTACACTCTCTTATACAGAGTTGTCGCTCCTTACACTCTCTTACACTGAGTTGTCAGTCCTTGCACTCTCTCAATCTCTATAAACGTCTAGAAAGCAATCCCAAAACACCGACAGGGTGAATATAACACCAAATTACTCAGAACGTGGATACTCTTCAAAAAAGTATAGTCCTTATATTTAGTCGTTTTTTTTTTTAAATATTTTCGCCTCAATTAATATTATATGTTAATTATGTCAAAACTAAAGATATGTTAAAAAAGCAAGATAATTACAAGATACTTGCAAAATAGAGACGTTGATAGTGATGAAAGAGTGCAAAGGTTGTTGGAACGTGGTAGAGAGATCCCGGTTACAATGTACCCAGGAAGAGACCATCGGCCTTCCGCAAGTATTACACTGTTTCACAAAATCAGCTTACTGGGTTCCAGAGGGGCTTGAACCTGCGTTGACCAGAAGTGAGAACCTTTATGGTTTAAAGTCCAATACTTTAAACACGCGACCCCTTAATGGTGAGGTCAATCTTTGGCACATCCTCTATAAACATACGAAGGTGTTGCTAAGAAAGAACGTTAATAAAAGTTTGGGTCCCTGTCTGAAGGGAAGGATCACGAACAAATAATGTGACTTAATAATGAACAATAAAACAGTGCTCAAAACATAGAAACAAGCCGTGAAAAAAAATGCAACGGCAAATACTCATAAAATTTTGGTAGTTAGAAGTGGGTACTCGTCCCCAGTGACAAGTAGTTAGGATTGGGTCGCGTCCCCAGTGACAAGTAGTTAGGAGTGGGTACTCGTCCCCAGTGACAAGTAGTTAGGAGTGGGTACTCGTCCCCAGTGACAAGTAGTTAGGAGTGGGTACTCGTGACAAGTAGTTAGGAGTGGGTACTCGTCCCCAGTGACAAGTAGTTAGGAGTGGGTACTCGTCCCCAGTGACAAGTAGTTAGGAGTGGGTACTCGTCCCCAGTGACAAGTAGTTAGGAGTGGGTACGCGTCCCCAGTGACAAGTAGTTAGGAGTGGGTACTCGTCCCCAGTGACAAGTAGTTAGGAGTGGGTACTCGTCCCCAGTAACAAGTAGTTAGGAGTGGGTACTCGTCCCCAGTGACAAGTAATTCTTCTTCTAGATCTGCAACATCTTATTTTTTTGCCCCTAAAATTTTCCATGAACACAACACTTTCAAAATACTTTATTGCAATGTTAATTAATTCTAAGTCCCATATCAGAAAAATAGTTAAGTCTTAATGGTTCCATAAAAGTTTATATAAAAAAATTGGGACCAGATGAAGGTGTCAAAGGAGGAGTGGTTTTCAAAATCTATCATCCCACAGGACCAGTGATTTTTCAATTTTTTTCCTCCTGTATATCAAATTTACAATGCAATCAATTAAAATTTCTAAAGATTGTAGTACTTATTGATTTATGCCCAAACCAGGAGAGGAAAGATTGGATTTAAAAGAAACATTACAACCTGACTAAGTGGCTGGTGGTCTACCAATTAAGATGCATGATTCTGAGGGCCGTCGGTACTTTTCTGGGTATGCACAGTTGTAGCAGGGGTCATCAGAAACATTGAAAACTAGTATAAATATAGCGTGAAATACCAATGAAACATACAAATTCAACATTGCAGATTAAACGGAAAGGGTTGAATTCTAAAATGACATTTGAAATGTGCTTGGTTCTTGTAGGACTATGATTTGAAAGGGAAATTGGGATCCGACCCCTTTTGAATCCACCTATGAATATTCAACTGCAGAATTGTTTACACGGAACTGAATATTTACTTATTCTCGATGTGATACACCAGTAGTCCTATCAGATCCATTTCAATAACAATGTAAAATTTTAATTGTAGATAAACAACCACGTGTTCCACGCACTCCAAGCTGAAAATGTTTACACAACCGATTTGACACGATCAGCATAATTACGTCCCAAATAAAAATCCAGGTTTCTAACAAAATAAGTACATGTACAAAACGTCTTCTGGCAGATATCTCATTTCTAAATATAGTAACTGTACCCTCTACAACATATATCCCCGATTACATACCATAAATTACTTTTTGTTTTCCTGTGTTTCACGCTGGTTGTGAGCATTGTTCATAAGTTTCTGAACGTTTTTGCGAGTGTGTCCGCCAGGATCTGGATGCTGTGCGTGCTGGCTTGCCTCTTTTTTTGTCCGACCCTTTCCGCTGTGACTTGAGTGGACATATTTATCTTGTTCAACGTTATAATCATCTAGTTCATCCATATATTTGTCGTCGGCGGTCGACATATTGAGCGAAAATCTTATTTACTTTTGCTGTTACTACGTGGCAAGTAAGATACCTGAGTGAAACATATGAATCGACCTGACGCAGTGAACTGTAATACGTTGTCATCCATTGGCTAAACACGAACTTTCAGGACGACCCACAAGATTTGTACGCACGTGGTTGTTTGTTTACGTCTATTATGTGTCGTGCTTGAGACCTCCTTATCTCTATGTGTGTGAGATAGCAATACATTCATATATAAATAAATACATATATAGAATTGTTGACTGATATGCGTAATAGTTGAATAAATGAATCGATCTAGATATTAAATGTGTTATTAATTTTGTTTGCTTTTAGTCAGTTTATGTGGGACTACATCTTCTGGCATTTCGTATGGGGCGCCGATTTACTTTTTAATACTAGTTAGTGATATCACTCTTTCGAATAGGTGATACCACTTATTCGAATAGGTGATATCACTCATTTGAAAAGTTGATACCACTTATGCGAATAGGTGATATCATTTATAAATTCTTAAGTGATATCACTTAAAACGAATTAGTTATATCACCTATTCGAATAAGTGATATCACCTATTCGAATGAAATATATTACCTATTCAAATGAGTGATAAAATAAGTGATATCACCCACTCGTTTAAGTGTTCGTTTTGTAAAGTGATATCACCTATTCGAATAAGTGATATCACTTATAATTATGAATCAATGCCAATTAATGCTCCCTACACAAAAATAAAATCATCTTGGGCATTATAAACTATTTATTTTATTATTATTATTTTTTATTTTTTTTTATTTTGTTTCCTAACATTTGGTTCAAAGAAATAGTTTGGGTGTTTTAGTTCAACCACTTTTAAAACAATTTTGTGCGGAAATCGGACAGGAGCCGTCGGTATGGTTTCGGCGGCTCTGTCTGCTTTGAATGCTGAACTCCGTCTAAATCCTACAACACACACGGGAGATGATTCCGATTCTGCAGCGCTGCGCCTTCATTACGATACCGTAATATCGTCCTTTGCGCTTTGTTCTTCTGTAGATATAGGCCTAGTGATATTCACTGCAGATCTACAATTATGGAAGAAATGGGGAGCATATTAAGGTTTTTACTGTTTCCAAATTTGAATGAGGTATCACTTATTCGAATGAGCGATATAACTTATTCGTTTTGTAAAGTGATATCACCTATTCGAATAGGTGATATCACATATAAAAAACGTATAACGTGATATCTCCTACTTGAAAGTGATATCACCTATTCGAAAGAGTGATATCATTTATACGAATAGGTGACATCACTTATTTGTTTTTATAAGTGGTATCACTTATTCGTATAAGTGATATTACTATTTCGAAAAGGTGATATCACCCTTTCAAATAGGAGATATCACTTATTCGAATAAGTGATGTAACTTATTCGGTATTCCAATGGGAGATATCACCCATTCGAATAGGTGATATCACTTATTGAGTAAGTAATATCACCTATTCGAAAGAGTGATATCACTAACTGGTATTAAAAAGTAAACCGGTGCCCCATAGAAAATACCCCGTAGAGCGGTACATAGAATAACCGAAATGACACTCATACACCGAAATGACGAGGTATTAACCGAAATGACGCTGAAATACACCGAAATGACACTTATTTAATACAAATTTGGTCAATTTCTAATACTGGATGTCACAATAATACCCTGTTATTTCGGTCATTCTTGTTAATGAGATTTCTTTATTTTTTCTTTTCAAAAGATGATTTTTTAAGCTCAATCTGATCACACAAATATATAAAGACATTGACTACTAATACTGGTGTCATTTCGGTGTATTATAGCGTCATTTCAGTTATTCTGTGGACCCCCGTAGTGTGGAAGTGCCTGATTGTGACTGATTAGATTCAATTCTTGATAAAGGGCCAAGCTGTAATGGTCTTTTACGCCACACTCAATGATGTTTTATGTGATATGGTGGTAGCCAGTTTTAATGGTGAAGGACAGAATTTTATTGTGCAACGCAAAAAATTATTGCGAAAAAGCGCAACATTTATAACGGCGCTTTTTCGCGTAACATTTGATGCTTTTTCGCCTTCCGGTAGACATGCGCTTATTTATTTCCATTTGCAAAGAGCAATGTCGTATTTGATAAGAATCATGACACTTCACATTATTCTTTCTTTCAGGTATTATAATTTATATAATCATCATTTGTATAATTCTGGTATTTGTTTAAGATATTTTCTGAAATCAAATTAAGCAGTTTATTGAATTATTGCTGACACCAGACTTATTTTAAAAATTTTATTTTACTATGCTGTACTCTTAGTCTTACATATTTAGATCGGCGGCACGATTTACCCCCCAAAAAACAAAAACTACCCCAAAACAATCAAATCGAATTAAGTTTGTATCAATAATCATTTTAAATGCATTTTCTTCTGTGTAAATATTTCACAGACAGCTAGAAATAAAAAAAAAATCAACATTTATCATTTCTCATGGAACTTACGGACACTGTCATATAGTAAAATGAAGAGCCAAATCGGTCTTCTTTGCTTTCACGATTCCTGAAATATTTTTCATATTTTATATCAAATTTATATTATACAAATTCTACGTAATGTGGAAAATGATGATTACATATGTATTAAACGTCTTTACCGTCCCATATAAGTAACATTCTAGTACATTTTAAAATGTCATGCTGACTCGGACTATATTATGGTTTCAGAAAAACATCGTGAAATTGGATAAAACGGAATTATTAAAGTCAAAAACATCTACAGTCATAAAAAATATTAATCATATTATAATAAGATTGCTAAAATTACTACTTTTTAAATGTTTTGGGGGTAATTTTGGATGTTTTTGGGGTCTTATGGGGAAAATCGTGCTGCCTTATTGTGAATACACAATATTTGTGATTTTAAGTTTGATGTAAATGTTTAGAACTTATAGTACTGCACATCAGTACTAATCAGTTTAAGTAAATACAACACCATTTATCTACACTGTACCGAGACGAAAATAGGTCATCGACATATCGACCCAAAACGATAAAATACTAGCATATGATGGTTGTCACAAACTAGCTGAAAAGTGGGAGGAAGAAATCTGTAAGAGTAAAAGAAAAACCAAACTCAGAAATTCCAGTGTATATAGTCCAGAAAGAAAATGGAGAAGGTAGAATAAGAACACAGCATAGAAATCACCTCTTACCTTTATACCATAATGACAAAGAAAGCAAGCAAGCAATAGATAAAGAGGTCTATACCAAAACCAAGAATTAGAAAATCAATTCAGGAGTCTGTAGAAAAGCTAGATCCTCCTACTGTTTCTAGTGGAGTCAGTCGAGAACACACTTGACTCATCTGCAGCCACTGAACCTACTGATAGTCACAATGAACATGTACCAGTATAAGATGTAAAATTTCATGACACTACTGATATTATTACAAATATTAGGATAGTTAATTACACTTTAAATGAGACTCCTGTCACTGAAGAAAATGAAGTAGTTAATCCACCAGTTGATGAAATTGCTGGAGAAATTTATTGCAAAGAAGCTAGACCTATACCTAAACCCAGACGACCAGTCAGAAACAAAACAAAAACCAAATGGATAACAACGGGTGAATATAAGATAAATAGTTTAACAACAAATGACTGGAAAATCAAGCTGATTATTTAAATTCTTTAATTATTATAGTCAATATTCTTCCAAATGATTCTTTTGTTTCAGATGCAATTTTAAAACTTGTGACAGGAAAACAATTGTAGTCACATCTAATAACAATACTTTGGACATATCTTTATTTTAAATTATGCCTAATCCAACAAACTTCATTTTACAGATACATTGGTACATATTAACAGAAAATAGGAATATGTTATGCATATTATATAATGTCATAAAATGTACTCAGTGTTTATTATACTACATGTATGTATGATAATTTAAAATGATAAATGTAATGTGACATGATAACTTTATATCAAATGTAGGATTTACATACAAATAAATTGTATGTTTATGTATATGAATTGACTTCTATGGTTTGATTGACAAAATTCATATTGATATTACATTCCTATTAAATATTCTTGTATATATGAACGCAGTTATGTATATCACTTGTAATTCATTACATTCTATGCAATCAATTTACATGATGATATTGTATATACATGTATATAAACCTATAACCATTTTTAATCCATTTTCTTTCCAGGAATACATAGAATGACATGGACGTCATTTTGCAAGGCGGGGAAGAATGTGATAGCAAACATACATGTAAATTTGATTTATTATAAAATATTATAAATTGAAGAAATAAAACATATTCCCTAGCCTATTGGTCACCTCCTTGATTAATTAAATTTATTCATTGGTCGTTTGTTTTCCTGCCTAAATTTGTTGATTCCTTTGTATAATTCTTTGTCTTGGGCACTTCTCTTCTTGAAAGTCAACATGAACAGACATATGACATGAACTGTAAGTTCACGACTTTTATTTACTAACAATAATGCACTTAAATGTCTGTGTATATAACCTGAAATATAACTGAACCACTTCATCAGCTTAAAGAGAGAGAGGACTCTATTTTAGAATATATATATCATAAGCTTCAAGTAGTAATAATTTACTTACATTGTAAATTAATTGAGTAACATTACTTATGACTTTGGTACATTGCATATTATCACAACAAGATGAGTTTTACATATTCCTCTCCAATTGTATGTACTTTTTTATAATTTCTTATATTACATATGAGAACTTTATCTGTCTTATAAACATATTCTGAAAATAGAATTCTGTGTTGTCTGAGTAGAACTCAAAGAACATAAAGAAGGACTCCATTCCACAAACAAGTATCAAATATATAAATATGCTTTCCATATTTATAATATAAGAAATCGATAATATTAAATTCTTTATTTATATCTAATTACAAATGTATACATATTGTCTTAAATAACTGATTGAATAAAGGGAGCTAAATCTGTAAATTAGTACAGTATATATATATATATATATATATATATATATATATATATCTTTATATTAATGTCATTGATGTACAAGATATTATACAGCATAGTTACTTTGATAATAATTTATTTACATGTATATGAAAAATACTTAGTATTGTTATATTTATTTTTAGAGTCAAAACAACAACTGTAACAACAACCATATAAAGTTCTACGTTTATGTGAATAAAATGCTCCGAACCCAACAGGCAACTCTGACTTATTTATTTAGAGAGATACCCTGTTACAAAATGGCGTCCATGTTGGTACTAGGTTCTTGTTGGTAAAGTGGTCAACCGTCAAGTTATCCTTGAATCGCCCAACAGGTGATAGCTACCTCTAAGAGAGTCAGGACGACATTTTCAATGGAGTGGGATAATGTAGCAGAGTTAGGTATATGGTGTTCCTACTAGCTTGAGCTAGTGGGGTTTCCCCTTTAGTTAAATCGGTAAAGCACCAGACTTGTAAACCACAGATCCTAGTTTCGAATCCAAGCAGAGGCAGTATTTGTCTATGTTACATATGCATGTACAGATTATTTGTAATTATTATTAATAAATCTTAACCCCTCGACAAATATCGCCATGGAATAAAATCTTAACTTTTTGATTTGTGATTGAGATTTTCTACCTCCTACACTACAACAAGCGATAAATTCTATTATTCCATCTTGAATCCTTACTGATCCATAAGTGGTCAGAATTTGAAGCTTGTGTTCCAAGGATGTTGTAACTGATTAATCATTCACTTGGAGTCGAAACAACTGAAATAACATTTTAAGACAAGACTATTTAACAAGGCTATTGTGCAGTCCATGCTAGTTTAAATGAGGTCGTCACTTCGAACACTCTTGTTAATGCACCTATCCCCTAATAATGTGATCCATATGGCAATGGGTCAGATATGACACCTGTACTTGCCTGGTATGGTCAATGCGAGATACATATACTGCACTCGCTGGTGTTATCTACATTGGGTATATTTACTGCACACATCCTCGCCTGGCGTAAGCTACATGGGGCACATATATTGCACCCACCGTCACCTGGCATAATCTATGTGGGTCAGATATACTGCACATGTCCTCGCTTGATGTAAATATGCATATTGTTATGGAAATTGCTATGCTTTAACACAAAATACATATTTCAAAATTGATAGATTTATATCTGACGCTAGTTTGTAGATCTACCATCTAATACGAATATTCACCATATAACATGTACAGTCTACAATTCTACTAATTCACTTCTCAATAAATATTTAATTTTCTACATAACACACATTGTAATATAGCAAGAATTCCATGGTAAATGTTTAAAATATCATTGACAAGACCTAATGAGCTATCATTTTATTCAATGGTAGAAAAATATATAAGAATTGCTTATGAAAACTCTTTTCTGCATTAGGCCCTATCTTATGACCAAAATCCTTTCCGTCAATACAAAATACAATAAAACCTGGATCTACCTTCAGGAAACATTTTGCAAAAGTGAGTGCTAGAAATGAAATAGACAGACAAAATAAGTCATATTATCAATACTTCAAAATACAAATGTATAAAAACACACGTGAATTAGATGCTACATATCTATGTCTTTGTAAAGTTTATAGTGTAAAATGTATACAAATCTATAAAAGTACTATAAGTCACTATGGAGGTGCTCTAACACAGAATATTCCATATGTTTATATCGAACCTGGACATACTGAAATCAACAGAAACTGGATTGTTATGTCCCCAATTTAGACGCATAATGGTGAAAAAAGAGCTATAGCCTTGAGGACACTTAGATAAACTTCTGTAAAATCATTTATTTTCATTGGTTAAAATGTTTCTGAATTTTCCTCTAAATACAAATTCTCTGACATTAATTTTTGTTGATCCATTTCTCAAGTAAAAGATTTTATCATGGATTTTATTTTCCTTATTGCGACTTTTACCTACGAAAATAACGAAATTAAATCTTTGACCAAAATTTATGATTTTATAGTTCATGTATATGAAATGCACACAGAAAAAGTGAAAGTATAGGGGGTGTGATTATTGATAAGTCGATACAGTAAGAGTTCACAGCTCAACTAAATATTATTAACATAATTTGGACTCTTTTCATACTACTTCCTGAGAGAACACCATGAAAGATCCTGTTACAATGTTCAGTTTGATACAAATCTCTTATCGCTTCTCCACATTCAGCCATATTTCCTTTGGACTAAGTATCCCTGTTTCATTAAATTTGGGTGGAATCTACAAAAATTAAAAGGAAAATGATATTCCATCATAATGATAATGATTATATATACAGTTAAAATCCAAGTGGAATTAATTTTTCTTTAAAATAAAGAGGGTTTTCAAAGTAACCAGGTTTAAATATTAATACAGAAATTTGACCTAGGAATTTAAGCATTTTCAAATAAAGCAGGATTTCAATGTAAAAGGGTTTCAATATAAGTGAGTTCAACATATATCCACTACACTGGATGGACCTATGCATGCTGCATAACAAATTTGAAGAAAACGGATGATATTTCTTAACTGTGATACGTTCAAAATGTAAAATAAGACTTAAGTTAGGGAAGATCACATCCACACAACAACGAATTTATGTTTTACAAAAGAGTTCTGTAATTTTTTAATTTTGAAAGTTTTATGTCACATTCAACGACCGACTCCATGATGTAGTCATCATATGGTTGATATTTATAGTAGCAACGAAATCTAACTATGGGAAACGATAATCATATTATTCCTGGTATTTCTCTTCCTACAGAACTCCGACCACAAAAAAAAACAACCAAAAAACAAAACATCATCTTTATAATTTTTCTTCGATTTGTCATCACCAGTCAAAAATAGGTAACTGCTTCCTTCCTCCAAATATGTTAAATTGATAGTTCCCATGTTGACATGATCAAAGCATATTTACATGTATAACAACATAAAAAATAAGGAAGTAATATAACAAGAGGTACAATGGGCCTTAATGGTCACATGAGTAAAATAAAACCCAGTTATTATTTTAGTTATACAGTGGCAGCCAGTTTATAATGGTGGAGGAGAGAAGAATGTTACAATGAACTTGGGAAGAGACCAGCAGCCTTCCACAAGTAAACTTGCAAATTCTCTTGAAGAATTAGGAATATGGTTACCGTAATTCAATAACAAAGGTAAAAGAAAAAAAACATACTTACCATTGTTTTCTCCCCAACAGAGAACTTGAACTGTCGTACCACCTTTACAAGAGACAGTTTTAACTCAAGAAGAGCAAGTCGCATTCCAATACAATTCCTAGGTCCGTATCCAAAGGGAAGAAAATGAAACGGAGAGATCTTTGACTTGTTTTCATTAGAAAATCTGTGAAAAAGAAAGAGCGAGAGATGTAAAATAATGTAAGATGAGCAATCAAATACTGCCTTGATGTTTTGCAATAACACACACACACGCATTCGCATACAGAATCAGAATCCAAATGAACAGCTACATGTTATTTGGCGATCAAAATCGAAATAAAACAAGTGTTATTATCAATTATGAAACTAAACTACCCATGAGAAATGTGAATGAAATAAACAAATATGAATAGAATAAAAATAATTGTGCGTGCGAGTGTGTGTATGTATGTGTTATTTATAATATTGTAATTTTAGTCCTCAAGAAGGGACAGGCCGTTCCTACAATTTGACTTCCAGGTTTGTCCATCTCATTAGTCAGTTTATATATAATGTAAATCCTGAATTTTTGTGATACAAAAGTTCTAAATTTATTCCCCAAGATGATATTGTCATGGTTTCTGAATGCCAATTTAATCGTATAATTAACATACTTCATCATGCAATAATTATATTTTTGTGACTTGGGTCAGTCGGTAGCATGCTCAACCATTGATGGTGAGGTCGTGCAATCAAGTCAAGCAAAATTTTAAAGCACTTCACCAGCATTTGGTGACATATCCACATGAGTGAAAGATTCTTGAGTGGAATGATAAACAACAAACAAACAAACAAGGGAAATTACCCATAAATAAAATTTTCGCAAATAATACCAGATTTACATTTTATATATATATATATATATATATATATATATATATATATATATATATATATATATATATATATATATATATATATATATATATATTAATTACCTTTCTGGATCAAATGTTTCAGGATTTGGCCAAATATCTGCAGAGCGATGTATGGCCCAAATAGGCACGGTCACAATCATTCCTTTGTTAACTTTTAATCCATTCAGATCAGTATCAGCCATACACACACGGTCAACTCTACAAAAATATCAAAACAGTCTGCATATTAATTCGATCAAATAAGTATAGTCAAAACACTTACACTACAAAGTTCAATAATATTGAAGAAATGAAATATCTTGTTTATTTTTGTTTTACAGAAATATTAGTAAAATATTTACCTGACTGCCGGAGGGTAAAGTCTCAATGTCTCATTTATACACATCTCCAGGTATGTTAACTTCTGTACATTATCATAGTTTGGCTCCTCCTATAATTTTCAAATATAAATATCAGATACAAAAGTATAAATTGTCAGAATGTCCAGGATACATATACAAATCTGGTGAACATTGGATAAACAAGGCTTCTGGAAATCCAGAAGTGGTATCATGTGCCATGGAGGAGTAAGCATTCCCTATTGACCGGTCACAACCACCATGAGTCCATAGTCAAATTGAAATGAAATAGGTTAGGAAGAAATCCTCGTCACAATTGGTACAGATGACTCAACAACTGCTATCGAACAAAATTTAGTGAAACGGAGTAATTGCAAACAAGGCTATTGCCGTAAAATTTGTGGAAATTTGACAGCAAAAAGAATTTTCGATAACCCTGTGACAAAAAGTTGCCAGTAAGTAGTTTACCTCTGTTTATGAATTGTTCATATGTCGTATGTGCAAATGTGTGCAACACAATAACGTGAAAAAATTAGGTCTGCAATATGAATATCTTTGTATGTACAGTGCTGGTGTTTAACATAGACTAACGCTAAGGATGTGCAAACCAGAAGTTCTTTTTATATATCAAGAATTTAAGTCCTTACATGTTTGAATTAGATCTTTCAAACAATGGTACTAAATCATCAGTCCACTTTTATTCGGTTCTATTTTCAGGGCATTAGTGTACCAATGAGCCCATCAAATTTGTTTACATTATTTTAATATGCATCTTATATTTAGATATATTGCTTCTGCTTGTGGAAAGATTGGCGACATATAACAACATCATACAAACATTTGATCAATGATTATACAAATTTATGTACAGTCAAACCTTGCTATTGAGACCAACTTATGGACTGACTTACACCAAATTGGTTTCATTAGACAGGTGGTCTCTTAAATGAGGATCTAGACTTATTTGATACTTATTTAAAAGATTTCAGATGGCCTCTTAGGCAAGGTTCACTGGGCAAAATGTATCAACATGTATTATTTGAGTAAATATGATCTTCTTTATATAACAGGATGATTCTTATCATGTAAATTTTGAATTCACATACATCTCCAAGTTCTTTGGTGATTTCTTGGTGCACCTTTTCTTGGATATCTGGATGCAGAGCCATGTTATGTGAAAACATACAAAGTGTTGTAGCAGTAGTTTCGTATCCAGCAAAAAAGAAAACCACGCTGTTTCCAAGAATCTCTTTGAAAGTCATTCCTGAAGAGGATAAATGACATTGTGAATATTTGTATAATGTGCAATAGATTATCTCTTAGGTTGTAATATGAAATAATAAATGTTACTTATTATTCATTTAAAAAATCTTAAAACTTTTAAAATATTGTACTGCAAGATTTCAAATTCGTGCTAAACTCATGAAGTCCAATTAACAGAAACGATCGTCTTGAGCATCTGTTTTGGCATCTTTTGTAATTCGTAACTTTGGCATTATTTTGTTCAACAATATTTATTATATAAATTACTAAAATTTGATTGGATGGTTTAACATTCGGTAAAAATAACTCCTCTTCCATTCATGAGATAAATAATTTGATTTTCCCTGATCTGTTATCCTCCGTGAACACAAATTTTACAGTATTTCTTTATACATCATGTTATGTTGTTTCTTTTAGTGGAGTCATATAAACAACATCTATTTAATATTAATGACAATATCAAAGTTTCTGTCAATAAGACTTCATCAGTTGAACTCAAATTTTCTAGAAAACATAGACAACCATTAACCATTTGTTGCTGCTTGGGCCCTGTGAGGATATTTCGAAATCAACTGATTATTTTTATACCACAGATATCTATTTCACAGTGATTACCCTTAAAGGTTTAGAGAAACCTCCATAGTTGAGTGGTTTGAGCATCACGCTTTAAACAATGAACTCTCTCACTTTGGTCACCAAAGTGGAATGCCGGTGGTTTTTTACCGGGTACATTTTAACTGGGCTCTCTGCTCCACCATTATAAACTGGCCGTCACCATATAACTGAAAAGTTGTTGAGTGTGGCGTAAAACACTTCAAATTCAAACTACAAGGTTTAGACAATACATGTAAGATCACCATAAGCACTCATTTCGGCTTTTTCTTAGGCCAATAACTAATCGGTTTCATTTATTACTTTAAAACCTGTTACTTGTGTGTTATGTTAGAGCTCTGAAAATGACCATACTTTGCCGTTGTAAAATGACACATATTTACATTGTAACTGCAAAATTAGCAACATAACCATTTATCATGCTACAAACGAGACTAATTTACAAAATCACATCTGGAAACGACCGGTTCAGATTGGCCGAATTGTAAAAGCACCTTACCTTTCTTTGTCTCCCCGGGATTCTCTTCATGAGCTTGAATCATCAGTTGCATAAAATCTACATAGTCCTGTAAAATGCAGTGAAACTAAAATTATTAGTATTTGATATAAGTGGTATAGGACGAAATAAACATCCCACCAAAGCAAATACACCTAAAAACAACAAGAAAACAAGATATAAAATCGTCACCCACAAAATGATAATGATTAAAAGACACGGTAAAAATAAAACTCATAATATTGTGGAATAACATTATAAGACGAGTTATAAATGGTTTATAATTTCCATATGTGTAGAACTGATAAACAAAACGAATGTGCAAGAGAAGACGTTGATATATACAAATTTTACATAATGAATCCTTTCATTAAATTTAATGAGCAATGTAACATGTTCAACTAGAAAACACATTTTAACATATTTCAACATTCTGTTTTCCTTCTCTGGTTTTTATATAGTATCTGAGAGTATCTGAGAGAATGCCAAAATCATATCTTCTTAACATGGTCATTCAATCGTGAAATGTAGGTCAGATGCAACATGCAAGCTGATAGTCATTATATGACAGATCATCCATGCAAGTTTGGTCTGTTTAGCATTTTTACTTTCAGAGATAATGCTGAAATTAAATCTTCTTTACATGATCACTGAACCGTAAATCTTCTTAACATGGTAATTCAGATGCAGGTCAAAGGTCACATGCAGTATCTGCAACCCAAATTTTGATTCTCATAACTAGATGTATCATGCTGACAAGTTTTGACATTCTAGCACTTCCAGTTACAGAAATATAAGTCCGGATGTCGACGCCCACATGGACGTGGAGGCTGGGGGGTATAGCATAAGCCCGCCTTCACTTCGTGAGGTGAGCTAAAAATCATAATAAAAAAAAAAAAAAAATGGCCCATGCATTATGATCCATGATCTCTCCCAGTATCGGAAAAGATGTCGACTCATTATATTATTCATCTAAGAGGGTGTAACTCTGTCGCCACATAAATTGTTTAACATATATTTTCAGTGTTTATAAAATATTTCATCCAATTCTCACCTCTCGTTCAGTTTTGCGGCTGTTGATTTCGTTTACAACAACTTTCCGGAAAAAGTTTTGTACATCTTTGTCCATAAAAGAAATGCCAAAAATCTTGTTCAAAGGTTTGAGTAAAAATGGAGCGATAACTGGAAGATATTAAATAAAAATATCATATAGATATATGAGTGTATTTTGCATTTTGTACAGTGAAAATAAAAATCGAAGATACCTTAGCATTAATCATAAAGAAATTACCGGTAAGGAGACACCACACATATCTGAGGAACATTGGACTACCAAGGACCTCTGAAAGTACAGAGGTGGGATCAGATGCCATGGAGGAGTAGGCATCCACTGTTGACCAGTGATACCCCTACCAGTCCACAGTCAAATCAAAATCAAACGAATACCAAAATCATTATTGGAATATTCGTGACGCCATATTCAAATCATTTTTGAATACTTAAACATGGATATTTCTGCGTAATGTTCATTATACAAACCATACACGCAGGTTTTTTACGCGATGTCACACACCGTACTACGAGCAGTCCAGTATGGAATGTTAAATTATAGCACAAATGTGGTACTGGTATGCGGGGAAGGGGGGACACTGATTTACACTAAAACTCTTCATCACGTATTTAGTGTAAATTACCTCATGCACTCATTTCCACCCTTACAGTATTTGACCTTTTCTATGTGTATTTTCTGTCATTCCTGAAATTCCCATTTGTGTTTTTCATAACCGGAAAAAATCTTTACATTCCACAATTTTACAGTAACTACCTGACAATCCATGAAAAATTACCTTTAACGAGAAAATCTACCCATACCCAGCTGATCCTTTCCATGTCAATTACTGATGAAAAATTGATACTATACTGTGTACTATATTTGTACTAGATGTGTCACCGAATGACATATTTATACTGTACTTAAGTATCGAAATTTGCTATTCATTCGCCAATATAAAATAAATATATTCGTTTATCTCATGTATGGTCTCATCTGTACAGATATTTTTTACAGAAATAAAATTTGTAACAATTCCGCTGCAATATTACATGCTTACTTTTTTTGCGCAGTTTGTTTCAATTTCAGTTATTTTAGAAAATAGTTGGTGACATTTAAGTCAGGCTGTATAGCTTGCATGTTTAAGGCCGTAGAAGAAATACTGTATACAGGAAAATTTTCACCCCCTTTTATTTTTGCCCATTGAATTCAAAACTGGGCGAATTCGAAATGGTAAATTCATTTACTTTTAATAATTAAAGCTCTTAGTGAATTTAAAACAGGGTGAAACCATTTGCGAGTGCATTAGGGCGAAAATAACACAGAGCGAAAATAACCCTGTACTGAAGAAATATATTTTATGAACCTCTCACTCTTCTGTAAATGACCAAAAATTTCAAATTGAAGGTGTGTGTGTGTGTGCTTTTGCAAGATCCAGTCATTATAACTTACACAATAGTATTAGTAGAGGCGATGTAAAACTAAAATCAAGAAGTTTGTTGACATATTTAACAAAGTCGTTGTCTGTATTTTCCTGTGCATTTGTCTGAATTCCGAAAGCAGTTGAAGAAATAACGTCCATTGTAAATCCGCCATATACCCTGCAATAAGTAATTTATAAGTAGGTATTATACATATTATACCAAAGTTATAGTTTTGTAAAAAAAAAAAATAATGATCAAAGATTAAATGATGCATCAAAGTGAATGCAAGAGGAGATAATTGAAGAAATCATGCAAAATTGACAAAGTCTGAAAAGACCTCAAAATTGCGTCAAAAATTAATGTTTCTATTTCTATGAAAAATACAAACTTGAATTATACATCTACGTAGATTACTCAGAAACAATCCGTTTTTCAATTCATGCAGTGGTTCTGGAGAAGAAAGTTTTTAAAGAGGGGTACCTTTTGGGACCTATTCTGCCCAACCCTATATCCAACCCTGGGTCAATCTGGCTGAAAACTAAAAAACTTGGTAAAGGAATTTTGAGCAAAATTCCTGCCATGTTTCCTCAAAAATCCCTTCAGTGGTTTCAGAGAAGAAGTAAAAAATATGAAAAGTTTACAGACAGATGTGGAACGATTGACGGGGGAGTGATCACAATAGCTCACCTGAGCCTTCAGCTCAGGTGAGCTAAAAACGTTTCTCTTACGCAGCTTGTCATAACCAAAAATTCAGTAGAATGATCTGTATGATAAGTGAATAAAAGGGGAGATCCGCCCCGCCATCATAATGATAATGAAAAGACAACTCCAAAAGACCTCTAATGACAATGATAAATTATTATTCCGCCCCGCCATCTAATGAAAAATATAAGGTTACTTATACTCCACCATCTAATGATAATGATAAGGTTTTCAATTCATGCAGTGGTTCTAATGATAATGATAAGGTTACTCCACCCCGCCATCTAATGATAATGATAAGGTTACTCCACTCTGCCATCTAATGATAATGATAAGGTTACTCCACCCCCGCCAACTCTAATGATAAAGGACCTGAGCAGGTTGCTCCACTGCCTTTCATCAAAATGATAATGATAAGGTTACTCTGACCCGCCATCTAATGATAATGATTAGGTTACTCCACTCCGCCATCTAATGATAATGATAAGGTTACTCCGCCCCGCCATCTAATGATAATGATTAGGTTACTCCACCCTGCCATCTAATGATAATGATAAGGTTACTCCGCCCCGCCATCTAATGATAATGATAAGGTTACTCCACCCCGCCATCTAATGATAATGATAAGGTTACTCCGCCCCGCCATCTAATGATAATGATTAGGTTACTCCACTCCGCCATCTAATGATCCAATGATGAGGTTACTCCGCCCCGCCATCTAATGATAATGATAAGGTTACTCCGCCCTGCAATCTTATGTGAATCTGACAGTATACAGGGTTTTCAAAATAACTCGGTTATAATAGTGATAAAGATATTTGGAATCAAACTATTTTCAAATAAAGCAGAATTTAAATGTAACAGGGTTCAATACAAGTGGGTTCAACTGTATATAAAAACTGAACTATCAAGAAATGCATTGTGCGTATTCAGAACACCAACAGTATTTAGATCACAAATAGTTTAAATGTTCACCATTATGATATGTTGGCAGCAAAATGATAACATTCTTGCTGCGACTGAACAATAACCACAAAAAAATAACAAATCAAAGTACTGAAGTGCTGATACGAGTTAATGGCAATCATAAGTTTAAATGAGGTATAATACACTTGGTATACTGAATACTTTTTAATTAAAATTAAATTAAAATTAGGTTTTACAAAAAAGTAACTAAAATCAAGTCAGACATTTGACCTAATGTGACTACTGATGGCTTATCTTTTATGCAACAAACTACATAGATCAGCGATATGATTATCAAATCCTGTGCTTATAAACATCGTTTAATCGATATTAAATTTCTATACGACAGGACAGTATCATACCCTTACGCTATACTTCCTATCAGTAGGCTTAAATCTCTAGGTCAATACATGTACATGTAAAACATGTTCCCAACTTCCAAGACTGCTTTGAGTTTCTCATCAGTTAAGATCAGGTGAATGAAAAATGGCACAACTTCTATGTCCAATCCACAGACAGATCTTGCCAATACACAGTAAGGGAAGCTTGACCAAATTCATTTGCATATTAATTGTGTGCAAGAATTGTTAACAGTTCAGTCTATTGCTTTTAATGTCAATTCTATCACAAGGATATTTAAGGTTAAAAAATAATTGAAAAGTAACATTCCGAGCTGACCTTTAATAGTATATATTTCAACAAGTCTTGTAGACATACATTTTTTGGTGAACTGTTACTATATTTTCGTCGTTTTAAAAAGTAAAAATATACAAATTAAAGTGTGATTTGGAAATTTTAATCTTGAAGTTGAGTTTATGTTGCTGAAATGCACATACATGTGTAATTTTGCATCAATATAATGAGTTATTAACCCCATACTGCAAAATGTGCTTTGACTTGTTCCAAATAAACGAGTTAGCATAGCAGTGTAGATAGTCCATCAACTCATAAAAATGAATAAAATAAAATAATAATAAATGAAAATTAGCAAAAAGTCATAAAATCTACCCTAAATTAGCAAAATATTTTCCATACCTTTTCATCTCTAATTCCTTATTTTCGGAGCATTTCTTCTTCATTTGTTCCACCAATGTATCAATAGCTTTAGTCACTAGAGGCGTCATCTGTAAAAAAATAACATTTTGATTACATATAACTAATTAACAACAACCACTGAACCAGTTTAGTTATATAATGGTAAGCCGGTTGTAGTGGCGGAGGAAAGAACCCAGTTACAATGTACCGCGAAAAGACCACCAGCCTTCCGCAAGTAAACTGGCAAACTTTCTCACAAAAAATCAGCTTAGATTCCAAAAGGACTAGATCTTCTGCTGAGACTTTTTATGGTTCAACGTGTGATGCTCTCACCACTTGGCTATGGTGGCACTTATATCTATAACATAGAAAAAACTAGACTGTGTCCATAGGACACGAATGCCCCCACTCGGTAGCAAACTTAAACTGGGGCTATCAGAAATGACAGGTGCCACAAGCAAACCCCATATCTGACCTTTGACCTTGAATTGTGACCTTGACCTTGAAGTGAGGTTGACAAAGGTGGTACGTGACACACCATCTAGTGATGGTGCATCAGTGTATGAAGTTTCATTAAAATATCTTAAGCGGTTGAGAAATGACTGGTGCCACAAGCAAACCTCAGATCTGACCTTTGACCTTGAATTGTGACCTTGACCTTGAAATGAGGGTGAGAAAAGTGGTGCGAGACACACCGACCAGTGATGGTGCATAAGTGTATGAAGTTTCATTAAAATATCTCAATCGATTCAGAAATGACAGGTGCCACAAGCAAACCCCGGATCTGACTTTTGACCTCGAATTGTGATCTTGACCTCGAAGTGAGGGTGACAAAAGTGGTACGTGACACACCATTTAGTGATGGTGCATCTGTGTATGAAGTTTCATTAAAATATCTCAAGCGGTTGAGAAATGACAGGTGCCACAAGCAAACCTCAGATCTGACCTTTGACCTTGAATTGTGACCTTGACCTTGAAGTGAAAGTGACAAAAATGGTATGTGACACTCCGTCTTGTGATGGTGCATAAGTGTATAAAGTTTCATTATAATATCTTGAGCGGTTCAGAAACAACAGGTGCCACAAAGAGGCGCGACGTACGTACAGACGGACAAGAGCAAATCTATATGTCCCCACTTTCCAAGTGGGGGCATAAAAACTGTAATAGTTCATATTTCAGTAGCCACAGCTACTGTGTCTTTAAATTCATGGTCAAGCAATTGTTTTTCATTGTTACTTTCCAGCACGCACAGGAAAAAATGTCGAGCAAATATGATTTTGTTTCAAAAATTCATTACATACTTTTTTAAGTTTCCCTGCGCTAAATGTTGGCGTCATTATACTCCGCACAGATTTCCAATGATCACCTTTTAGATCCGTCAATGCATGGTCCATGTCGCCACTAAAACCATCTACAGTCTAGATAAATAGATACAAGACAATATAATAGAGTAAATGACTAATGGTTTTCTGAGTGCATCAAGTCGACCAGAATCGTTTAATGTAATGAAGAAAAATAAAAAAAAAACTATTAACCCTTTCACCCCTAAATATGTAAATGGAATGCTCTTATTCTATTAGTTCTATTATTTAGACCAATCATTTGTGGCTTGTTGGGCTGAATGGGTTAAATGAATGTATAATCTCAGATTGAGATACCAAAGTATAAATAATTAGGATGTCTAGGGTATAGGTACAAATCTGGTAAAAAATGGACAAACACGGACCTCTTGAAATCAAGAGATGGTATCAGGTGCCATGGAGGAGTAAGCATCCCCTGTTGTCCGGTCACACCCACCATTTGTCCACAGTCAAATTAAAATGAAAGGCATAAGTATCGAATCCTCATCATAATTGGTACAGACGTCTGATTCTGAACAACCACCATCAAACAGGTAACTCAACATTTCACTAAGTAATCACAATACTGACTGTAAAATTTGCGAAACGTTGACATCAAAAGAGGCAAAATTAAATATGTTTCCGAAAGAAAAAGTGGTATCATACAAAGCAAAATAATAAATCTAAATATGTTGCCAAATCTGTCTGAGTGAACTCGTTATAAAATGAATATCTTAGCTTTCGAGATGTTTAGTATTCAAATTATGGCCACCAAGTGAAACACAAAGAAACACCAAATGAAGGTTGGTATTGGTATGTGAACTTTTTTTAGTATTGTTGGGTCATTTATAGCTTTATATAAGTACAAAAATCTGAGCAAAACAAAAGGGAGACTGTTACCAAACACAAAGTAATGCACATGTACTAAAAACAGAAGGAGGCCACTGCAAAAGAGTACCAACCTTATTAGGAACGATTTAATTGATACAATCTTAATTTCCCAGATAAATTCCATTATTACCTTTAAAACTCAGTTATTTTGAATCCCCTGTTAACCTGCTTTAGCAACCACCTGCGTATAAAGACCACTCCATTATAAAGCACGTTTTTTTTTGCCGTCCAAAATATTACCATTTGTGTACAAATTAACCTGTATATAAAGACCACCTTCCTATAAAGACTGGTATTGTTGTGTTAATAAGGGGGTCTGTTTCACTGCATGTAATTCCCTTCGATCTCGGAACATCTATGCTGGACTGCATGTTATTCAGTCATCTGTCCTCTGATAGACAAACCATATGAGGTATACAAGTTTAATTACTGTCTCAGTTTTGTAGTCAACTTTCAGGACAAGAAAACAGAAAGATTAAAATATACAATATATCTTGATCCGAGGAACAAAAACATGACATACAAAAAAGGAAGAAAATTATATCATACCCTTCTGTCTGGAAAACTTGAAAATTTCTTGACAAACAGCTGGGAAAGCGTCTCCTCGTCAGATACGAAAAGATTTGGATCTTTTCCGTCAAAAATTCTGAAAAAAGGAAACTTTCTGTTACAGGCTGATATAAAATGATCCTGAATTTTTTTTAATAGGAACGCCAGGTGTCATGGAAGACTCCTCACTGACATACCATGGTCTTAGTCTATGAAAGTTTGACTAATAACTTCACGATCATGAAAATAATCTTATTGATTTTAGCAGGTCGCCTGAGCTTTAGGCTTATTCATATATATATATATATATTTATTTATATGATTTTTAAGTTAAAGATGTTATTTAATTTAGAGTCCTTCAATTTACATATCTTACCCCCACGTTTTTCCATATTGCTTCATCCATGTTTCGTCTGACTTCATAGCTCCCTGAAAAAAGAAATATCAGACAAATATTAAGTAGAACATCATTTAGTTTCACCTGTCAGATTCTGTACTGCTTACCTGACACACATGAGAGAGAGAGAGAGAGAGAGAGAGAGAGAGAGAGAGAGAGAGAGAGAGAGAGAGAGAGAGAGAAACTATAAATAAAGCATTATGTACCATCCTTCCTTGTGCTATGAAATTACCAAATAATGGTAAGGGCATTGGTCCTTTTACTCCCATTTGTTTAAAACACCAGAAATTCTGTGTCATGTATCTGAAATTATAAATATTATAACTATAATACTATACCAAACTTTAAGTTTGTATAATTGTACGAAAATACATCCAAGGCTATGCTACAACACTGGTAACTGCAATGACGTCCATATGACTTGATCTCATATATAACAGATATCTTAACTGAGCCTCTGTAAAAAGGCATGAAGGAAGAGTTGTAAAACTCAGCATCACACACACACACACACACACACACACACACACACACAGAGTGGAATCTCGCTATCTCGGAATTCACTGGACTGCCCTGTTTACTTTGAGATATCCAAAATTCGAGATAACCCAAATTTTCAATCCACATTTTTTCTATTCTTATTGGACAACAGATACACCTACTCAGGGTACTGCTTAATTTGAATTGGATCTAAGCAGTTATCAATTACACTTTCATCTTGGCTTGTTAACGGAAGTCGATTGTCCAGTGTTTTGAAAGTAAACAAGTAATTTTAAGAATAATTTATTAAATACAAAATGTAAATCTTCAATCACAGATGGTAACTTTGAGATAATAGGTGACAATTCTGAAATATTTCGATTCTTCGGACCAGAAAAATACTTTGAGATGAGCAAAATTTCAAGATAAAAACTTCCAAATATTATCGGAATAAAATTAGTATAAGTATGAAGTAAAATAATCTGGACCGGCTGTTCGACTTTGACATAACTGGAATTTCGACTCTTCTGATTTTGACATAACGAGATTCCACTATATACATTTTACATTAGTGATTTTCAGTTATACAGACACAAGGAAATTACAAAATAATAAACATTGAAAATGCACAAATGCATAGGATAAAGGCGGGGATAATGTAATAAAAGAAAATGACAGCCTTGTTTAAATGTTACAAATCTGCAATGGAACATTAGCGTGAAAGCGTGTTTGCACAACAGCACGTTTTTAAGTGTTTTACAAACGTTTTACACACAGACCCATTGAGAAACCATACTATTGCGCTAGTAAACATATGTTCATGCAAATATGCTATTTTTAGAATATAGGTCACGCTCTACAGGTCACAAGATTATCTCAAACCCCATAAAATTGGGCAGAAATGGCATATTGCAGGTTTTTCGGAGTAACAGGCCATCGGAGTAACGGGCCTTCAGGTAAGTGGGCTGTCCCCGGAATCTAGATACCATGCATTGCTTGAAGCCAGATGTGAAAATCAGCCTTAAAGAAAGCGACGACACAATAAATAATTCCAATACCTATCAACAATCAAATCCTTGGAGAAGAAATGAGACAAGATATCATTGATGTAAATACATGTATGTAAATGTAATGTAAATATTATGAAACCAGAAGTAATTTTGCCGAAATTCTGTTGAGGTCACATGAGATAAACACTAACTATTCCGACAAAACTGAACGAAATGGAAAAATCCGAAAAAGCGTAATGGTTATTTATCATGTCTACATAGAAAAATGATCAAGCCCAGGTAGTTTTTGTATGTGCTTGAGAACTACAATACAATGTACTTCCTTTGTCATTGTGTACAACAGTCAGTAAAGCAATGGGTACAACTCTTCCAAATGTTTCGGTTATGAGTCAGTCAAAGAGGCTACAAGTTGAGATGGGTATGAATTGAGATGGGTTCGAGTTTACCACTATTCCACAAAGAAGTAAACACATTGCCTGTTAGGTAGCAAAGGACAGAAAAAGAAGACAGAAGAAAGAAGAAATTGTGCTGTGCATTTAGAAGCAGAAATACAGTGTTGAAATGTTTTGAGGAAGGAAATGAAGCTGAAAACAAATGATTTATTTCCCACCCTTCTTTGAATTTTCCCTAAAGAAACCTCAATCTGTCAAGGCTATAACACTCCTGTTCAATCGTGGAGTCAAAGACAAACTGGTTGGAGAATACCAATACTTTGTTTTGTTTTTATCTTTTTAACTTGAATGTGGTAAAAGTATATGTATAGAAATACAATAGTTTTAATTCAAAAAATGAATTTTTGCATTTTTCGGTTAAATACTTCCCACGATATGACATACATTCATGTTTTACATACTTTTCTTTACAGCAGTGAACAGTAGGGGTAATTGTATCATGTTATTTTTATCATTTTCTGCCTAACTGCAGTGCATATGTGCACAAGTTGCAATTAGTAAGTCTTTGAAATGTATCACGTGTGAATCAGAGAACTTTTTACGATACTTCAAGTTGATCAATTTAAGCGGTCAATCGTCATGGGCCTTTAACACACCAAACTTGTATTTAAATTAGAGTTATCGTTCTTTAACATTTAACATCGATTCTACCTGACCTACTCCTAGTCGTAGCCTTCGCTATGTCAACAATTCGCTTAATAATAATATACAAGCGTTTATTTAAATACTGTAGTTAAAGTTTGCATTGTCATCAGGGGCAATTACATAACCATCAAGGTTCAATGCGATAATACAACTTTTACAGAGTCTATAGATCTAACTATATGAGAGATAAACGGGGATTTGAAACAATTGCATTCAGATGTAAACAAAGGTAGTTTAAAACCGGTATCGGTCTGAATACGGGTGTGGATAGATTCTATGCGCACAAAACGAAAACCGTTGTCAAATATAGATCTATATATATACGAACGGATTTAATATGCATTCCGATCGGGAAGCAGGAGAGAGGGGAGATTAATTACAGAATAGTAAAGTTTAAAAACAAAATCAAACGATACTTACATGAAATATACAACAAAAAGTATTGTCAGTATAATAACCCACAAAGGTATGTTATAGGTTAGGATCTCCATGTTTCTCTTTTCACTTGGACTGTATCGACTCGTTCTGATGTATCTACTGGTACGCTATTTGGCCTGCAAGTGTATTAATATCGAAGGGTATTTCTGTTTCGTCATTGACCTTGTCACCTCAACATGTTGGGGTTTAATATTAAGGACGACAAAACACACGGTTGTTATGTGTCAGTATGGTGGGTTTATGAATGATAAATTATTCCATACGTATGCATAGGCGTCGGAACCGGGGGGAGGGGGCTTAGCCCCCCCACTTTTTTTTGCAAAGATTGACATAGGTTTTAAGGGGGTTAAGGGGTTAAGGGGGCTTAGTCCCCCCCCCCCCCCAGAGGAGAAGCAGTGTTTTTGACGCGTGTATAAAAATTTTCAAGAATTATTTTTGGTTTAGCACTTAAGACCCCTACTATTACAAATTGCGTGGTCAATTTGCTTAAGTTGGTTTAGCGACGATGATGGGTAGGGGAAATGTATATATAATGCATAGGCACGCGTGTATGTGTTTTAAGTTGGTTTAGCACCCCCTACTTTCAATTTGCTTCCGACGATGATGGTATATATAATGCATAGGCGTCTGAACCGGGGGGGGGGGGGGGTAGGGGGGCCCCCCCCCCCCCCCCCACTTTTTTTGGGGGGGGGGGCTTAGCCCCCCCCCCCCGACGTTTCTGACGCGTGTATGTGTTTTAAGTTGGTTTTGCTACTTTCAAAAGATGGACATAGCATAGGCGTCTGAACCGGGGGGGGGGGGGGTGTTGAAAATTGGGGCTTAGCCACCCCCAGCTTCCGACGTATATATAATTTCTGGCGTTTTTGTGTTGTGTGTGTGACGTTTCTGGCGTGTGTGTGTGTGTGTGTTTTAAGTTGGTTTAGCCCCCACTTTCAATTTGCTTCCGACGCCAATGTAATGTATTAGATTTTTAATGATACCAATTTATCTAATAAACTGAGGACATAGATTTTCATTTTTCTAAGTTATTTTTCATATAGATTCTATCTAATCAATTAGGTTTAATTGATTCTTGAACAACAAATCTATTTTGTTTGCACAAATGATTTAAATTTGATTTAATGGATTCCTTGACATCAAATAAAATTCAGTAACATCAACACTTACAGATGTTAGCAATGTTTCATTGACAGGGGATGTAACTCCTCTATGGCACCTGATCCCACATCTCGAATTCCAGAGGTCAGTGTTTGTCCATTTATACCAGATTGGTATCTGTAACCTGGACATCCTGAAGATTTATACTTTGGTATCTGGTATTTTTTATATTCCCACTATCGTAGTGATCTACACTTATCAATAGCACATTTGATATAGGAGTCGATACCATCTGGGGATCTACAATTATATTATGTTATTTATAGTACAGTTCACCCTGAAACTGTTTTTAAAAATAAACTTTATTTTCTCATAGAAGTATAAATACTTGTATAAAATTACTGTCAACATGATAAAACGAAAATTATCCAAACTTTCTGTCGCCTCAAAATCGTCGGGCGAATACACTATGTAAGGCAATGTAACGTGCAAACGTTCAGAACAAACTTGACGGTTAAGAGACATCAGCGACGTCCGGGGACAGTTTGTGAACGCAAACAGAATGCTGACGTAATATGCAAAGCAACCGGAAGATGGCTTACTCCAAACAGATAACCTCCGATACAACACGGAATGAACGTTTACGACACAATATTGTTTGTTTGTTTGTTTATTATTGTTTAACGTCCCACTCAAGAATATTTCACTCATATGGAGACGTCACCAAATGCCGGTGAAGGGCTTTAAATTTTGGCCTATGCTCGGCACTTACGGCCATTGAGCAGTGAGGGTTCTTTAACGTGCCGACACCTACTGTGACACGGGACCTTCAGTTTTTACTGTCTCATCCGAAAGACAGGAAACCAACCTGTCGCCGGCGAGACTCGAACTCACGACCTCACGATCCAGAGTCGAGCGCGCTACCGACTGAGCCAGGCGGGCTCACAACACCATATTAATAGTTTTCTCAAAATTCATCTTGGTACACTTTATTTGTATTCCTGAAATGAATAATGCAAACTTTGATCCGTTGACACGAAAAATACAGAATTAGTTTGTTGATAGATTATTGCTGTCTCGTATTATTTCACGAAAGCCTATTGAGGTCAACTAAGATTTTTTTAAAGTCGTTATTACGAGATTTCAAAAAAGTCGTTATTATGAGATTTTAAAAAGTTGTTATTACGAGATAAAAAGTCTTTATAACGAGATTTTTAAAAATCGTAATAACGAATTTTTATCTCGTAATAACGACTTTTTATCTCGTAATTATGACTTTTTAAAATCTCGTAATAACGACTTTTTAAAAATATCGTTATAACGATTTTTTATCTCGTAATAACGACTTTTTATCTCTTTATAACGACTTTTTAAAATCTCGTTATAACGACTTTTTTTTAAAAAAATGTTAGTTGACCTCAATATGCTTTCGTTTTATTTACTTTAACTTGTGGTGGACAAAATATGTGTATATAGTCTACTTCAAATCTAAGTTTTCGGCTCTTATTATATTATTTTCACTCCGTCAATCAAAATACATGTACATTTTAAATTTTGGGACAACAGTTTCTTGTTTTAGGAGTTTAATCATGTAATAAACTTAATATTTGACATTTTTATTTCAACTGTGATACAGATGAATATACATTTAAGACGAATGCGTAGCTTTGGGATTCGTCTTAAAAATCATCCCTCTGCCTCATGCAATGATATAAAATGTTCATAAAATATTGGCAAATATTTTCTAAATAGGTCTATTAAATTATAACAACAACCAGACTTGTTGTATGGTACATAAAACATCTAAAGATTTATCAGAGTTTAAATTGATTGGCCTCTCACCGGTAATAGGTCAGCATTTCCATATATACATCCTCAAAATGAAATTAAAATCGAATAGGTTCCGTTGGTAAAAAAACTGAATGATCTATTACGATTGATTTCATAATAGGTATTTTGGGGATATAAAATTTTTGTGCCGCGAATCCTCTAGTTTCAGAGGGAAGTGAGAAATGTGCGTAAATACCAAAATTAGATAAAATAGTTTTATTCAGTGTGTCAACACTGTATGACACACATGCGCAAACATATACACAAAATGAAAGCAAACTCAGACAAAATATCACAGTTTACTTCTATCACGTTATAAATTTTATTTGTTTGTTTGTTTATTGTTGTTTAACGTCCCACTCAAGAATATTTCACTTTTATGGAGACGTCACCAAATGCCGGTGAAAGGCTTCAAATTTTGGCCTATGCTCGGCACTTACGGCCATTGAGCTATGAGGGTTCCTTAACGTGCCAACACCTACTGTGTCACGGAACCTACAGTTTTCACTATATAAATTCTGACTGGGTGACATAATTGTAAATTTATAAATTGCAATACTTGGGTGAAATTACAAGCAACTGTACTGCCCAATCATAATGAGTCAAAGGAATTCTTATTTGTAAATCGGTTTTTAAATCAATTTGAAAATAATAATAGTTTTCTCAAAAGTAATCTTAATACATTTTATTTGTATTCCTGAAATAAATAATGCCAACTATGATCCGTTGAAACGAAAAATACAGAATTAATTTGTTGGTAGATCATTGCTGTTTCGTATAATTTACTTTAACTGGTGGTGGACAGAATATGTGTGTATAGTCTACTTCAAATCTCAGTTTTTGGCTCTTAATTCCATTTGAATAGACCACAGTACAGTGCTTATTGCTGACGTGTTGAAACGCCTATCTCTATCCGCCATCGGATTTCAATCACAGTCCCACTTCGTTCGTATGATCACTAATTTGACAAATTTTATTGTCGTCTCCCATGTGTACAGGCTTGCAAGTAACAAAAATCTCTATCTATGTCATGAGACAGCCGACGAAAGATAGGATATATATATATATATATATATATATATATATATATATATATATATATATATATATATATATATATATATATATATATATATATACATATATAACAGTCTAACGTCGATTATCCGGACTGAATGGGAGACATAAAAAATCCGGATAATCGGCGTCCGGATAATCGGCGTTAGACTATATATATATATATAATGGCGGCCGTTTTCACTTGAATTTACGTTTTGTCAAGCAACTTTCAATTTTGGCGACTGTTTTGCCATACCGCTTTTTTCACACTCCTGTATACTTCTCTGTCTCTGGAAATGAAAATGTGGAGAGAATCATTGAAGTGAAGGCAAAACGTGTTTTCACTTGGTAAAGCCGAAACATAATGAGCACATTACTTACATACGCGTCTATTTAAAATTTCAATGCGCATGTTTAACGGAAGTCGAAAAAGCGAAAAGACCAAAAAGCGAGGACGAAAAAGCGTCAAATGTGTTGCAAACAATCACCATTTTAACGGTTTTAGCAGTTTTTCATTTTGTGTGCATTTTGGTGCCTTTTCGGGTTGCATAAAATTGTGAAAAATCGCTAAAATGTTTTAAAATTTGACTTTTTACTTTTCGCAATTCAACGTGCGAGTACCAAGTGTGCCCCTGACCATTCCTTTATTCATATGAAGCAGAATTATTTCAGAATCTTCTGGGTCAAAAGTAGAGAAAGCTTGCGCTGTTGGTGACGTCATCAGAATCCTTTATTCTGATTGGTCAATATGACGGTAGGTCTCGCTATTTTGTAATGCCAGTCACGGTATAATTTTGAACTTGTAAAGATACAAACGCGTACTCTTGATACATTTTCAACACATCAATACAAAGAAAAGTGTACGAATATAAAAATCTCAGATACCAAAGTATAAATCAATAGGATGTCCAGGACATATATACAAATCCGGTAAAAATGGACAAACACGGACCTCTGGAAACCAAGAGGTGGGATCAGGTGCCATGGAGGAGTAAGCATCCCCTGTCGACCGGTCACACCCACCGTGAGTCCACAGTCAAGTCCAATGAAACACGTGAGGAGTGTATCCTCGTCACAATTGGTACAGACGTCTCAATAACCGCCAACGAAAAGGCAACTCAACATTTCACTTAGTGAAACAGAGTAGTCGCAAACAAGACTATTATACCGACCATAAAATTTGCGGAACGTTGACATTAAACGCGGTTTTCGATATCCCTGTGTCAATAATTTGTCAGTGAGTAGTTTACCTCTGTATATGAAATCGTCATATGTTGTGCACGCCCTGGCATATCGGATCATTTGTGAAATATAAACTCCATATGCAGGTGACTGAGGGATATTACTACTTAAATGTGGAAAATTTACGATGGGAAAGCCGAAATCGTCGCGTTTATCGTATAGCTTAGTTGCTAATTTCCCGTCTGTGTTTATATTAAGTAAAATGTCTAAGTATGAAGCGTATGTACTTGATTCTGTTGTATCTTTAATTTCTAGTTCGCTGGGATATATCGCATTGACATATGTATGAAAATTGTCATTATTAATTGACAAAACGTCGTCGATATATCTAAATGTCAAATTAAAGGACACCGCTAACTTTTTCTTCTTTTGATTCAGCAGTTTCTGAATGAAGTCTGCTTCGTATGAATAAAGGAACAGGTCGGCCAATAAAGGAGCACAATTGGTTCCCATGTTGAAAGACCACGTCTCCGAACATTACAAATATATTGTCTATTAGAAATTCCAGCATGTTTTTTATATCAACTTCAGTATACTTATGTGTAGAATCAGAGTGGTGTTTGACGAAATAAGTATCCTGATAGCCAATCACTAGATATTTAAATTTTCGGGTACCACCTTTAGTGAAATGAAACGCAATTCGACATCAAACTACTCGGATGTGTTTACTTAGGTAGACTCAGGTAAAATATACTGACACGCGTTTGCTTGCTACTCGCTACGGTATCAGTGTATGTTCGCACAACATTAAACTTATTATTATTATTCGTGTTTTTATTATGACTCAATTAGTATTCACTTGAATAGATCGACAAAAGTCTAAAATATTAAGTCATGTGACCAGAGAAAGGTTCAATTAAACCTCTGAAATATCATTCGAGATCCGGGGCTTTGAATCTGCACGCCATGGAGCTGCTTATTACTACTTACGTCAATGCAATATATCACAACAAATAAAGGACACAACAGAATCAACGCTTCCTATTTGGACATTTTACATAATGTAAAATCTGACCGGAAATTAACAATCAGGCTATACGTCAAACGCAAAGATTCCGGCTTCCCAAATGTCAGTTTTCCATATTAAAGTAGTTATATCCTACTATCGCTTGCCTATGGTGTTTATATATCACAAATGATCCGATATACAAGTGTGTGTTCTATATATGTATATTTCAGATACAGACAGAATATCGAAAATCGCGTTTGGTGTTTCGCAAATCTTACGGTCTTCATAATGGCTCTTTGCGATTACTCTGTTTCATTAAATGAATTCTCGAGTTACCTGTTCCTTAGCGGTTGTTGAGTCGTACCAGTTGTACCAGTTATGACGATGATTTGTTCCTCACTTGTTTCATTTGAATTTGACTGTGGACTCACGGCCGGTGTGACCGACCAATAGGAATGCTTAATGTTCGTCTATGACACTTGATCCCACCTCTGGATTCCAGAGGTCCATGTTTGTCCGATGTTCATGTCCGATGTTCATGTCCAGTTTGGTATATGTATCCAGGATGTCCTGAAGATTTATATTTTGGTGTTTGAGATTTTTATGTATTTTATTTGAATAAGATGGTCGACTCCAGTCTTAAATGCTGATCCTACCTCTGGATTTCCAGAGGTTCATCTTCTCACACATTGGTTTTGGTACCAAAAAATTAAAATACGTAGTCATTGGCTGCAATGATACTTATTTCGTCCAACATCTTTCTGACATAACACACAAATACACAGAAATTGATATCAAAATGCTGAAATGTGTGTATGCAGTGTTTGGAGACCAGTGCGTTCAGCTCTAGGCATATAGAAAAAATGTGTATTCATCTTATTTTGCGAAGATCTTTTTCTTAAATACAAAAACAATTTCCTATAAACTTTATAGTATAACGTAAGACGAAAAGTGACGAAGTACCTATTGGTATCAAAAACTCCGATAGAAAACAACAAATTGGATATAACAAAGAACAATCATGAATCTCATATGGGATGGCACCAGGTATCCGGAAGGATTTAGCGTCACCTGTTTGCATGTCAAACCCGTTGCAAATGTTCCATAGGAATCTCTCGAGTTCTGTGAAAAGGCCACGTTCGGTGAAAAGGTCAAGCTCGAATGTGAACAATCAGAGGCGCCAGCTCTGGTTGGCGAAAGGGTGATCAACAATTTTTGCGAGTTGATGGAACATCAACGCAGTTATGTTATGCTAAGTTGTTTATTGGGAACAGGTCAAAGCACATTTTGTAGTATGGGGTTAATAACACATTATATTGCACATGTATGTGCATTTCAGCAACATAAACTCAACTTCAAGATTGAAATTTCCAAATCACACTTTTATTTGTATATTTTTGCTCTTTGAAATTATGAAAATTTAGTACCAATCCGCTGAAAAATATAGGTCTACAAGACTTGTTAAAATATGTGATATTAAAGGTCAATTTGGCGTCCTTTATGAATTTTAAGATATTACAAATTTGCTTTAGTATGTTACTTTTCAATTGTTTTCTACAGTTATACTCTTGTGGTAGAATTGACATTAAAAGCGATAGACTGGACTGTTAACAATTTTTGCGCACGATTAATATGCAAATGAGTTTTGGTCAAGTTTCCCATACTGTGTATTGACAAGTTCTGTCTGTGAAATTGGACATAGAAGTTGCGTCATTCCTCATTCATGTGAAACTTGCGGCAGTCTTGAGAACATGTTTTACATGTATACGTATTGACCTAGAGATTTATGGCTACTGATAGGAAGGAAAGACTGCCCTGTCGCATTGAAATTTGATAACGATGAAACGATGTATATAAGCACAAGATTTTAAAATCATATCGCTGATCTATGTAGTTTGTTGCATAATAAATAAGCCATCAGTACTTGTCTGACCTGAATTTTAGTTCCTTTTTTTGTAAAACCTAATTTTACCGAATTAAAAAGTATTCAGTATACTGAGTGTATTAAAATTTACAATTGCCATCAACTCGTATCAGTACTTTGAGTTTACACTACTTTTCAATCTCACGAAATTTGCTGGTTTCATCATTCTTTAAATACTGTCAAGCAGACCGGTCATCTAAGATTTAACGTTATGTCACTTCGTTAAAATTGTAAGTCTGATTTCATAAACGTGATATATGAGAAACGTTAACGCGCATCATGGAATTTGCCTTTGTCAAGTTGACATTCGTAAGCCCACGAAAGCCAACTGACAGTATTTCAATGCTGAAATAATACTAAATTTAAATATTTGCAAAAGATTGATAGTGACTGTAACTTAAACTTCATAATGTGAGTTCGAAGTTTAAATAAATATAATACTGGTAATTGAATCCAGTACATTCCTCTTACGAATACTCTGAAAAACATAAATAAATATTGAATACATCAATATTGATAAGAACCACACGGAAAGCTAATTTAGAAATATGACATAAAAGACATTTACATTACTGTACCTTTATTAATCGAGAACTGTTGTGTTATAAACAAAAAGATACAAAGCAAAGTTTTTCTGAGATTCATTCCTAGCTGTTGATGATTTCCGGAATTATTGGGTAATAATTCATAAAAGAAAAGTCAAATTATCAAAAGAAAGTTACAATTTGTTAATGTTCATTGTAATACACAATACGGTATGTTGCAACCATCTAAAAGTAACACTACACTCAGTCCCTTTTCTATGTATACATACCACAACAATGTATTACCCGTCCCTTATTTATGTAATTGTTTACACAAATCTAAACTGATTAATTTTACGATGGTTGATCTTGGATGGATTTGGCTAAATTGTTTGATGCCACTAGAAAACATTTTAAATTGGAGCTGAATTGATGAAGTCTAATTGACAGAAACGATCGTCTGGGCATTATAATTTTGGTATTAAGTTTATAATATTAGCAATGACAATTTTTGCAATCTCTTACACAGAGATGTCGGTCCTTGCAATCTCTATCAATATCTGTCAACGTCTAAAAGGCAGTCCCAAGCACGTGGTCATGTAACCAACAGAATGAACCATATTACTTCATATATATATAATAGGGATAATTTTCACATAAACACAATCCCTATATTTATTGTCACACAAATCTTCAGCCTCGGTAGTAAACCATTTCAGGATAGCAGTTGTTTGACAAACAGGATAGCCAAACTTTTGACACATGGCTCTCAATCTGCATTCGAATGTTTGACGCGTCATTTCATTGTGGAGTCATCATGGAAAAGATGCCAAAATATGTCGTGTCGTGCCTTTCGCAATAGGTCAAAATTCACTCTTCCGCGATACCTTAAGCAACGGCTGTTGCAATGCAGATTGGGCAAATATGATTGGCGGAATGATTTTCCGCCATTACCTCCCATTTAAACCTCCGTGACAAAACAGAGACATATTGAAAAGTTACTTTTATTCCATCTGTAGTTATATTTTAAAATGTAAATAATTTGATCTTAAGAAAGCCAAACATTTTAAAACAGCGACATTGGGCCCTACCCGAGTCACCAAATTTAAAGTATGAAGCTCAACTACTTTTTTGATTTTATTCCATCATTCTGTATGTTTGTTATTGATGGCATACAATTGTAAAAATGTAATTATATTTGAAGACTTCAGAAATATTAAAAAAATGTTTAGTAGTACTCAAAGCCGTAAACATTTTTGACAGAAAAACAAGTGTGTCGCAAAAATTTATATATGATCAAAAATCATAATATGTTTCCGAATCACCCAAAAGTTTTATCAACCAAAATAATGAAATAAAAGTTGAGCTTGAGTATTGAGTAATTTTGGTGACTTCGGGCCCAGATTTAATCAATACTCAAGCTCAACTTTTATTTCATCATTTTGACTGGACGATCGTTTGTAAAACCTTTTGGTTTGAGTGATTAGTAGAATTTATTATTATTTTCATCGTTCACATAAAAACTATGCGCAACTGTTATAGAAGTCAAGATCAGCTAATTTTCACGTAAAATGAATAGATATAGGCCTACGTTGAGTACGGTACTCAAAATGTGAGTAGCCTACATACTCAAACAATTTGTAAACAGAATAAATTTTAGGAGTTTTTACCTTAAAATCACGAAAAGTCAGTTGAGCTTGAGTAGGCCTACTGAGTAAATTTGGTGACTTCAGGTTAGCTATCAAACCGACTAACGAAGCAATAGCTGGTCAAAATACTATCCATGTTGGAAATACGATAGTAATTTTTTAAAACTAGAATCTAGACTCGTTTTAACACATGCTGAATACATAGGGCCTATATTTTTTTCAAATCGAAATGCTCCATGCTTTTAAATCAGAACGGCGGTGAAAATGGGTTAGCCCAAAAATACTCTGAAAATTCCTGGATCCACCCGTATAATGAGACTTACTCATGCACCATGTGATGACTGATAACGTTTGTGCGGTACTAGTATCTCCAATGACGATGGAACGTAACTCTACCTAATATTTCCGCTAAAATGACGTTATTGCGGGATATCGTCTTCTAGCGACGTTTCCGAGATCCCACCACAGACTACTCTCTGTCATGTGACTTTCATCACCACGTGACAAAATTTAGGGCACGTTTTAGACAAAATGTCGGACACTCTACAGTAGCCTTCGTATCAGCTGATAAATCATAAGTTCAGATTGATACAAAAGTCCTACAATAAATATTTTAACTTATAAACATACTCCTATATCTTAGAGTTGTTGGCTATATATGTATACTCCTGATATGACTTAAAGTTTACATCAGTGTCAGTGACGGCATATCATAGACGCTTCAGATGTAGGTTCATATTTTGATTAGGAAATTCGTTTAAATAAATTGTCGTCTATCCATGGATATTAATCTGATTTATTTTTCTCTCTGATATCCGATTTACAACATGGCACCACATATCAGCACTTGCTTTTTTATTTATATTGATTACCTCTACGCTCCAAGGTTAATTCCTATTCACAGCGACCAGACCAAAGTGCCCTAAATTTTCTCAAAGTCGCATGATCAGTACGTTGTAATTTCCGAACCGTTCCGGATCTCGGAAACGACGTATTACATCACTAATAGAAACAATAGTCCCTCACAAACGTTATCGGGTATCACGTGGTACATGAATTAGTCCCATTCACCATAAAGTTAATCAATATGTTTCATAACTACAATTTTGATTGAGTATTTTACTGGGTTTTTTTTTCGGATAACTATACTTCCCTTTGGAGTACACTGACTTTTATCGGATTATACAATTTTGACGTTTAATATCTATAAATCATTTGGAATCGCGTTAAGCCCACTCACCTCAGTGTTCGATCGTCATATAATGTTTACAGTGGTTAGTCTATTGTTGTTTTATTGTTGTTTTACGTCCAACTCAAGAATATTTCACTCATTTGGAGACGTCACCAAATGCTGGTAAAGGGCTTAATTCAAATTTTGGCCTGTGTTCGGCACTTACGGTGATGGTTCTTTAACGTGCTGACACCTACTGTGACACGGGACCTCGGTGTTTACTGTCTAATCCGAAGGGCAGAAATCCGACTTGTCGCCAGCGGGACTCGAACTCACGACCAAGAGTCGAGCACGCTACCGACTGAGCCAGGCTGGCTCTAGTTTATTATGTTGCCATACAAATGCTTTTACTACTGATGATACTAGTAACAATAAGATACAAATGATTTTAAAATGTTGAAAAGCAATCAATATTGAGTCAGAATACACCTTGTGTTGCTGAAAGTACAATTTGAAATCAAAGTACAACTTATAATTATCAACAGATTTGTAGTAGAAATCCTGATAGCTTAAGGTAAAAATAATGAGATATTTCGGGTTCGAATCCCCATCAAGATGTAATACTATTATACATGTTGATATTTATATTAAGATGTTAACCTAGTGCAAATATTCATTTAGAACTACAATTTTATCTAGTATTTTGCTTATGAATTAAGCCTATTAAAATTGTTTTTCATAAATTTGTTATTTCAAAATGATAACTTAGATGTTTTGGCACCTAGTGACATTGCCCTTTTGATTTCTTGATGGTCATCATTACTACACAGGATTTAACTTGTGATTTCCATTTCCTTACTAAACGTGTTTCTATTAGGTCCCAATCTATTATTTAATTAGTATTTGTCGCTCTTGATCACCACGCATGTAAATTTTGGCCATTTTTTTTTGCAACACCTTCACTATTTGTAGCTATATACCCATGTCAAAGTGTTTTTAGCAGCTGTTAAGCCTTACCAGGTATGTTAAAGTAGCAGTTATTTAGCAGTTTTCTTTATGCAAATCACCCCACACCACTGTATACAGACATTGGCAGTTCATAGCAGGTTTCTAAACCTTACCAGTTTTTAGACAGTTTATTACCACTTATTGTAGCTCAAATATTTAAATTAACTGATTAATTGTGAAATAAAATTTGCTTATTCTTTTCATTATTTAACTGCTTAGCTAGTACCTTATAAGGAATGTTTCATGAATATTCAGGGATTATTTATAAACAAAAATACTGCTTAGGAATGCTAGTAAAACTGTTTAAAAGTATATCCAATGCAAATACGATGCGTTTCAAGTTTTTAACCAAATTTGCTTTTTGGGTAGCAGGAGTCAAACTTTAGCTATGAAATACTCCACAGTTGTCTTATATCAAAATGAAACAGATGAATAAACAATATTAAATATTTATTCTCCACATGCTTCTCAGGTACAATTCAAATGATTGACATGCTTATGTACATCAATCATCAACATGTTTAAAAATCTAGTAATTATACTATAATATATGATTATAAATAAGAGAGATGTATACATTATAAACAACAATAAACACACAAAATCTAAGGGAAAATTCCTGTCAGAACTTTGGATAAGGCTGAACCACCAAAGGTGCTCCAAATGAATTATACAGACAGGCAACGTTTACATGTATATAAGTACAAGTATAAAATAATAACATGTCTTTGCTATTTAATAATTTTCGAATTCTTTGTCAAACATGTGACATTTATCTAACCCCATAAGAGGTTTTGTTAGATCCTCTATAAAAATAACAGAAAAATAGATTGAATAGGCCTACATACAAGATGTAGAATTATTGTAGAATATAATCCAGTCCTCAGTAAGAAAAAACGTTTATCCTCAATATTCTGTATACACATACACAAACTCTTTCAGACCATTCATATATATATTTATATATATATATATATATATATATATATATATATATATATATATATATATATATATATATATATATTACGTTTTATACAAACCTTCAATCATCAGCTTTATATTTTCAACTTTAACAACAGTATTTTTAGTCACTATCGCTGTTACTGCTTCTGCGTCATTGGGGTCATCCTTTTTCTGTGCTAAACTTTTTGTTTCAGTCCATTGTGGGCAAAGTACTGCCGCTACAGTCATTAAAATTCACATGCACATTGTCTAGGGTCATTACTCAACAATGCAGGAGGATGCTGGTTGTTGTGGCCTAATTTTGTCCCAAATTATAACTAGCATAAAACAGGCGAGCTTTATGGTCTGCCAACTATTGTTGCACAGTACATGTATATAACTACATGATGTATAGGATAATGATTAATCTCAGTTGATTGATAGTTTACTTTGATTGGCAGATGCTCATTATTTCTTTTCCTTGCATTTGTTACAAATACACTCGAGATGTAGATATGTACTCCAGAGAGATGCACGGGAGCGACATGGAAGGAAATGTTTGAAAATAGGAATATACTTTTGTAAATATTTTATACGTTTATTGTAAATAAATGGACCACTAAAATGTACAGAATGATGACTCTCCGTAATTTGTAAACAATAGAGTATCACCACTATACGATCAATACGACAAGGAATCACGAAGAACTAAAACGTACGACTAAAGGAATAAGCCGAATAATACCAAATTTATGCTCCCTTAGTTAGGTTATTATAATTTATTTATTTAAGTACAAGTCATTTTAGAATTAAAAGATTATTACATAACTAACTAGGAAGCACTTATAACCTTCCTTGTATTATATATAGGTTAGGAAATAGAATAGTAGGACACATAGGAAATAGGACAGAATAGACAGATACATCTACATTGTCCAGCCATATACACACAGGCAGCCAGACGCACATACACTTAGGGGGAGCATATAGCACGACAGTACACACAAGAAGACCTGACTAAACAATATTGAGTTGTTCCTGCTTTCAGCAACAAAGTAACGCCACACGTGGAAACGGACACTTTGTCTAAATGGCTATAAACAATACGTTGGTTAATAAAATCTCGTATTCGGAAACTTAAAGAAACTACGAAAACACGTTATCCCTCTGAATTTGGTGATCCAGAAGTGGTAACCGAGCTGGATAGGTTACATGACCAATATGTACTGGTACCAGTAGACAAAGCCTCAAATAATATAGTTTCTATTTGTAAGGCACATTACTATAATTGTTTATTAGAAGAACTAGGGTTTAATACGAATTCTGGTTATCCTACGTAAACACGTAGCCCAATTTCAAAGGACAAGTTCCTTCAAAATCACGTGTCCGCATTACGTTCTTTTGATATTCCTACAACCGATACTGAATTTGAGCTATCATATTTATATTGGATGCCTAAACTTCACAAAACCCCATATAAGCAAAGATACATAGCAGGATCCAGCAAATCTTCTACCAAACCTAACCAAGATACTAACAGCTGTTAAGGAGAAACTTCAACATTACTGTATAGTTGCTTATTCCAGAAGCGGTGTAAATCAGATGTGGATACTTAAAAATTCTAAACAATGAAAAAATGAATCAATCTTGACACACAGAGAAACACCAAATGAAGGTTGTGATTAGTCTTTCAGTAGGTTACTTGTAGCACCATGTAAGTACAGAAAAAAAAATTAAAAAGACAAATACCGATAGCAAAGTAATATACATGTAATAAAAAGAAGGAATCCTCTGCACAATAGTACTAATCGTATTAGGAATTGACTTATTAGGACAAGCAGACAGAAAGTTAAAGATATACAATATATCATGATCTGGGCAACAAAAACATAACATACAAAAAAGGAAGAAAAATATATTGCACCCTTCTGTCTGGAAAACTTAAAAAACTTTGACAAACAGCTTTCAAGGCGTCTCCTCGTCGGATACGAAAACATTAGGACTTTTTCTGTCAAAAACTCTGAAAAAGGAAACTTTCTGTGAAAGGTTGATAGAAAATAAACACGAGTTTGTTTAATAGGGACTCTTCATAAGAACGCCGCATGTCGTGATAAACGTTACATATAGAATAATCATCACTTTGGCCGGTATTAATGCATACCGTAGCCTTAGTCTATCAAATTTCGGTTAATAACTTCACGATCATGAAAATAATCTTATTGATCTTAGCGGGTCACCTTGTCTCCAATCTGTATTGTAGCGCCACGAACTTCAGGTGTCATAGTTGTATTTCTGTCTTTCTTGTGATGATTTCGAATGTTTCTGGGCGAAAAAAGTTGTTTTAAAGGTTTTTAATATATTTGGAGTTGTATATTTTGTCTCTATGGAATTTTCAATGCCGAATGCTATATCTATTGGCAGTTTGGGTTCTCTACCGAACATCCGACAGAATGGTAACACTCCAGTGGTATCATGTCTTTTGGTGAAGTTTTAAGCGTGTACCATAGATCCTATCTACTTTTTCCAGTCTCTTTTCTGATCAGGTTTTAAAGTCCCTATCATTTTGATTTAAGTTCTGTTAAATCTGTCTGTTTGGCCATTACCCATGGGATGGTATGGAGTGGTGTTAGATTTCTAAATACATAAGAAGTTGTATAATTCCCTGTTGATGTTACTTTAAAAATAACACCTTAGTCTGAATGTAGTTTTGATGGAATACATTAGTGTTTGATGAAAAATTGATATAAAGCTTTAGTTGTGGTCTTCGCTGTCATGTTTCGTGTAGGTGCTGCCACTGCATACTTCGCATACTTCGTAAAATGGTCGGTTATTACGAACACATTCTCAAAACCACCTTTAGAGGCTCTAGATTTAGAAAGTCCACGCAAACCATTCCAGTGGTTCCGTTGTGGTTACACTAGCTCTAATATTTGTTGGAGTCTTTTTACGCAAGCAGCGGTCGCAGTCAGTTGTCCAATCTTCTACATCTCGTTGTATTCCTTGCCAAAAGAATCTGTCTTTGATTAAGGATATAGTTCTGTCTCTGCCTTGATAACCATGCAGGTTATGTAGATAATGTAATTTTATTGGAATAAGAAAGTTTGGTGTAATTAGCTGGTGTTTGTGCTTTAGATAGGACATATGTCAATGGGTTATAATCTCTTAACACTCTAAATGGGTGACATTGTAAATATTCTTTAAATTTCTCAGTGACGGCCCATTTCAGAGCAAGAAATTCGAGTTTTTGGGCTGCATAATTTCTTTCAGACTTGCATACTCCACGGCTGGCATAAGCAATATAACCCGTTTTTTACCATTTTGTTCTTGGTATAGAACAGCTCCTAGTCCTCTACTATACGCATCAGTTTGCAACTCAAATGCAAAGGAGTAGTCTGGGTAACCAAAGTTGGTTGGTGTAGATAAATATTATAAACATAATACCAAGGTTACAATGCTCAAGACGATCGTTTTTGTCAATTAGATTTCATCAGTTTAATTTTAAATAGATTAACTAAAAAGAAAGTGGTATCCTACTGTTGCTTCATTTCTTGAAATGCTTCGCCTTGTGCTTTACCCCATGTAAAAAGGAAAATATTATCTACATTTGGATACTTCTTATTGGATGTCTTTCTGGTTAGAGGTATTAGATCTGTGAGAGGTCTGGCAATATTCGATTTATTTATTATTTTATTTTACAAATCTTTTGTAGTAATCTACAAATCCTAAAAACTGTCCAACTTCGTCAATTGAAGTAGGTTGGCGCCAATCTCTCACTTTCTGTATCTTTTCATCATTAGACTCTATACCTTCTTTTGAAACAATATGGCCTACATACATAACACGTGGTATCAAAAGGGAACATTTCTTTGGATTCTCACAGGCGTTGAAATGCCTCTTTAGTCTAGACAGATGTTCATCAAAACTGCAGGAAAAGATAATCAGATCATCCAAAAATATCAAATACATATCACCAAGACATTTTTCATTAGGCGCTGGTAGGTATCTGGGGGATTGGTTATCCCGAATGGCATTCATAAAAACCTAATGACCAACGGTAAATACCATAGTTTTTATGTTCCCCAGCAATCTCCACTTGGTTATAGCCTGACTTCATGTCAAGTACAGAAAGTATTTAAAACCAGACAGGGATTTCAAAATATCCTCTGTCCTGGATAAGACATAATTATCCTTAACAGTTCTAGAATTCAGCTGTCTATAGTCTGTGCAAAGGATTAGTTGACTGTTCTTCTTCTTGACAAGAACCACATTGGACGAGAAAGGTTAGTGAGATTTACGAATGATATCTGCATCCAACAAATGTTTCAATGATCTCTAACTTGATCTATCATAGCTGGAGGAAAGGTTTGTCATTCTCTAACTCTATCTTGTGTTGTACATTTGAATTATGTCCGATATCTGTATAACCTGTAGACAAATATCTGTATACTGATGAAGGATATGTTTAATCTGACCCGATCTGAAGAGGTAAGTTCTTCTGGTAGTGTTACTTCATCTACAATATCCTTGTCTTGTGTCACATCATTCTTCATGGGTTATTCTTGGATAACTACGCGCTGTACTTCACATAGCTCATATGGGTAAACAGTAACTGTCATTGTAGTAATATTATTTAACAGTACATGTATGGTATTAGTCTCTTGGTCTTGATAAGTAAATTTGACTGGTGAAATATCCATATCAGATGGTAGTTTCGATTTACTAGTGACTTGCATCAGAGCACACACTGGATGGTATGGTAACTTCTTATGCCGATATCCCTGTGCCACCACTTCTTTATTTGGAGATATGATTATTCTCTATAAGCCAATACAGTATCGTTATGTGATAATTCTCTCTGTTGTAGTGATAAACACCTGAATGTATATATAAAACATCTCAGATACCAAAGTATAAATCTTTAGGATGTCCAGGACATAGATACAAATCCGGCAAAAATGGACAAACACTGGCCTTTGGAAAACAAGAGGTGGGATCAGGTGCCATGGAGTAGTAAGCATCCCCTGTCGACCGGTCACACCCGTCGCGAGTCCACAGTCAAGTTCAAATGATATATGTGAAGAACGAATCCTCGTCACAATTGGTTTCAACAACCGCCAACGAAAAGGCAACTCAACATTTCACCCAGTGAAACAGAATAATTGCAAACAAGATTACTATACCGACCATAACATTTGTGGAACGTTGACATCAAACGCGGTTTTCGATATCCCTATGTCAATAACTTGTCAGTGAGTAGTTTACTTCTGTATATGAAATGTTCATATGGTGAACACGCCCTGGGATATAGAATTATTTGTGAAATATAAACTCCATATGCGGGTGTCTATGGGATGATACTACTTAAATGTGGAAAATTTTCGATGGGAAAGCCGAAATCGTCGCGTGTGTCGTATAGCTTAGTTGCCAATTTCCCGTCTGTGTCTATAGTAAGTAAAATGTCTAAGTAAGAAGCGTGTGTGGTTGATTCTGTTGTATCTTTAATTCTAGTTCGCTGAGATATATCGAATTGACATATGTATGAAAATTGTCATTATTAATTGACAAAACGTCATCGATATATCTAATTGTCAAATTAAAGGACACCGCTAGCTTTTTTCGTTTGATTCAGCAGTTTCTTAATGAAGTATTCTTCGTATAAATAAAGGTATTAGATCGGCCGATAAAGGGGCACATTGGTTCCCATAGGAATGACGACAGTTTCCGAAAATTACAAATATATTGTGTATTTGAAATTCCAGCATGTTTTTTATATCAACTTCAGTGTATTTATGTGTAGAATCAGAGTGGTGTTTGACAAAATAAGTATCATGATAACCAATCACTAGATATTTAAATTTTTGGGTACCACCTTTAGTGAAAAAACAATTGTCTATGATGCTAAAAAGTCTTTCTTTTAATTTTTTATGTGGAATAGTTGTGGAAAGAGAAGAGAAGTCGTATGTTTTAATACTGTGAATTTGAGAAAAATTGTGTGCCTTCAAATTTTCCAAAAGTTATTTAGAATTTGTAAGTATCCACATCTGATATACACCGCTTCTGGAATAAGCAACTGTACAGTATTGTTGATGTTTCTCCTAAACGGCTCTCAATATCTTGGTAAGGAGTAAAGATAAAGGTTTGGTAGAACATTTGCTGGATCCTTTTATGTACCTCTGCTAATATGAGGTTTTGTGAAGTTTAGGTATCTAATATAAATATAGTAGCTCAAAATAAGTTTCGGTTGTAGGTACATCAAAAGAACGATATACGGACACGTGTTTTTGAGGGATCTCATCCTTTGAAAGTGAGCTACTTGTGTAGGTAGGATTATCAGAATTCGTATTAGACCATAGCTCTCCTAATAAACAATTATAGTTATGTGCCTTGCAAATAAAAACTATATTATTTGAGTCTTTGTCTGCTGGGACCAGTACATATTGACCAGCACATATTGGTCATGTAATTTATCCAGTTCAGTAACTACCTCTGGATGTCAAATACCATGGAGTTGTTAACTTGTCATTCTGTAGAAATCTGACTCCATATCTGTCTTTGGTTTGATTCATTAGAATCTCTAGTACATTAGTACCTAACAAAATAGGAACTTTTTCGTGGTACTCTCTGGTATGTACTACTAAGAAAATAGTGTTTACAAAAAGGGTGGTCCATCAATGGTGCAAGGATATACCCTTGGTAAGGTAAGTGTTCTCCATCAGCACACTCAACTTGTCTGTGAGTGGTTCAATATGAAAATCAGGTAAATATTTCTGATGAACCTCACTGATTGTTGAAACTGCTGATCAAGTGTCTAACAAAGCTACTGGTTTAAAATGTTTAATATAAACTGTAGTTTCATTTGATGAACCTACAAGTATTGTGTTAAGTGATCGTTTTGAACGATAAAATTTGTTCATTTCTGAAATACAATTTGGTGATAAATCATAAATAAAATAATTTCTAGAATGATCTAATCTGACTCTACTGTCCTTCCTGGTTACACCTGAATAACAATTTAGATTGCTTATCTCTATTTACATGTCTTCACTATTTGTATCATTTATACAAGTATTAGATGTAAATGTTTCGGGACTAAATCTATCGGGTAAGTCTTTGGACTGTCCCTCGTCAAAGACTTCTACTGGTTTAAATTTCTCTGTCCTTTTCCTCTAAAATTACCTCTGCTTTGATAATTAAAACCTCTACCCGGTGCCTGGTTTCAGTAAGAGAAATTTCTGGATCCACCTCTACTATACTGTCCATATGGTGCATCTGGGTAATTCATATTGGTCATATAACCTTCACTGTTATATCTTCTTGGCTCTTGATTATCTCCCCTTGGGAATGTTTCTCTACCCCAGTTCTTGTCTCGTGCTCTAGTGTAATCTCTTCTTCATGGAACACTTTCAAAATTACCTTATTGTCTATATATTGGTCAGTTCATTTTCAAATGGATCCACTCGAGTATAAAGTATATAAAATTTCTTCACAGTGCTTGTGTATTATGGATCACTTTCTGATTTCTATCCATGACCTGAGTACTAGTGGTAGTACTTGTAGAAAATGAGTTCAGCATCAATAGTTCGTATTATTTCTCTGTGTGTTAAAATCTTTAATGGTGTGGTATTTGAATCGTACTGCATTCTGTCTCTCAAAGCAGAGAATTGTATATCTCACATCTGCAGCAATTTTCTTTCTCTCATATGGTATCTGTAGTAGTGCTTCATGATCACTTACATTACCACATATACTTTCTAATTTTCTATGATATGGTGAGGAATACTGTCCTCTGGCATAGTGACTAGCAAGGATCTTGCATTTCGATGTAAAGAATTTCTGATTGTCTGTAATATTAGAGTTTCAGAGCAATTAACTTCCCTGATAATACATTTCACATCATCTTTCCATACGCCAAATTCTGCTTTTCCACTCTTATTTTCACCTGAAAATTGAGAAACTTTCCGCATATGAATACATGATACCCCTAAATGATGTGAAGCATTAAGTGAGCTTAATATATATAAAATATATATATATAATTATTGATTCAAGTTCTTCCTTACTACGTTGCTTTTCACTTAAAACCTTACACTTCAGATCTTTTCATCACCCGCCATAATGTCAAAATTATCTGCGGAATGTACTAAATTACAAGTATTTGTACACCAAAATGATATACATGTACACACTGTAAATACAATTAAATGTACATACTTTATCGAGGAGTAGACAAGTCTATATTTTCTCACTTGTATCAGTGCTGTATAAACACAGTACGTTAATCAAATTTATTCATTAGGCCGAAGGGAACTAACAATTTATCACTGTGCATTATGTTTGGAGTTTATCAGTAGCGATCATGTGATCTGATCTGTCAGTTGGAACAACTATTCGTCGCAAACTGATTGGCCATTGGGGAGCTGGTAAGTGTTATATTGTGTAACATATTTATTATACGTGTGTATACAATAATTTTTTATTAATATCTTTTTGTGAGATAAAACTACATGTTATTTTTCGGATAGATTTTGACCCCTCGTTTTAACTTTAGTTGCAACCCTTCAAACTGAAAGTTGAAAAATATTTAAGTGTAATGATTTTGGTCAAAGAAAATTTATTGATGTCTTCTAAATCTTAAAACTAAAATTCCACAGCTTTTTGGCAGAGGATTGTGAAAGTTTTGACTTCTAAATTAACAGGTGGACAGATAAAATGTGCATTAGTTTACACTCCTGAGTGACAAGCCCACCAGATTTTTGACAATGTATGTAAATATTGGTCAAGCTTGGAATTTGATCCTCTAACAAAAAATTGAAACTCTATCTGCTTGATAACTACAAGCCCTTGATAATTCTACATGCTTTTTGCTGTTGTTTTACATCGCGATTTCAACTCTTTCACCTTTTGCCAGTAAAGATTGGATCCCCGCTAGAAGCTAAGATCATTTTGTGATAAAGTTAGCCAGTTTACAAGCGGATGGCCGTTGGTCGCCTCCCTGGTGCATTTGAAACCAGGTTATTTCCCCCAAGAATGGAATAACTTGGGTAAAAGACAAAGAATTAAATACACAGCAAAAAAAAAATAAAAAAATAAAAAAATAAATAAATAAATAAAAAAATAAATATATAAAAATAAAAAAACAAAAATAAAAAACAATAGAGTTGACATTAGATTTTGGGGATATGCCACAAATTTGACACGTGCTTTTGACCGCACACAATGCAGTGAGGGTTCGTTAACGTGCCATGCTTACCGTGACACGGGATAACAGTTTTATGTCTCATCGGGAATAAATGTCACTTTCACTTCGAATTCCATGCCCTGGGTGATGAAGCGGCCTCAGAAACGGTATTGTCTTGAGCATTGTAACTTTGGTAATATGTTGATAATACTTATAACCACTAGGTCGTTGCCACTGCTGGTGGACCGTTTGAGTCCCCGAGGGTATACATAAACCTAGTACCTGGTATTTCGATACCAGTTGTTCATCTTATACTAAAGGAATATTTGGCACTGTTGACACCATTTAAATTCGAAAATTTTCTAAAGCTAAGATAGTCATTTTTTTTTTTACAGTGGTTACTCTTTGACGGATTTCGGCTATACGTTTAGATATATTATTTGGCCCTGTATGACACCACTTTATGTTTAGAAAAAACACATACTTTTCAAATTGGAGCTCAACTGATGAAGTCTAATTGACAGAAACGGTATCGTCTTGAGCATTGTAACTTTGGTATTATGTTTATAATATTCTTAAGGTCTGTGGTGTGACCCGGTATCCTTAATCGAACCTAGGACCTTCCACTGGTGGGTCGAATGCGCTGAAACATTTCTTATTTGAACAAATTAGATAATATAGTTTGAAAAGATTTGTATAATGTATACTTACTGTAAAATGTTTTACCAATACATTACTTTGTTTAAGATACAAGTAAAATATCATGAACATTACTGATAAATAATAATAAAGTAGTGACAAACGATAAAATGTAGTTATCAGTGTTTTACGTGCGCAAGATGGACTTAGATAAGTTGTCTGTTGAATCAAACAAAAATACCGATAAAAGGATATAAATATATATTTACTATCGTTCTAGAATGTTAAAGAACAGATACAAATCAGTCAGCAATGCAATGCATGCAATAAGAAATAAAGTGGTACTAGATGGCGTATTAATATTATATAATCCAGGCGTTCAGCATAATGGTGACGGGGCATTATGACCTGTATATTGATGACGTCATCTGATTGAGTTATTGTGTGATGCGCTAATATTTCGTTCTTCATATCAAATGTTTCTCCTAACTCACCGTAGGTTAACCTTCAGATGACTAATTTCCATCTCTTTTTGTGTCAGTCGTCATAACCATTTTAAAAGACATTTGATCAGTCCAGTGAGATGTTGAAGATAACAATTGGATAACGTTTGTCGTCATGCAAAACTACCTTCCTGTCATGATTAAAACCTACGGGTCAGGAAATATCAGGATCAGTATCGTCAACTTTGTGTTTTTCAAGTCCTTGGAAGAGACAACCGGCCTTCCTAAAAAAAACTTTGTCACAAAAATCAACTAAAGTTCCAGCAGAGCTTGAATATATTTGTGTCTTTTATTTCAATAGCCTAAATTTCCCCCAAATAAATGCCCTATTTTCTTAATAGCGGAGTGATGAATTTCAATTATAACGGTGAATACCTGTAGACCCTACAAAACTACAGGTTAGGAAACGTACATGTAACTGGAAAAAATAATAAATACAATATTGTTTTTTTTAGTAACATGTGGATTGCATCTTCTGAGGCAGAATAATACATATTTATCAACCGTACTACGCAATCGTATTAAATATGTATTCTTCCGCCTCAAACGTTGTAAATCATGTCGATAGTGTCTGGTTCCTTGGCGATTCTCTGGTTATTTACATAGTTGTCTAGACTTTATATACAGCAAAATCAACCAAGCTGTCATACCTTGATAATTTTCACAGTATGAACACTGTCAGATTGCTGAACATTAGATAAGTCGACAATCATTATGGCAATCATTATGGCATTACGACAATCATATATCTTTTAACCACGTTAAAACTGCAATCTTCCTTATCAAAAATTGTAACCAAACACTGTCCTACATCACAAAGAGCAATGAAGTCACTAGTCCTTCTATCACTTAATCAAAACTCCGTTGTACTGTTTAATATATGGGATACTGTTCAGTATGAAAACAAACCTGTTTGGGGTACAGTTAAACATAAAATCAACCGGTTTGGGGCATTGTTCAACATAAACATAAACCGGTTTGGGTACTGGTACTTCTAGCATCAATTTCAATTGGTTTGTGGTACTATTACACATACAAACCGACGGCTTTGGGGTACTATTACACATAACAAGCAACCGAATTTAGGTATTGTTACACTCGTTTCGGTAACTACATCATCGCACAAGTGATTGACCAGTCAGACAATGGACAATATGACTGAGATCTTTGCAGCATTTTAGAAATTTGAAAAAGACATTTAATAGAAACAAACTTTTAAATATTCGTAAATATGATAAGGTTTTCAATATTTTTATCTTTGGTTAAAATGATATGAATGTTTCGCTCATTGTTTGTTTTATTTCAGGGACTGCAATGGCAATGATCAGACTTGATGATCATTTAAAATGTTCTGTATGCTTGGACTTGTACAATGATCCACGCCGGTTACCGTGCGACCATGTGTTTTGTTTTAGGTGTTTGGAAGGAGTATGTGGTAGATCCAAGTACTTTGCGTGTCCGGAATGTAGAACAAATGTTAAAGTAGGTGTGGGAGGACTGAAAAGTTTACGACGAGATCTAAAGTTGGCATCGATTGTTAGTGTCTATAATGTAGGAGTAAAGAATGAAACATGTACCAGACATGGGAAACTGGCAGATATTTTCTGTGAAACCTGTAAAAAAACTTGTATGTAACGCATGCGGTTTTGGCGGAGAACATGGAGATCATAACTTGATTGAAATAGAAAAAGCAACTCAGTGTGAAGAGGTATAAACATAACACACATACAGAGAGAGAGAGAGAGAGAGAGAGAGAGAGAGAGAGAGAGAGAGAGAGAGAGAGAGAGATATATATATATATATATATTTGAAAATCAGTTCATTTATAACATAAAATCCAGTACAGAAATGATCTTGTATAAACGCCTTCGGCGGAATTCAGTTTCTTGTATTTTATTGTAAATGTCACTGATTTATTGACTGAGTCGTGTTGAAATTACAAATGATAATTTTTTCCCCTGTAGGCTAAAATATCTTTGAAGAAAGAAACAATTTTGAATTGTACCCAGACACTAAAAGAAGCCAAATTAGCAGTAAATCAGGTCACAGACGATGCTAATGTAAGTACATTTTGTAAAGGCAGATTTATGATTGTTTTTTCTTTAAAAGTCGCCTCTATTATTTAAAACACATTTGATGATTTTGCAGAATCGTACAGAAGATTTATTGAAAACGCTGAAGGTAAAATTTGGGAAGATGAGACAGACATTAAACGAAAAGGAACGGGAACTTGAGGAGAAAATATACAACGAGATGTCTTCGTGCCACCAAAAAAATAAAATGGCGCTAAGTCAGCTGCAAGACTTAGAGGATAATTTCAATGACTGCTTAGTTCAGATTGAGGGCTGTACAGATGGTCTCAGTATCTTACAGGTGATTAATATTATTCGATAAATCAAATGTACATACAGCTACTTTGTTCGTACTAAGTTAAATTTCTTGAGTATTGCTTTATACTAGATAAATAAACTTCACAAAACCCCATATAAGCAATGGTACTGCAAATGTTCCACCAAACCTTTACTCCTCACAAAGATAAAAATATCTCAGATACCAAAATATAAATCTTTAGAATGTCCAAGGTAATAGATATCAATCTGGTAAAAAAGGACGATAACACAAACCTTTGGAAACCAAGAGGTGGGATCAGATGCCATGGAGGAGTAAGCATCCCTTGTCGACCAGTCACACCCGCCGTGAGACCATATTCAAGTCCAAATGAAATACATGAGGAACGAATCCTCGTCACAATTGGAACAGACGTCTCAACAACCACCACCGAAAAGGCAACTCAGCATTTCATTTCGTGAAACAGAGAAATCGCAAACAAGACTACTATACCGACCGTAAAATTTATGTATATCATAAATATAATTCCAAAGTTATAATGCTCAAGACTATATCGTTTCTGTCAATTAGACTTCATCAGATGAGCTCCAATTTGAAAAGTATGTGTATTTTCTAAAGATAAGCGTTATCATAAAAGGCCAAATAATATCTCTAAAAGTATAGCCCAAATCCGTCTGACCGTAACCACTGTAAAAAAATAACTATTCAGCTTTAGACAATATTCGAATTTAAATGTTGTTACCAGTGCAAAATATTACTTTAGTATAAGATATTTCAGATGACTATCTTAGACAATTTTGCTGCTCGTTTCTGCCAAAATAAGACTTCATCAGTTGAACTCGAATTTGATATAAGTCTATATATACGAAAGAAAAAGTAGCATCATACAAGGTCAAATAATAACTATAAATGTATTGCCAATCCGATTCTTCTGATAGCAAATAATTATTCACTTTTTTATTGGCCTACAATTTAGTTTGTTTACCTCTAACGGCTTTGCTCCTGTCACCTCATGTTTTTTACACTTGAAAAATTTGGTATTAATGCGCTTCTATTATTTTCTAAATGTATAGAAATGAATCATTAAAAGAAAATGAAATATGAAACGCTATCTGAAATAAACTTGTATATAAATATAAAAACCTCAGATACCAAAGCATAAATCAATAGAATGTCCAGGACATAGATACAAATCCGGTAAATCTGGAAACCAAGAGGTGGGATCAGGTGCCATGGAGGAGTAAGCATCCCCTGTCGACCGGTCACACCCGCCGTGAGTCCACAGTCAAGTCCAATGAAACACGTGAGGAGTGTATCCTCGTCACAATTGGTACAGGCGTCTTACCAACCGCCAACGAAAAGGCAACTCAACATTTCACTTTGTGAAACAGAGTAATCGCAAACAAGACTATTATACCGACCGTAAAACTTGCGGAACGTTGACATTAAACGCGGATTTCGATATCCCTGTGTCAATAATTTGTCAGTGAGTAGTTTACCTCTGTATATGAAATCGTCATATGTTGTGTACGCCCTTGCATATCGGATCATTTGTGAAGTATTAACTCCATATGCGGGTGACTGAGGGATATTACTACTTAAATGTGGAAAATTTACGGTGGGAAAGCCAAAATCGTCGCGTTTATCGTATAGCTTAGTTGCTAATTTCCCGTCTGTGTTTATATTAAGTAAAATGTCTAAGTATGAAGCGTGTGTGCTTGATTCTGCTGTATCTTTAATTTCTAGTTCGCTGGGATATATCGCATTGACATATGTATGAAAATTGTCATTATTAATTGACAAAACATCGTCGATATATCTAAATGTCAAATTAAAGGACACCGCTAACTTTTTCTTCTTTTGATTCAGCAGTTTCTGAATGAAGTCTGCTTCGTATGAATAAAGGAACAGGTCGGCCAATAAAGGAGCACAATTGGTTCCCATAGGAATGCCGACAGTTTGTTGAAAGACCATGTCTCTGAACATTACAAATATATTGTCTATTAGAAATTCCAGCATGTTTTGATATCAACTTCAGTATATTTATGTGTAGAATCAGAGTGGTGTTTGACGAAATAAGTATCCTGATAGCCAATCACTAGATATTTAAATTTTCGGGTACCACCTTTAGTGAAAAAGCAGTTGTCTATGATGCTGAAAAGTCTTTCTTTTAATTTTTTATGTGGAATAGTAGTGTAAAGAGTAGAGAAGTCATAAGTTTTGATACTGTGAATCCGAGAAAAATTGTGTGCCTTCAAATTTTCTAAAAGCTGTTTAGAATTTTTAAGTATCCACATCTGATTTACACCGCTTCTGGAATAAGCAACTGTACAGTATTGTTGAAGTTTCTCCTTAACGGCTGTCAATATCTTGGTAAGGAGTAAAGATAAAGGTTTGGTAGAACATTTGCTGGATCCTGCTATGTATCTTTGCTTATATGGGGTTTTATGAAGTTTAAGTATCCAATATAAATATGGTAGCTTGAAATCGGTATCAGTTGTAGGTATATCAAATGAGCGTAATACGGATACGTGATTTTGAAGGATCTCGTCCTTTGAAAGTGAGCTACCTGTGTATGTAGGATTACCAGAATTCGTATTAAACCCAAGTTCTTCTAATAAACAATTATAGTAATGTGCCTTACAAATAAAAACTATATTATTTGAGGCTTTGTCTGCTGGTACCAGTGCATATTGGTCATGTAACCTATCCAGTTCAGTTACTACTTCATGATCATTAAATACAGAGGGATAACGTGTTTTCATAGTCCCTTTAAGTTTTCGAATACGATATTTTATCAACCATCGTATGGTTTTCAGCCATTCAGACAAAGTGTCTGGTTCTTCGTCTGGCCCATCGTCTGGCATAATCTTCGACAAAATCCATAACTAAACTGAAATTCTGACGCCAATTAAAGGAACGGGCTTCCCGGTATTTAGGGCCCCTTAAAATAATATTTTTGAGGCTTTCATTTTCAACAATAGAAACGTCGTCGGTAAAGACATGCCCGATAGTATTGTATTTGAAAGGAGATGAAGCACATGAACATGTGACAGTGTTGTGTAGAAGATGGTTGATGTCTAGGCACTGCAAAACCTGTTTGTAATTGAATAGCTTGGATGCGATGCTAGGTGTATAGCTATATGAAATGCAAGGCGTGGTTTTCACTTTAACATATGGTGGAATACAGGACTAAACTTTTTGTGATTTAGAACATTGCCAATGTTTAAAGCGTCTATGCCTTTATTTGTAAATTTAAGTTTAAGGAAAAGACGTTTCTGTTCAGTACAGTCATCGTTTCTAACACGTGCAGGCTTAAACAGTCTGTGATAAGCTATGTCCATTATAGTGGAGTTCAGTATGTATTCTGGGGTTGAAGAATCCGTGTAGGGGTTCATTCTTGCTTCTTCAAAAAGTTTATTGAGATTAGTAAAAGGAACAGAATAAAGTTTGCTGCGAATGTGATGAAGGCCCAATTTTTTGTTAACGTAAGGTAAAAGAGATGAAAAGGTGACATCATGTATGTAGGGTCGGTTGTATCTGTAATGTTGGTATTTCCTTTGTTTTGAAAACTATAGATTTTCCCATATGAATGCACTATTTTCAACCAATGTTCATGACTAACATTTTTATGTTATCTTCTGGGGTAGAATAATACACACTTAACACAAATGCGTACCACTCGTGTTAAATATTATTGTCACAGGGATATTAAAATAGCCCTTGAAATCAACCCTGTTTCAGCGATGTTACTAAATTAAATATTGTGTTACCTCTTCGATAGCGTTTGTTGAGTCGTCTTGACCAATTGTGACGAGGACTGTGAACTCACAGGGGGTATGACCAGTCAACAGGGATGTTTACTCATCCATCACATCTGATCCCACCTCTGGATTTCCAGACGTCCGTGCTTTTCCAATATTTACCAGATATGTATATGTATATGTATCCTGGACATTTTGAAGATTTATATATTCATCACAAAAATGATATATATTATCTAAATGTTTGTAATATCACTGATAATTTCAGTCTTGTAGTCCAGGGTTTGACATATTTGGTTAAAAATTCATCATTTGAAGTTCTTTAATAGTGAGTCCATTCATTGACGTTGACCTCTATATTTTAATATTTATTTATTTCAGAATTCGGCCGAAATAACACAAAGGTAATGCAGGATTCAATTTTAAATTGGATTTTAATTTTTTATCTAATTTCTTTTAGCAGTCAATATTAAAAATAATACAATTTTATCTTAATAAAAGTTGTATTGGTTTGTCTTTGGTGATTTAATGTATAGTTTTTAAAGTTTCCACAGGTATAACTTTTGTCAAGAAACTAAACATATTTTACTACATCATCAGACATTTGGACATTACTTCACAGTACCAATCTGCAGAAATTCCTATTACATCGATAAAGGCTGATACAGACTGGAATGAAATGCGTCATATTGAGATGATAGTTACGAGAACACTCAAACCGTTCCATAAAATACCCGCTTCTGTCGAAAATGAAACTCTGTATCCTGCTATGAAAGGTGTGTCATTACAGTGCTGGTGTTTTAAAGACATTTCACACACCACAGATTCACATTTGCACATTCATGTTGACATTTGGTCCTCTTTGAAGTGTTAACATTTATTTATACACTACAAAAATGGATTTCACAGGAGAATGTAATATTTTCTTTTGAAAATCGATATTTGTAAAATAAAATAGACGCTAGGTTTATCAATAATATCTTATGAATAATAATACACAAGATGGAAATCACAAACAATACACGATGATTGTATTCTGTATTCATTTTAGTTTGGATAGTGTTTTACGCCACACTCAACAATTTTTCGGTTATATGGTGGTGGACAGAATTGCACCCGGAAAGAAATAATCGGTTTCCTTAAGTAAACTGGCAAACTTTCTCACATAAATCAACTTAGGTTCCATCGACCCACATCTACGTGTTTTAATTATGTAATCACTGCACTGGTCATCATCAAATGAAAATATTTATTTTATCATACATCTTTTGTTCTTTATTTTCGCTAATTTAATACTATGAAATTGAACAAATATAAAATTCCAAGCTTCATCTTTTTTGTATTTCCGATCAATTATCTACTTATTTTATTTTCAAAATTACCCATTTTCTTTGTTTAATCCTTGTAGAAACTCTGTAATCAACATAGTCATAATTCACAAATATATATTTTTTGATTTAAAAATAAAATTTGATTTAGTTTTTCAGGGTATACCGGAAATTGATAAACACCTTATTGCATTCTTGCGACAAAAACAAAAGCACAGAGACCAAATTAACAGTTTCGCTAAAGAACATAAATGTACGGTATTGTGGGAAGAGTCGATAAACACTATTAAGTTCAAAAGTTACTATAAGTCGTCTGCAGAGGCTTTTCGGGAACGTGTTTTATTGGAAATAACGAACTTCAGTGTAAAGAAATTGAACCTCGGGCGTACAGCGAGATTGATAAAAGAATGCAATTCTTGTCTAGAGAGAATGAAGAAAGATGACAACGTAGACACATTTTTTAACACACTAAATATAATTTGTGTTGGCTTGCATGCAAACGTTGACGAAGTAATTAACGAAATTGATACACACATTCGTCAGAATCATCAACCAATACACAGATTTTTTCATAGGTAAAAGAATAGTTCATTTCTATAGTTAATATAAAATATTACTGTTTTATGCCCATTCCACTAAACGCTGATGTATTTCCTAACTCATACTATTGGAAAATCAGCAATAAACGTGAATTAAACGGCAGTGCTTGTGAATTGGTATGTTACGATCGGCATGTAGAGGGATTTGATTGGATTAATAGGAAGATCGGGAACGACCTTAAAAGACTAATATTGATCATGTCGCCGTAATTAGTAATTGGTTTAAACACTAAGGGCATATTTGTCAAAATTAGGATTTTCATCATTTCGTCATTTGAGACGTTGACACCAAAATTATATGTGTAGTGTATGGAAATGGTAAAATAATTTGAATCTGAAATAAGCCGATTTGCAATATAAAAATAAGGATAAACGTAACATTAGTGATAAAAACCCAATAGTTAAAACGCCACATAAGCATTACGGAATGTTATAAAATGTTTTTATAATTGAATTTTCATAATATCAAACCAGTTTACTGTTTCGTTTATTCTGGATATCACATAACCTTGGCGATTGAAAAGGGGTTTACAAGAGTTGCAACCCTTTGAATTTTAATTTCTTATAAAAATGTTCTTTTAAAATGTTATCAAATTATATGCTCCAGAAATATTTTGTGTCTGGATTTCAGAAAATGACATCTTTGGGCTTTTAAAAATCCAGAAAAAAAACTCTAGGGAGCATCCCTCCTGCACTGCTCTTGAAGGTGTTTCTATTGGCTGAAGCAAACTATATTGTAAGGGAATACCTAGTCTGTCAATTTAATGCGTTTGAGAAACCCTAACCCTCTGGAATCCGGTCTCGCCATGGAATTTCTTTTTTTTTCAATCAATCAGTGCTGTGGTTTTGAAAGCAAAGATATATCGCCGGGAAGTTAAAAGAAAAGACCGATAAAGACGAGTAAATTTGAAAAATAAAACACATGGATAGCATAGCCCCAACCCCAAGAGTATTTATTGCTTGTAAAAATTCATTAAACTAATGGATTGACCAAGAGGACTATATAATCAATCGTAAGTTCATAAGTCAGTCCTCTTCTCGAGGAGAGGGGGATTACGCTTACCTTCCATGATAACTTACCTAAAAGATGTATTCATTTAATTTGACAATATTTCAGATATTTAAGTCTCTCTCTCTCTCTCTCTCTCTCTCTCTCTCTCTCTCTCTCTCTCTCTCTCTCTCTCTCTCTCTCTCTCTCTCTCTCTCTCTCTCTCTCTCTCTCTCTCTCTCTCTCGCTCTCTCTCTCTCTATATATATATGTGTGTGTGTGTGTGTGTGTGTGTGTGTGTGTGTGTGTGTGTGTGTGTGTGTGTGTTTACTAAAACATATTCTAAATATGTCAATACAAAATTTGAGTGTGACGACCATTTGTACTGTTTTTAAATTTTGTAGTAGATTTAGTGTTTATTATATTGTTTTACGTTCCAGTGATATGAATTTGACAAATGCATTTAGGTAAAGTATTTGGCTTTGTCTGATACCCCATTTTTATCTATATGACTCGGTGTTATAGAATTACGCTTCCCTCATAGCAAGACTCCCCGGCGGTCCTATCCAAGAATGAGTCTTCCTCTCCGACCCCTCGGGGACATCTCTGCTGAGAAAGTTTCATTCTATATCTGGATATAAAGCGAGGCTTCCCCAATAGCCAGACTTCCCCGGCGGTCCTACTCTAGATTGAATCTTATTTTACTTATTGGTATCAAACAATCGTGTATTTAAAGTAATTATCCTACTTAATTAGCTATGGAAACTTTTTATGGCAATGAAATCGTTTTGTCGAATATATTGGGTCATTAAAGAGTTGAAATATTCGATATCACATATTCAAAATGTCGAATTGACATTGTTAGTTTCAGTCATTTACATAAGATACAAAGAAATGTTAGTGCACGTTTTACATTGAATCCCATCGTTAATACATTTAGGCATCGTGGTCTTTTAATGTGTTAATAGATCAACCGGGTTTTATCCTGCACCATTAACCATCATTTAAAATTCTGCCAGAGTGTAGTTTATACCTTATAACTCAATTTGCTTTTCAACTGGATTAACCCTTTAAACCCTAAGTTTCTAGATAGTATGCTTTATTCAATTGTTAAGATTAGTCCATTGTGGTATGTTTAAACATTTATTTACACTTTTCAGATTTCCATGACGTATAACCTTTAATATTTTTTACATTATAGCCTTCTATATTTACATCATGTGGGCATAACAAAGGAAAACATTTTTGGACAAAATGAAGAGGATCGATAACCTATCAGCTGTTTGGCTGTAACATGTAAATGTACAATACTGTGAACTGAGTCATCAGATAATTTTTCTTCTTCTTTCGAAAGTAGAAATTAATTAATCTGCAAAGACTTCAAAAACGCTCTCCATCAAAATCAAGATATTCAGTGTTAACTAAATACAATTTATTTTTTATGTGTTGGACACCACGAGTTTTTGTGAACTGGAAACATCCAAGACAGTGTACTGTATTATAGATGAAATGTGTGTCCGCAGTCTCCAGAATAATCGATGAACTGGATGCACCTAACATAATGAGAGTTGGAATATACCTTGCGACCTCTGAAACAGAAATATATATTGCGATTTATGTAGAACAGACATATAGATTATTTATTTGAATGTATTTGTGTTTTACGCCACACTCAACAAATTTTCATTTTTCAATTTTTTGAAAATTTTTGGTGGCTGACAATCTTTAGTTTTTTGTTGCCTTGGTTTTCTTTGTCTGTTCATATGGAAATGTCGTTGTTTGATTCAGATATATAGATAGGATTTATTTGAACATGACTAATATCTCCTTAAATATTTATTAGGTGACCTGAGTCACTCAGTTGACATATTGCCGTTGTCGTCTGTTAGTAATTTAATACATCAAATTCTTTCTTGAATACTACACGGCCAATTATTTGTAGTTTTTGGTACGATGCCTTTTTCAAGTAAGGGGGACAAAAATGTAACGTTATTGACTCTTGAAAACCATGACCCATGAGATCAATTTTCAAAAATTATATCTTTATTAAGTACATAAATTACTCCTCTTCCAAAATTGTGAAATTTGTGATCCTAGAGTTGGGAAAAAGTTTACATGTTTATAAAGGGCATAACGCCATTTATCAAAATTGTTTATTTTCATGATCCGACATGCAGAGTCAGGGATTAATTCTCTAGTCTAGGGCAGGTCCATTTGGTTGTATAGTGGAAAAGTATTTAATATTTAGAAATCCTTATCACCTCTAAAAACATCTAAGGGAAAACTAACTTTATGTTCATTAAATCATGTAATACCAAAAATTGTCAATTTCATGACCCTACGATCAGGGGCTCATCCTGTGGGTCAGGACCCACTTTGTTAAAATGTGGAAATAATTTTAATCTAAAAATTTCCCTGAATTAATGTTAAGGAAAGTTGTACATATGTGTATAAAGAGCGCGAAACGAAGTTCTGTACCAAAATTTTGAACTTCATGATTGCCATTTGGTTATAGTTACTTATACATACATATCTATTAAAGTATAGGTTTAAATTTCAGACAAATTAAAAGTTTTACTGGCATATATATTGTTACACATATATGATATCAATAATCCAAGTGCATTGTTAGTTCATGTGCTCTGAGATCAATGAATTTAATTTAGATAAAGTCTAATTTTTTTCATATTTTATGATTAGTAGTTTTTTGAAAGTTCATTCTTATATATAAATATATATATATATATATATATATATATATATATATATATATATATATATATATATATATATATATATATATATATAAAAATAATAAATGATACGATTTGTAAATAACAAATACAATCAAAGATAAAATTATATTAACTTCATCGTAAGAGTGGTTTCCTATTTTATACCCTACAAGTATATTGTATAAAGTTTTAATTTTATTGTTAACCCTATGTCATGAAAGAATCCTTCTAAAATCCAATACACTTATTTGTAGTCTTTTTTCTCAAGAAGGGTATCATAAATAGATTTATTGTTTAAAGTTATAATGCTTTTTATGTTGTTTTGATAGATGTGAGTATATTGTTATTTTTATTTCTTGTGAGGTATAATTTATTTTGTGCTGTAGCCATTGTTTTGGTATTGCTTTCTTTCGGTTTTGAATTTCACTAATCCAGTTAAATTTATAATCCTTTTAAATAATGCTTCTCCATGAATTAGACTAGTTGGTGTTATGATTCCAGATTTAACCCAGTTTTCAAATATCAGTGATTTATAACGAATATATAACAATAAATAACGAATTGATTGCCCCATTTGACTTGTTTTTGTATTTAAACTTTGCTTGTAAAGGAAAGCAATAATTGTTGATAAAATTCTGGTACCTCATTTTTTCTGGTATTTTTCTTATGTCATTTATTCATTTTCAATATCAAAAAGTCATTTCCAAAATTTTTGAAAATTAATTTAGGTATGACCGTCCATGATGCTTTACCATCACATTCTATCAACCTTTTTACCCATTTCACTCTTACTACATTTATATGTATAACAATAATTATTAGACCTTATCCACTCTTTTCGAATATATTTATAAATATGGTTCTTTTTCTTTTTTTCTTTTTGAGTCCCATAGAAAGCTGTATATCATTTTTTCTGTTTGATTTGCTGTAATGTAATTGGTTGAACACTTGCTATATAAGTTATTTTTGGAAAGAGAAAATTTTGAAAAACTAGAATTTGACCTATCATTGTCAATTTACTTTTTTTCAATTTTTTAGCATCTTATCAATGGAACACATTTATTTTCCCAATTCAAGTTATAATTTACTTTTGTATTTTCCCATAAGATGAACCCCAATGATTTCACTGAATCAGCCCATTGTATGTTCATGCATTTTTTATTCCTATATTTATTGCTTCCTAAAATATCCCTGCGGTTTTAGTTTAAGGTTAAGCCTGATACTTTTCCAAATTCTTCAACCGGTTCAATGGCCTTTGGTATGTCTGTATATTTCAGAAACAATGTTATGTCGTCCGCGAACTATTTTAATGCTTATATTCATAATTTTTTCATGCTTATTTATTAGTGTTTTAAGTTTCATACCATATTCGTCGTTGGTTAAATTACCAATATTTATTTTTCATATCCCTGGGCCCCTATCGTTTTTGAATTTTTAAATCAAAAAATTAAATTTTTGAATTAAAGAGACTGCCATATGATCTGTAAACATGATCTGCGCAGGTGTAATGTCACACTTAACAACTTCCAGTTCTTTACCTATCGAGAAAAAATCAAATCTGCTCTAATTCCCTAACTTTATTTATCCATGTTAATTGTGGTTTGTTTCTAGTTTTTGCAATTCTGTGTTTTTTGAGAACCTCATTAAAATCACCCTAATTAAAATACTTTTCGATGTGAAACCTTTTTTCAAATCCGTTTGCTTTTTGAAGAACGAATTTTTGTTAGTTCATCGTTAGGTGCATATATATTAATCAAAGTGTAAATCATTTAATTTTATTCGATATTCAAAAATGTAGATCTATCGTCATCACTGCAGTAATGATCTACAACAGATGCATTTTGGGTTTTTTTATTTATGATTATTAGAACTAATCTGCTTGTTGATTTCCCACAACTATAGGAACAAGATGCAAAGTCACATATTTCATTTTCTATCGATGGTAAAATTTCTTCAGTGAAGTCTTTCCTGTATGTAGACGACATCAAATGTTTGCTGTCTTAGATGCTGATATAACCTAAACCATTTCGACCTATCTAAAAGACCCTGTGTATTAAGTGTCAATAGGCACAATCCTGTCCCCATTTCATATCAGTTTATTTCACTTTTTGTCTTTTTTTTATTCAGAGTGCGTTGTTTTTAATGACTTCTATCCCTCTTCACATTTAGGATTCCGCGTTTTCTTGTCGAGTCCCTGACTGATATTAAAAATCGGTCAATTGAAAACTTCCGCTTTACTTGGATTTTGTTAAGATTTGTTTTCATTTGCCTTTTGGCTGTTTTTACTTACATTACGAATTTCTCCTTTTTTCTTCACTAGTGATATTTCAGCTTCTTTCAATATATATATATCTCAGATACCTACATATAAATCTTTAGGATATCCGAGATATAGATACAAATCTGGTGAATATTGGACAAACACCTGGAAATCAAGATTTTTACTGACCTCCTCTTTTAAGACTATAACTTTGGTATTGTAAATAATATGAAAGTGTTTAATGTGATATCGGCGCAATGAATTCTATTTATTCCAGTTAATGTGGGTTACAAGAAAAACTATGGTTAATTAAAGAAAAACTAGGTGCATGTGCATGTGCATGTAATTTTAGAAATAACTGAGCATTTTCTGCAATGCTGAGTAAAACAAAGAAACATAAATATGATGGTTCAAATTCATTTATTTAAAATATATTAGACATTTTATTCAGGGGCCATTTGTTACAACATAACAACTCAGAGGAGAAGCATTTTAGATACTTTTAGGGCGTAGTCCACTCGCAGAAGTTTATAATTTATTTGCTCTTCTGAGGTATGTGAATTTATTCTATTATGTCAGTAACGTTTGTAATTATTTAAGTAACATTAATAGTACAGTAAATTTGTAGCTAAAAGTGATATTAGAATATAGATACATTTGTTTATATTGTTTTATACTATTGAAGTATGCTATTTAAATTTGTAATAACAATAACTATTTTATATATATATATATGTATATTTAGTGTAAAATAAGTAAAATATATGAATCAATCTATTAATTATTTTTACTGTAGTAATGTACAGTTAATAGGGTGTGTATCATTAATTCATTTTGTGTGGAATTATAGTAAATATATATAGTGTGTAATTATTGAATGTATTTCATTAATTAAGTAATAATAATGAAAAGTATATAAGTACGGACTGTAGTAAAATATTAACAGCAAATGTATTGTGTGAAGTTCGGAATTATTAACAGTACAGTATGTTCAATATTTACCATAGAATAGTGTGTTTAAGTGTAATACTTACGTACATACTATTGTGTGTGATATACTTTGTATTAACAGTATCTTTGTTTATTTATACAGGTTTTATTCGGTTGAATTTAAATCTATATCGACTAGACATTTCAGTACCTCCGCTAAAGAGGATCATGCGGGATAATAGTGAATGTATATAGTTTCAATAATTAAAGGTGTAAAACTTAAAAAGTGGTTTTTCATATTTATACCAAAGGCCTAAAGCTAAGGTCATCGTGTGACACTAATTCAAGGAGATATGTTCACTTTATATGTACAACTAGATTTACATTTTACTTTTTCAATCATTCGTGTTTAATAGCGATGTTATTTATACCACATGACATAGGTGATAATACTAAAACCAAGATTACTGTCTAAGGCATGCTGTTTTTGATGATTTCATGTCTATTGCATGTACTTCGTCTATGTATATTTGATTAGTGTTATAATATATTGCTAATTCTTAATTCTAAAGATACTGATGATTTCTGTTTCACAAAGGTCGGTATTGATTTGATTATATGATTATGATGAGGTAAATAAGTGATGTTTTTAAAAACCATTATATATCTATGAATTTATATAGACATGAAGGGAGGTGAGGCTTGGTATTGTAGTATTGTTGAGGGTCGCAACCAATATCAGTAGTGATCGTATAAATGTAAGGGATGTTTGAGGGTCACAATCAATATCAGTAGAGGCCCGCTCTGACCTTGTTCGTACAAGGATGTGCTCGACAGAAAAAACAAACGATAAAATAAGATGAAATAGATTTTATTTACAAAATAAACTTGAAGAATAATATATAATGAGGTAGCAATATATAAAATAATGCCAATAAATATGATTTATGTACAACGAATTGTATATATATATTTAGTAAATAGATTTGTAAATAGATTTTCAATATATGATTTTAAATAAATTATTTTAATTCAAACTGAAAATTCTTAATATCAATTTCTATAAAATGAAATCACTGGTACTCCTATATATTTCTATATGTTAAAGTCAATACAATTTTGATATAGACTATAATTTTAGCTACAAATCGAAAGTTGATCAAGTTTTCTTAGATCACTATAAAATTACCTTATTTTAAAACGGACTGTATTCAAGTCCGGCTGTACCGAAAGTAGGTTGAAACGTCGTACAAGCTGGAAATCGGAGTAGGTACTGTTATAGTACCTGTGTGGAGTGTTCTGCTGAACAACTCCCCCAAAACTGGACAAACAAGACCTTATATATAATTCTAAACAACAGGAAAATCAATGAGAGTATTAGATGCAAATTGGTCAACCAATGAAAATAGTTATTATAAATGACCAAAAGTTTCAAATGTTCAATATGGATGCCATGTGGACTTTGGCTGTATGCTTCGCGTTGTGTTTTCTAAAATACTTCGATATCTAAGGAAGAATTAGAATGACAGTCAAATATGGATAATATATAATATATATGAATTGTAAAAACAGTAAGTTAAGTCATAAGTCAAGTTAACATCGATAAAATAAGTTTTTCTACAGTATGTTACCATGCTGCTGTGAGTGGATGTGAAGATCTATACTGTTACCATGGTGCTGAGTGGACATGACTAGCTATTAAGTTACTATGGTGCTGTGAGTGGATGTGAAGATCTATACTCTTACCATGGTGCTGTGAGTGGATGTGAAGATCTATACTGTTACCATGGTGCTGTGAGTGGACATGACTAGCTATTAAGTTACTATGGTGCTGTGAGTGTATGTGAAGAGCTATACTGTTACAATAGTGCTTTGAGTGAATATAAGGAGCTACACTGTTGCCATGGTGTTGTGAGTGAATGTGAAGAGCCATACAGTAACCACGGAGCTGTGAGTGAATGTGAAGAACTATACTGTTCCTATGGTGCTGTGAGTGAATGTGAAGTATACTTTAACCATGGTGCTATTAGTGGAAGTAAGGAACTATACTATACCATGATGCTGTGAGTAGATTTGAAGAATTTTACACGTTTCTTGGTTCTGTGAGTTGATGTTAGGAGCTGTTGCTATGAGTGAACGTGGGGAGCTATACATAAATAGTGGTGCTATGAGTGAACATGCAGAGCTATACACTTACTATGGTGCTGTGAGTGAACGTGAGGAGTTATACATTTACCATGGTGCTGTGAGTGAACGTGAGGAGTTATACATTTACCATGGTGCTGTGAGTGAACGTGAGGAGTTATACATTTACCATGGTGCTGTGAGTGAACGTGAGGAGTTATACATTTACCATGGTGCTGTGAGTGAACGTGAGGAGTTATACAGTGAACGTGAGGAGTTATACATTTACCATGGTGCTGTGAGCGAACGTGAGGAGTTATACATTTACCATGGTGCTGTGAGAAGTTATACATTTACTACGGTGCAGTGAGTGGATGTGCTGTGAATAGCTTCACATTTCCTTGATACCGTGAGCGGATGTGCTGTTAGTGATTGTGCGTCGCTTCACTTTATCTATTGAGAGGAGCAGTGAATGGATTTGAAGAGTCGAAGTTCACTACAGAGAGGACTAAATCAGCCATTTACAGCTACTGACAGCAAATGAAACTGGAATTTTAGTACAATTATATACACAACAAATAAGTAAAATCAAAAAGCATAAAGGAGGATGAACAGACATTCTAGTGAAAAATGAATAAATTCATAAACGTTACTAATTGATCGAAACTTATTATCAAAATAAAGCAATGTTTTAAATCTCTGAATACAAATTATACTTTTGTCATATGTATTAGGCAGATGACACACAATAAAATATATATCCATCAGGAGATCTGCAAACGTCCTTGGTATACGGGAGGTCACAGGCAGATTCTGGCTAGAATAGATCAAAAGTTATTACATACGTGACCATTTGACAAACTCACAAAAATGTAAAGTAGATTTATGTACATAAAACATTTTGCTTCATTTTTGCTCCTCCGTCATATCCATTATAAGAAATAAACAAGCAATGATAATTTCAATAGAATTGCAGTTTCAGCTTTGTTTTATTGATCTGTCTGTGCTGAAAAACTCTGTAATTTAATTTAAATGATCAAAAAATTAAAATTCATACATATTCCTCAGTATGTTGTTAAAGTTAGCTAAGATAGAATAGTTAATTTCTGTACGTCTGTTACTAATAAAAAATGTGGAATAGAATTCTATCTCCATATTTCCATAAAAGTAGATTTTATATTCCAACTTCCATCATGCTAGGTGCAACAAGTTCATTTGGATCGTTAAAACTGCGGATACACAGTATTCATCTTTTATGTCATATTCTTTCGTGGGGTTTCCAAAAACACGACTGATTCTTTAATACATGGTCTCCAAAACGTCATATATATTTTCTTTACATTGCAATCTGTGATGATTTTTAAATGTGTTAGCAGACGACTCGTGTATATGTTCTTATGAAAAGAGAAGTTTTCTGAGGATAATTACCCATCCCACACTTATTTGGTGTTGCCACACTTATATGGTGTGGTCACATTTACATGGTGTGGCCACATTTACATGGTGTGGCCACAATTACATGGTGCGGCTAATCTTCTCATCAGATATCCGATGCGCCCTTTTCACTGTGTCGAAGGATTATTTTGATCATCACTGGTCGCAATAAAACCACTACAATGGATAAGGAAAATGTAATTAGTTTGAGCTTCTGAAAAATGTAAAAGAAACCTCTTAATTCGTTTGAAAAAAAATCCACGATAAAGCTACAGGCAGGTTTTTAATGATATTTTACGTCCAAATTCTAAAATTTGTCAGTTGTACGGTGGTGCAAATGCTGGAGAGGAAAACCTATAGTTATAATGTAGCCATGAAAAGACAAAGGCTCTCAAATACCATATAAATCTTTGTCACTAAATCAGGTCAGGTTGAAGCACAATATAATCCAAAACAGATCTCTCATTGCTCCTTATTTTCTGATATGTCGCGTAGAGGATCTAATTAAATACGTTATAGGGTCACATGCGAGTAAATGAAATCGAATAGTAAAACATCAAAAGTAATACTAGATAAAGAAAAACAAATAGGAAATGCACAAATTTGACATAAGGTAAATTTATATATGTAGGCATCTAATCCATTAATGAAAATTTCAAGAACAACTGGAGTGATATACAAATAATTAATATAATATGACCGAAGGCAATACATCGAAAGAGAGTACAGCACCTTGTTTTACACATGCGGGAAAAAACAGTCTATCCGATCTCAGTAGGGCAGCACCTTTCCCGGATAATGACGTAACAGTTTATGATGTAAAATATTTGGAACATAATTCCGGTGTTAGTCTGCAAAACATTTGCTAGTACAATAGTTAAGTAAGACGTTTTCAAACTTTTAGATGATTTTTTATTGTTCATGGAGAAAGTAATCTTAGCGTATAGTAAAGTATTGCATTTGCCTTTGGCCGTTCGACGTTCGCTCTCTATGAACTACGGCAAAGCCTTGAAAGCGATCGCAGCTTCTTGTTTCACAAATGCTGGAAAAAGCATATGAGTGTATTTACTCTCACCAGAACAACACCTGTCGGCAAAAATGAAGTCACAGTTTAGTTGTGACGTTGAATATTTAGAACATAAGCACTTGCAGCAAAATATGACCATAAAAAATCTCAAAAACGTTAAAATTAACTGGCAAAGCGTCAGATTGAAGTGGTCTATTCTGGAGAATTAAGACTCTACAGTGTATAATTTCTGACAAAGGTCTGTCACTACTCTATGTTACATGTATGTACATTTTATCTATGAGTCCGATCTGCGAACGGCTCTCTACTGCTACGTTGGCTTCGCGAACGAGCCTTCAATTTGTTACATGCATTTGTAATCATATAGTTACAATACGCAGTTCAATACGCCCGTATAATACGAAATGTCGTATTACACATAGTTGGATACGGAAATAAATTTTTGTACACATGTAGATAAATAAGGGACAGGTTATAAACCACACAAATGTTTCTACCTAGCTACGCTGTCGTTGAATCCATCCGCTACAACGATATCGTGCAGTCTGATGATACGAATAGAAACATGTGTAGTTTTGCCTATTTATCGGTAACCCAAACGGCATCTACAATAAATGCACTCTGACAAGTGGTCATTCATTAGATATATCAATACCATACGAAAATGAAAGAAAACTATTATATTACCTTATATGTGACAAACACTTATTTAGGAAACCAGATGATTGGTACTTTGCATCCATTTCATTAATTACTTCCTCAACGTTTTCATGTAAGCCAACAAAAATAATCTTTCGGTCTTCAGATAAAATGTGTACGTTGTCATTTGTCGCTAAAGTCTGTTTAATATGATCGATGTTTTTCCTCAACACTACATTGCGTGTTTTCTTTACACCAAAGTGCATTATTTCTGATAAAACGCATTTTTGAAAAGCCTCTACAGACGACTCGAAGTAAGTTTCGAAGTAGATAGAGTGTGTTGAATCTTCCCACAATACCGTGCATTTGTTTTCCTTAGCCAAGCTATTAATTTGCTCTCTATGCTTTTCCTTTTGTCGTAAGAATGCAATGATGTATTTATTTATTTCCTCTTCACACTGAAAAACTAAAACGAAATTGATTCTTAAAATTTGTAAAGACACGTATCATGAAACAGTTCACCACTAATTTTTGTTTCAAAGAGTACTGTAAACAAAAGAAAATGCATAAACGCAGTAAATAAATAATCTAATTTTCAAAAAGTAAAAGTTGAAATTCTGTATATCAATCTTTTTATCTATTGATATACGTTCACATGACACTAATGATAATATGAACTCAGCAAATATAAAACAGGATTTTTGAAATGAGATTTTTCAATACAGAACGTCAAGGCAAAATCAAGATTCCACTCAGGATAAAAAAACCTGTATTGCAGGCGATAGTTTAAACAGGATAAGAGCAAACGATACAAAATATGTCTGTTGTGAATTCTTGTAATGTTATATTAAAAGACTTAAGTCAATTAACTGAAGGACTGCATACACCGTAATAATGCCAAAGTTGTGTCTCATATTGATTATTATAGGGGCGCTCAATTTGTACTAAGCTCATTGGCTCGTAATTTACAAGCAGGTAAGTACAAAAATTAAATCGTTATGAAGTCGAGCTATGAGTCATGTATCAATATGGGGTGCGACTTTGTTTACATATCATATGACAGAAGGTATGTATAATATAAATGGCTTCAGTTTTGCAGTTAGGCTATTTGTCATAGAATGAATAACTAGTTTTATGTAAGTTTTAAGTAAATTTTAGACAATGTGCTGCGTAGAATTTGTAGTGAAGCTGAGGTACAATGCCTAAAGTTAAAGCGTTGAGCGCAGGTTAAGAATGGGCGGGGCCCCTCGCGCCTCGTGCGCGGATACCAAAAGCAGCGGTTGGAGTTGAAGAACCAGTGGGACAGTGCAACTGCGTCATCTTTGCCAATGGGTCAAGCATAGATAGTTCAGGTAATACTCAGTTGGGTTGCGGAGCTGTGTTAGGTAAACATTGGACTTATATGAAATGACCTGTTGAGTGGTCCAACTCTCAGATTATGAAAGACATTACTTTTTTTGAATTAGTTCCCATAGCGATAGCGTTGTGTTTGGAAGGAGCAGTTTCGTGACCGGCGGTTTTTGTTTCGCTCAGATAATTTCGGTTTGGTGGAAATATTAAACAGCAAGTCGTCAAAGTCAGAGAGGGTAATGTTTTTTATTAGACCTTTGACATTGTTTACATTAGAAAATAATATATATTTTAAAGCATTGCATATACTCAGCTGATTCTGTTACAAAAGTTTCGAGAGTTGTGCCCACTTGCAGATCCTCAGCCAACTTAGATACCACAGAAGTTTCAAGATAAATGTGATGGCTTGATGAACACATCACTTGCATTGAATACTTCTGCATGTTGTAAGTCATCGCTCAGCTTGTATCATACATTTGCATCAGAGCATAATATTATGCCATTTTGGCCCCCAGCATTGAGCAATATAATGTCATGAGTTTTGTTTGTAGCTCTATAAATGAAGCTGCATTATTTACAGGAGCATTTTCCATCGCATTTCATGACTTCATCAGTTGACCTAGTTATGTGTAGGTTTGAGAGATTTTATTACCATTACGAAAGCCCAGCTAATAGAAAAAAATTTGAATTTAAATGGTTGTACAGTTTAATGATGTGTAAAAACACTCATGTTAACAGTGCCAAATATTACTTTAGTATAAGATGAACAGCTGTGGCTACCGAAAATACCAAATTGTTATCCATTTGAGATATTTAAAGACTGATCATTTTGGGACTATCTTAGCTTTAGAAAAAATTTGAATTTAAATGATGTTAACAGTGCCAAATATTACTTTATATGTTTGCAAAATCCAAATAAAGCCAACACATTATACATCCATCGCATTTCATGACCACCTATTTAATTGTCCAGTACTGTGTGTTTGCTAGACTTTAATGGCCATGTATTCCACCATACTCCCGGCACTTATTTGCTAGGCTTCATATGACGTCACTTCCGGCCAATAACAGTGTAGACGATCCGCCATTTTTTTTATTTAGACCGCCATTTTAGATTTCTGGTTCCAGCTCAGAAAGCTGCAAAACATGGCGTCATACAGTTCGACGGTTTATGTTTAGCAATGTAATCTACTATTATTCTAAGTTAGACGATAAAAACATGCATGTCTGTACGACCATGTGGTCCATTATTTGTGCACTTTGATAGTTGTCCCTTGTCTCAATACCAGTTTTCAGCACTTTAAGTAAGGTCCTTCAATTTTTAAATGTTGATAGTAGAAACATAGGTACTAATTCATTTCGAATAGGTGATGATAGATATTAAGCAAATGGGTAGATGGAGCTCCACAGTGTTTAGACGATATATTCGGATGGACAAATTCAGGCTTTAGGTTTTCAGGTATTCGCAGAAAAATGCTTATTTTCGGATCCTCAATTATTCGGAGGATATTTCCGACCAGGAAAGCTTGATTTGGACCTAAAACAAAGATTTAATTGCAATATCCAATAAAGACTATAAATCAAATTCAAATTAAATTATTTATTCAAATATATGAACTAACTGTTCATTGTCAACTCAAAATTATAAATTAAACAGGCATATTATCAAACACACTCATACACTTTCACACAACCTCAACACCCTCTGATGAATTAGATCTAAATGAAATATTTACATATGAAAATAAACCAGTTATCTGTATAACAATACTCCCCCCTAACTGAGACCTCAGACCTAATTAAATAGTGATTTAAATTACACATTCTATTAATCACAGTTCTAATATTAAGAGTTCCTGTAGTACAAAACGTTATGTAGATCTATACATGTATGCTAAACTTGAATACTAACGTCTTTCATAACATTAAATTTAATTGTTACTGATTAAACTTTTCACCACATTCTAATTTCAGAAAATTAAGTACGAATTTCACATTTCCTTTTCGTTAAATATGCACAACGATTCACATTTTAACGACTGGATACAACAATGAAATACACGTATGGTTATCCATGTTCCCGGCACTTATTTGCTAGACTAGTTTCGGACTTCCGGTTTCCAAATTTTTTCGGCATTTGTTAGCTAGACTTTAATGGCTATGTATTCTTCCATACTCTCGGCACTTATTTATTAGGCTTTATATGACTCAGTTCCGGTCAATAACTGTGTAGACTATCAGCCATTTTAAATTTCTAGTCCCAGCTCAGAAGGCTGCAAACATGGCGTCATACAGTTCGACAGTTTATGTTTAGCAATATAATCTACTATTATTATAAGTTCACAGGCATATATTTGGCAAATAATAAACATGACAAAACCTTAATGAACAGTTATAACTGTAATGTCAAAGGCGAAATTCACTACCATTCTAAACCACTATGGCAATAACTATATTACACGATAAATATGATGTATATAAACTGCTATAGTCTGAGCCATATTTGGTTAGGAATTTCAAAATGAATTTGTAAAGCAACCAATCGTCAAAATAAAAATATTTAAACTTATGTAATTAAAAAAGTTTATTCTATATCTTTTCTACATACTTTTTTCTTTCTTTGATCGGTTTAATTTTTGAAAACACTCTTCCTACGGGAATCTCTGTGTTATCCATGCGATGTCAAATAATTTGGTCATGTGAGTAATCATTAATATTCTCGCACCTCTTTTGTCAAAAGAGTTATGTGAAGGGGAATAACTCCCAATATATATTATTGTCGTAAGGAACCGGTGATTGTATAATGACAGATCAGTGAGCCAGGCTAAATCAGTATAACCAATAAACGTTCCCTTTCTTTTACTTCTGCTCTCAAACTTCGAAAGTTGGCCGCCATTACATATGGTAAAATTCCCGCAATTAATTTGATTGCGAACATCAAGCCCCTTCCAAAACATAAACAAAGCGATCTGCTTCCTACTATCATTCGGCCACTGAGACATGTTTGTGTTTCCGGTAAACAGCAATGTGTTCTTTTCGATGTGATTCTTAAATTTTATATTACTCCAAGCCTTATATAACTTCATTTACGACTTGTTACGACTGTCAAGTCAGATCATTTATTTTTAGTGATGACAGTGACTCATATTACCAGATATTGGGCAAACATTCGGTGAAATGTGGCATTGATACATTTGGAACATAATGAATTATTTAAAAGCTCTGAAAACAAAGAAAAATTCAGCAGAAATATACTGAATGCTCCATTGTTTCTTTATGTAATGCGTACAGATACAAGTTTTTTTATAGGAATACCTAAGATTTAACTGATACTGAATTGGAAAAGCCAACTGTAAAGTTGGCAAAACGAGAAAAAAGTTGGAAATTCCAAGAAAAAAGTCAGAAATGCTTTTACTTTAAAGTTGGCAAAACGAGAAATAAAAAAATTAAGGTGGCCCAAATACGTTTACGTAGTTTAGACGATGAGGAAACGCGGAACTATTGTTGTAGCATATCTAACGGGTAGAACACTGTCGTACCTGATTTAATCGAACATTAATTAAGAACAAAGCGGCGTTTGAATATATAGTAAAACTTATATAGAACAACCTCCTTAAGTACACAAGAGTGAGGTGGTCATTATATAGAGGTTGATTTGTACACAGATGTTACTTTTGGGGACAGCAAAAAAAAAAAAAGAACCCCCCCAAAAAAAAGCAAAAAAAAAAACAACAAACAAACAAAAAACGCTCTGAGTGGCCAGATGGTCTTTATACACAGGTTTTCGCTAAAGACGTTTTACTGTATTGGTATTAATATAAGCGTTTACTGAGGCAGATTGATTAAAACCCGTTCAGGATAAGACTGAATATAATATTCGGGTTTGATGTACGGTTACATTTACAGGCGTCGAATTCCGGAGTTTCATCTTTAAATTTTAAAACTTTTAATTGTCATTTACAAAAATATACAATCGGAAAAAAAGAAACTGTGTATAGATCTGCTTAACAGTTAAATGAAAACAAAAAGTATTCTTTGATCGCTCTTTATTCTTAAAGCCATAGTTTAATATACTAAACGTGTGTTAGAGTATTCAATTTGTTTAAAGGCCCATGACCGTTTAAATTAAACAACATGAAGTAACGTAAAAAGTTCTACGATTCACACACATTATACAATATTTAAAAGACATACTAATCAAAACTAGTGCACAGATACAGTGCAGTTAGTCAGAAAATGATAAAAACAACGTGATATAAACACCTCTAAATAACGATCGCACGTGTACCATTCACTGCTGTTACATCATTGTTAGAAGCTTTTTACCGAAAACTGCAATTATTCATTTATAAAAATATTGTATTTCTATACATATACTTTTACCACTTCAAGTTAAAAAGATAAAAACAAAAGAAAGTTGGTATTCTCCTACCCGTTTCACTTTCACTCCACAATTGAACAAAAGTGTTAGCCTTGACAGACTGAGGATTGAGGTTTCTTCAGGGGAAATTCAAAGAAGGTTGACTTATTAATTTGCTTTCAGCTTCATTTTCTTCTTCACAGCATTTCAACGCTCTATTTCTGTTTCTAAACGCACAGCACAAATTCTTTATCGATTCTATCTGTCTTCTTTTTCTGTCCTTTGTGTTTTGTTTATTTACTACCTGTATGGTAACGTTTTTACTTCTTTGTGGAATGTTAGTAAACTCGGACCCATCTCAACTCGTATCCTCTTTGGCTAAGTCATGTCTACGCTTGACTGATTCTTCACCAAAACAATTTGAAGATTCGTATCCATCGTTTAATTGACTTGTACACAATAACGTAGAAATTATGGTTACACAGATGACTTAGTTCTCGAGCACATAGATAAACTACCCGGGCTCTATCATTATTCTACGTAAGAATCATGAATACCCGTTACGCTATTTCTGCTTGTTTCATTTCGTTCAGTTTCGTCGGAATAGTTAGTGTTCATATCATGTGACCTCAACAGAATGCTTGGCAAGATTGCTTCGGTTTCATAATATTTACATTGACAACATTCAATGATATCTTGTCTCGGTTCTTCTCCTATAATTTCTGGACCGTGGTTTTACAACGATGAGGGTGCCCATCTATATAAACATCACTGCACATTCGGGGATTCTAAATTTGTTTTCGAAACCAAATCGTCAAAAGCTCGTAAAACTGTGACAGCTCCTTAACCTTATAGCCATATAACATGGCGGCTTAGAGTCTCGCGAACCCTTTCGTAAACCTGGACACGTTAAAATTTTAGGTAATAAAGCATAACGATATTAAATTTACACTGACAAGAATATCCTACCTGCAAGTATCCAGTGGTGAATAAAACGTTTTCACACTAAGATTTTCATAACCGAATATTGAGTAGAATCATCCGCAAGATAATCAAGAGGTTAATCCTGCCTACCACGTTTTGTGAATTGGACAATACCTCTGTCAGAGAAATAATTCTGAAGCCAATTCATTTCCACAGATACATATATACCTTCATAAATAATTCTACAATCAAACAGGCGATGGGCACAAGTGAGTTAATCGACGAGCATGAGTCAGCTAAAACATGGGTACCAGTCAACCAATTCACTTACGTACGAGTTGTGATGGATTTTTGTTTATTTTTGTTTAACGTCCCACTCAAGAATCTTTCACTCGCATGGAGACGTTACCTAATGCCGGTGAGGGGCTTCAAATTTTGGCCTATGCCCGACACGGCCATTGAGCAGTGAGGGCTCTTTAACATGCCGACTCCTACTGTTTTACTGTCTCATCAGAAGGACAGGAAACCAACCTGCCACCGTCTGGACTCGTACTCACGACCTCACGATGAAGAGTCGAGCGCGCTACCGACTAAGCCATTTACTTACGAGATGACGATACCCCATATGTTGAATTTATTCATCTGAGGTTGCCTTGAATATTACGCAACCCCGTTTGTATTTATTATCGTTACGAATAAAAAAATATTTTGATCTGGAAACCCAAATTGCTCAAAAACAGTGAATCACTTAGAAGCGTATTTAAAGGGAAGATAATAACTTTATGTAGCGTTTTGCAAAGGACATTATCATTGAAAACAAAATTAACAACATTGCTGAGCGTAAACCTCCGGTCATAGCCCTATGAATATCGCGTTCGATTCGCCTGAATGCCACAGCAGGCTTTTCTGGAGTTTCGAGCCTAAGCAACACGTGGTTAGTAATCGATTAAAATTTCTTGCATAAATTCATAGTATTCACTGTATTGAAACAGAAAAAAGTGGTTTTTGGAATAAAAATTGTGATTGAGATATGCTTCCTATGGTTGAAATTGATCGATAGTGGAAGCTGGGGTGTCTCAAAGCAATGTAGCAAGCCAGTGTGGAGTTCATATTAACACTTCAAATGCTTTATCAGCTAACTGGCACCGTTAGGGACCGCCAACGATCAGGACGCCCGCGTGTGACGTCACGTCGGCAAGATACGTATGAACGGACGTCATATTTGCGTATTCGATTCCAATTGGCTTCTTTGACCGCTAGAAGCATCCCTGGGCATCGACGGCTAAGTGATCGTACCGTAAGGAACAGATTGCAAGATTGCCTGTAATTTTCAAAATAGGTTACTCCAGCAGATAACGTTATGATAGGATATTTATTGGTCTCTTCCTTGAACATTAAAAACATAATTGTCATTTTCCATGACATGTACAATATCCTCCTGTCCTCTGCAATTTCTCCAAAACGAATTGTCTATTGTAATTGTGTATTAACTTACCTTTCATAGCAGGATACAGTGTGTCATCTTTGACAACGGCAGGTATGTCACACAAGGTTTTAAGTGATATCCTCACTGTCTCTAGCGTATCATTCAGGACTTTCCAGTCTACATCACCCATCACCGATATAGCTGGAACTTCTGCAGATTTATACTTTGAGGAAATGGCCAAATTTCTGATATAGTAAGATAGATATATTTAGTCTCTTGACAAAAATTGTCTCCCTGGCAACTTTTAAACTATAACTTTATGACATATGCTGATAATAAAAACCTCTTCATAAGAACTTTATTTTTGTAATAACTCAAATATTGAATGCAATATTCACTTTTTAAGACGTAAGACGTAAACGAAGTCAGAGGCATCGTTCATACAATAGACTCAACACACACGATGTCATTTATTCACCTCTTTTATTGTACGCTAATAAAAAAGTGGGTCTTCATCACATTCGCAGCAAACTTTATTCTATTCCTTTAGACTTCTTAATGAACTTTTTCAGGATGCAAGAATGAACCACCAAACGGATTCTTCAACCCCGGATTACACACTGAACTCCCTTATGATGGACAATGTTTACCACAGACTGTTCAAGTCTACATGTGTTACTAGCGATAATTGTTCTGAACAGACACGCCTTTCCCATAAACATAAATTCACAAATAAAGGTATAGACATTTTAAACATTAGCAGTGTTCTATATCACAAAAGAGTTCAGTCCTGTGCTCCGCGATATTTTGGATTGAAGACCACGCCTTGCATTTCATATAGCTATACACCCACCATAGCATCCATGCTGTTCAATTACAAACGGGTTTTGCAGTGCCTAGACATCAACCAATCTTCTACATAACACCGTCACGTGTTCATATGCATCATCTCCCTTCAAGTATAATCCTATCGGGTATATCATGTGAAATGAAAACCTCAAAAGTCTTATTTCAAGAGCTCCAAAATACAGCGAAGCCCGTCCCTTTAATTGGCAAAAAAATTTCAGTTTAATTCTGCATTCTGTAGAATATAATGCCAGATGATGGGCCAAACATGAGAACGTGGAACCAGACACATTGTCTGAATGGCTAAAAGCTATACAGTGGTCAATACAATTTCGAATTCGGAAACTTAAAGGAACAATGAAAATACGTTATCCCTCTGTATTTAGTGATCTAGAAGTGGTAACCGAGCTGAATATATTACATGACCAATATGTACTTGTCCCAGCAGACAAAACCTCAAATAATATAGTTTTTATTTGTAAGGCACATTACTTTAATTGCTAGGGTTTAATACGATTTCTGGTAATCCTACATACACACAAAGCCCACTTTCAAAGGACGAGATCCTTCAAAATCACGTGTCCGTATTACGTTCTTTTCATGTACCTATAACCGATACTGATTTTAAGCTACCATATTTAAATTGAATACCTTAACTTCACAAAAGCCCATATAAAGAAAGGCACACAACAGGATCCAGCAAATATTCTACAAAACCTTAACTTTATTCCTTACCAAGATATTGACAGCCGTTAAGGAGAAACTTCAGCAATACAGTACAGTTGCTTATTCCAGAAGCGGTATAAATCAGATGTGGATACTTAAAAATTCTATTGAACTTTGAGAAAATTTGAAGAGACACAGTTTTTTTTTCAGATTCACAGTATCCAAACATACGACTTCTCTACTCTTTACACAACAATTACGAAGAAAAAAATAAAAGAGAGACTTTTTAGCATCATAGACAACTGGTTTTTCATTAAATGTGGTAGCCGGAAATTTTGATAGCTAGTGATTGGTTATCATGATACTTATTTATTCCAACACCATTCTGGTTCCACTCATAAATACACTGTAATTGATCACCCGCATATGGAGTTTATATTTCACAAATAATCCGTGTTCAACATATGGACATTTCATATACAGACGTAAACTACTTACTGACAAATAATTGACACAGGGATATCGAAAACCGCGTTTGATGTCAACGTTCCACAAATTTTAAGGTCGGTATAGTAGTACTCTTTCACTAAGTAGAAGATTGAGTTACCTGTTCGATGGTGGTTGTTGAGACGTCTGTACCAATGATGGCAAAGATTCATTCTTCGCGTATTTTATTTTAATTTGACTGTAGACTCACGGCGGGTATGACCGGTCGACAAGGGGTGCTTACTCCTTTATGGCACCCGATCCCACCTCTTGATTTCAAGAGGTCCGTGTTTGTCTATTTTTTTTTACCAAATTTGTACTTATCCTGCACATCCTATAATTTATACTTTGTAATCCGAGATTTTTTTGTATGCAACGATCAGTTTGATTCCATTTGAATTCAATAAAATTTCAAATAGTACATTACCTTTCTGTTATTTTGGCCGAATTCTGAAATAATTAATGATAAGTATAGATTATGTAATGTATATATATATATATATATATATATATATATATATATATATATATATATATATATATATATATATATATATATGTGTGTGTGTGTGTGTGTGTGTGTGTGTGTGTGTGTGTGTCATTAAACGACTTAACTATTAATGAATTTTCTAAATATGATAAAACTTCAAATTATGTATTTTAGCCGTTATGCTTATCCCCGGAGTGCAAGAATGAAATGACGAATGTTGTATTTTAATGATAGTTTGATTTTTCTGCCTCACTAGAAGCCATAGATTTGGCAAACCACTATACAATTGGATTGAAATCGATGACATCGCTACTAAGAAAATAGTAAACTGGAAAATATGAAATAGGCAATGGTCAAAAACAAGAAATATCAAGATACCAGATACATATATATTTCTGCTAGCAATTCATATAAAATGTCATGCTATCTTAGATATCAATTTTATCCAACTAGAAAAGTACTGGCGAATAAATACAATAAATTTCATTTGTAAAAAAAACCTTAGGCGCCGCAAACCTGCTAGATCTAAACAAGCTATGTTGTACGACTAGGAAAAAGTGAATATTTATTCGCTATCAGAAGAATAGGAGATTAGCCTAATTCTTTTAAACGATTTATTCATAATCAGTGATAATATGTGATGAAAGTAGTGACAATGTGAGTGCTTTACAAATCAATATCATTTTTTTTCAATGCTGACCTTAAAACATCGTGACCATATAATATTTACAGCTCACCTCAATGAATACAAAGATATACCGTGTTATCCCTGTTCTCTTTAGTTTTCTGTTTCAATATTTCAGCAAATATTTGTACTGTTTTCAACTATAAAGACAAAATGTCTAGTAACTCATCTTTAAGATTGACTCATCTTCTGTGAATACTTCGAATTTTGTTTACCTATATAAAGGTTTTATCAGCAAATGAAGAAATGAACGCGTATTCTTAAAACAATATTTTTGAGGTTCTCACTGGTGATTACATACCCGATAGGATCGTATTTGAATGAAATGAAGCACATGAATGTATGACAGTATTTTGCTGAAGATGATTGATATATGGGCACTGCAAATCCGCTCGAGTCTGGATGCGGTATCAGATATATAGGTATACCTAACAATACAGAGTTGAGGTGGCTATGGATGAGTTGATTATTAATTTCAGATCGATGACCAGGCATTACAATATTGAATGCAGTTATATAGGCAAATGTTATGAATTCAAAAATATTAAAAAGAGAATAATGAAATATTACCAAATACTTCCCCCTTTGCCATCTCCATAGAAAATAGTAAACTGTCCTACTTTAACGAGCTCAGTTTAGGTTGTAAAAATATCAATTCAGTAATATAAATCAAATCGATGGATATATTGTGAAATTTACTCTTTCACTATCACTAATGTCTGAATGTAAGCTTGATTTGTCAAATAATGTCAATCACCTGTAAAATACTCAAATCATCTGTACAGAGCTCTATCTGTGTTAAGCAATCATTGAAGTTGTCCTCTAAGTCTTGCAATTGACTTAGCGCCATTTCACTTTTTTGGTTGCATGATGATATCTCTTTGTGTATTTTCTCTTTAAGTTCCCGTTCCTTTTCGTCCAATACGTCTCTCATTTCCCCAAATGTTAACATCAGCCTTTTCAATAAATCTTGAGCTCGATTCTGCAAAAATCAATACAAGAGGCTAAAAAGGTATTAGTGGCCAAATTTAATTATAGTGAGAATAGGATGATCATTGGTTGATTATTTTTAAAGACTTTACAAACTTTTAGTTATAGCCGCTTTTTATTCTGGATACATAAGTGATTCTTAACCATTTTCTCATATATTTTTTTTATTACATGCATGTGTAATCATGCAGCTACAATACAGAGATCAATACGCCCGTGCAATGCGTAATGTCGTATTGCACATTGTACATAGTTAGATACGGAAATTTTGCCGGAGCTACTTTTCTAAATGGCATTCATGTCATCCAATATATTTGATGGCGTCGTTAAACGCAGAATGAATTTTAAATTCGTGTATACATATAGATAGATAAGGGACATGTAATAAAAATAAAACCACACAGATCACCAGACTGCACTTGATTGTTGTAGCAGATGGATTCAACGAGAAACATATGTGCAATTTGTCTGTTTATACAAAAAAGAGTAATTGGTTTGTGAGAAGATTTTTAATGCCGTACAGATTTTGGTCCTTTTCCCCCTTCTGGGGCCACTGTGGGTCTTAGTCCACTTTCATTCATGCGGCTTTAAATGGGAATATTCCCGGTCAAGTTTGGTTCAAATTGGCCGATTGTTCTTGAGAAAAAGTTGAAAATACCTCTTAATGAACACGTCTATATTCTGTTCACAAATTTTGTTTTCATGCGTAAACTTTGTAGATATCAACTAAACAACCAGGCATACAGAATTTAAAAGTCATCTGATCGTTGGTTCATGAGAAGATTTTTAAAACCGTACGAGTTTTTGGTCCTACTGGGGCCCATACGAGTCCTAACCACTTTTCATTCGCAATCTTTATGGGGCTCTACATGGGGAAACTTTTTGTTTAAATTTGGCCGGGCGCCGATAGTGAAAATAAAAAACAAAACAATCGCAATAGGTCACCTTGAGCCTTTGGCTTTAGAATTATAAATGGGATAGAACGTTTTTGAAGAAAAACAATCATAAACCCAAATAATTCATATATGCATTTACTTGCCTCAGCGTCGTCTGTGACCTGTTTTACTGCTGATTTGGCTTCTGAAAGTGACTGAGTGCAATTCAAAATTTGTTCTTTTTCCGACAACATTTTCGCCTAGAAAAAGAATATTATAATTTATAATTTTAATACGACTCGGTAAATAAATCAGAGATATAAACACTAAAATACAAGGACTTGAATTCCGCCGAATGCGTTTATACAAGATCATTTCTGTACTGGATTTTAACTTATAAATGAATAACTGATTATCAAACATAACACCTCTCTCTCTCTCTCTCTCTCTCTCTCTCTCTCTCTCTCTCTCTCTCTCTCTCTCTCTCTCTCTCTCTCTCTCTCTCTCTCTCTCTCTCTCTCTCTCTCTCTCTCTCTGTTGTGTTGTGTTTATACCTCTTCACACTGAACTGCTTTTCCTATTTCAATCAAGTTATGATCCGCGTGTTCGCCGCCAAAACTGCATGCGTTACATACAAGTTCTTTACATGTTCCACAGTAAATATCTGCAAGTTTTTCATGCTTTACACATTTTTCATGTTTCGACGCTGATTTATAGTCACTGACAATCGATGCTAACTTTAGATCCCGTCTTAAACTACTAAGTCCTTCCACACCAAGTGTAACCAGTGTTCTACATTCCGGACACGCAAACCTATTGGATCCATCAAGTAAGCCTTGCAAACAATTAAAACAAAACACATGGTCGCACGGTAACCGGCGTGGATCTGTGTAAACATCTAAGCATATGGCACAATTTAAATGACCTTGAATCCTGATTGTTGCCATTGGTGTATGCGGTGCAGTCCTTGAAATAAAAAATAAGTGAGCAGTAAATTTACACCATTCTGATAAATGCAATGTGCTCCTAAGGTAAAAATCTTTATACGAAAAAAAACAAAACAAAAAAAAAACTGTAAACATAGTATTCACAAATTTTCGGCCCATTGGCCTAAAGATCCATAAACATAGATAAAGATTTGCAATGATGCTATTAATAATCCAGATTTGTTACCATGTAACATGTATAGATATTGTCGTCTTTCCCTTGATAAAGACCAAGAGGCCAAATATTTGTGAATTTAAAGTTTGTTTACTGGTTTTTTCGTATATCATTTTGACCTAAGATATAAAACATTTTAAATCTGATCATATTTACGAGTATTTGATGGTTTGTTAATAAGTAAACATCCTTTTGCCCGACTCTGAAATGTTACTTCTACAAATCCTGGTTTCAATTATCATTCTCAGTCATAATGTTCAGTTCGCAGATTGGCCAATCACTTGGGCGATCATAAAGTTACTAACTCTAAAATACATTTTATGTTTAACAGTATGCTTAGCAGTACCTCAAACCGGTTTATTTTAATTTATAACAGTACCCTAAACCGATTGAAATCAATACTTAACAGAACCCATAACCGGTTGATATTTTAACAGTATCCCAAACCGATTAAAATCAATATTTAACACCCATAACTGGTTGATTTGCATGTGCAACAGTACCCCAAAATGATTGAAATATATTTTTAGTAGTACCCCAAACCGGTTAAATTTTGTGTTTTACAGTACCAATTTTTTTAATTTTTAACGGCATCCAAACCCCAAGTGTTCAACAGTACCCCAAACCGGTTGATGTTTATGTTTAACAGTACCCTAATCTGGTTGATGTTTATGTTTAAATGTACCGCAAAGTGACTGATTTTATATTTAGCAGTACCCCAAAGTGACCAATTATATGTTTAACAGTACTCCAAACTGACTAAATTTTACAATTAGCAGTACCCCAAAGTGACTGATTTTATGTTTAACAGTACCCCAAACCGGTTGATGTTTATGTTTAGCAGTACCCCAAAGTGACAGATTTTATGTTTAGCAGTACTCCAAACTGACTGATTGTATGTTTAACAGTACCCCAAACCGGTTGATGTTTATGTTTAACAGTACTCAAACCCGACTGATTTTATGTTTAACAGTACCCAAACCTGACTAATTTTATGTTTAACAGTACCCGAATCCGACTGATTTTATGTTGAGCATTACTCCAAAATCGTTGAATGGATTTTTAATAAGTGATACAATAAATAGTTACACCACTACTCTTTATCATGTAGGACAGTGTGTTGTTACAATTTTAGATTAGAAATATTCCTGTTTTAATGTTGATAAAAGAATACTAAAGACTATCGTACTATCCAATGTTCAGCAATCTGACAGTGTTCATACTATAAAGGCATTCTAGGTATGACGCCTTGATTAATTTAGCTGTGATATAAATATTTGACTACTAAATAGGTGATAATAGTCAAGACTTAAGAATGTAAATAACCAAAGAATCATCCAAACGTAAAGACGATGAACCCGACACTATCGGAATGAATAGACTATATAGAGAATTTTGTCAATTGTTTTTAAATAACATGTATATTACATCTTGTGGGGAGAAGAATACACATTTAATACTAGTGCGTAGCACGTATGTTAAATAAGTATTATTCTGCCTCACAATTAGGTAATATTTTATTTATTATAATTACATTTTTCCAGATACGTTTCGTTACCTGACATTTTGTAAGGTCTACAAGTCTTCGACTCGTGAAATGTCAACAAACCACCTGACTTTTTAATTGAAATTTATCAATCCGCTACTAAATACAGTGCATTCATCTGATGAAATTATAGGCTAATAAAGTTTTAAACACAAAAACTAATGACAAAATAGACACAATCTTTTTCAAATGGTAATTCATATAATATTTCATGTTCTTTTAAACATTAATTTTATACTCCTTGGAAAAAATACTGGCGCAGTAATACAAAACTTTTCAAGAGGACGAAAAAAACACATGCTCTGAGACGGACCAAAGCCGTTAGATGTAAAAAAAAATATATAAATATGTAAACAGGTGTATTGTGACCTATAAAATAGTAAACATTTTCTCGCTATCGGAAGAATCGGATAGAATTTCATTTTTATATGATTTATTTAATCACCGATAATGAAAGCGGTGAAACAGACAAATCGGAGTGAACCATTCTTGTTGATTGACTAATCGTTTAAATTTTAACGGTTAAACATAAATATTGATAAACCTAAGATATTTTCTGACCCTAAGATTTTAATCATGACAGATATGTAGTCTTTGCACGACAAACAAACGTTATACAATTGTTATCGTCAACATCAATATTTGTGATTAAATGTCTTTACACGGTTACGTCGACCAACGCAAAGAGATGGCAATAGACCATTTGACGTTTTAGCTACGGTGAGTTAGAAGGAAAATATTTGATATGGAATATGATATATTGACTATCAGACTAAAATACAATGTAGTATCACTTGATCTCGTATTGCAAGCAATGCATTGCTGACCGATTTTTATCTTCTTTTTATACATTATACGTTTAACATTATATCAACATTTTAATTCTTTAAGTGCATCTGGCGCACGTAAAACACTGAGAGCTACATTTTATTATTTGTCACTACTGTATTATTATTTATCAATTATGTTAACGATATATGGATTGTATATTAAACAAAGTAATGGTATTGGTAAAATATTTTATAAAAACAAAGATGATACAAATCTTTTATTATTATTATAGGTCATTGCCATTGCCCGTGGACTGTTTGAGTCCTCGAGAGTATACATAAACCTAGTACCTGGTATTTCGGTACTAGCTGTTCATCTTATTCTAAAGTAATATTTGGCAATGATAACACCATTTATATTCCAAAGTTTTCTAAAGCTAAGATAGTCAAGTTTAACAGTTGTTACTCTTAAACGGATTTCGGCCATACTTTTAGATTTATTATTTGGCCTTGTATGATACCACTTTCTCTTTAGAAAATACATATACATTTTAAATTTGAGCTCAACTGATGAAGTGTAATTGACAGAGGGGATCGTCTTGAGCATTATAATTTTGATATTATGTTTATAATATCTAAATATGTTAAAAAAATTACTATTTCCGTTTACGATGGGCTAGTGGTATGGTGTTAGATTCGCATGCGGGAGGTCCCGCGTTCGATTCCCTCTACCGAGTTATACCTAAAACGTTATAGATAGTGACTTCTCCTTCGCCTAGTGCTTGGAATACGAAGTGAAAGTCACAGGTCTGTCGTATGAGATTTAAAACTGATATCCCGTGCAACGATTACCGCGCAACTGTGAGCGAGGCACATTAGAAAATATTCAATGCATTGTCATCAATCCATAGCACATGTCAATTTTGTGGCGCCTCAGCAAAAGTTGATGGCATCTCGATTTAAGTGAAAAATTCTTTGCGGGATATTTATTTTTATTTTTTTGTTTCATTGTTTAACTTGTGTTTTATGCAACACTCAACAATTTTTCGGTTATAATAAAGGTGGCGGCATTTGTATTGTTTTTTGAAGGAAATAACTCTATTAGAATGTACCCAGGAGGAAATCACAGTCCTTACGCGAGTAAATTCGGAAACTTTATTTCAAAAGCAGATTATGCTCTAGTAGGAACCGAACCTGTCTCGGCTCGAAGTGGTTTACTTCGACTCGTAGGCGGAAGGTGCAGGGTTCGATTCCCGGGCCGGGTCATACAAAATACTTTAAAAATGGTTTTGACTGTTCCTTCGCCAAGCGCTCGGCATACGAAGTGAAAGTCTCGAGTCTTTCGGATGAAACTGAAAACCGAAGTGACGTATTGCGGGAGGCGTGACACGTAAAAGAAGCCTCACTGTATTGACATCAGTCCATAGCACAGGTCAGAATTTGTAGAACTTCACTCAAAGCTGGTGACATCTCAATATAAGTGAAAAATTCTTGACAGGATGTAAGACAACAAACACAAAGAAACGAACCGAACCTGGCAAGAGGTGAGAGAGTTCATGATTTAAAGTACAATGCAATACAACAACTTCAACAACAATAAAAAGTATGTAGAAGTATCAAGTACAAATACTTCAATCGTATAGTTAGAACTTTATCTTTGGTAAAGAATAGTCTTTCAGGTTCTAATAATATTTATACTGATACGTTTTTATCGTTGTAGACTAATGCCCATTTAATTCCTATACCAGTTGATTCGGATACAAAGATGAAAAATCTCGGATACCAAAGTATAAATTTTTAGGATGTCCAGGATACAGATGCAAATCTTGTAAAAACTCAGACCTCTTGAAATCTAAAGGTGGGATCAGATGCCATGGAGGAGTAAGCATCCTCCTGTTGACCGGTCACACCCACCGTGAGTCCTCAGTCAAGATAAAGGTACTCTGCCAAAGAAACTAATTTCAGTTGTTACACATGTACCTGGAAATGTCAACAGACTCAGAAATATATACAAATTATGATTAGAATAAGAATATATATTTCCCACAGATGGCAACAGAACAATTGTCCTTTAACGTATGTATAGTTATATTCGTTAAAAATGATTTATGGTCATTTGTAGAATGTCATACAGTAATATTCAGCGAAATGTTTTAAGGTAAAAAAAGTAAATGCGTTGTTAATTATATTTTTAAGATTTAGAAAGAGGCCAACAACATCAGATTGACCGAATAAAGTTTTCTATGGCAAAAAGCACACAGCACTATCTGCCAGCTTTCAGTTTGAAGGGTTGAAGCTAGAGTTCAGAAGACAGTACTATTAAGGAGCCGACCTAGCACAGTCGGTAACGCGGTCGATTCTTGATCGTGAGGTCGTGCGTTCCGCTCTAGCCGGCGGCAGATTGGTTTCCTGTTCTTCGGATGAGACAGTAAAACCCAAGGTCCCGTGTCACAGTAGGTGTCGGCACATTAAAGAACCCTCAATGCTCAATGGCCGTAAGTGCCGAGCAAGGGCCAAAATTTGAAGCCCTTCATCTGCATTTGGTGACGTCTTCCTATGAGTGAAAGATTCTTGAGTGGGACGTTAAACGAAAATAAAACAAACAAACAAATCAATACTGTTAAGAAAAATGACATGTAGTTTTGTTTCACAAAAAGAATCAAATGTAATAAAAATATTATCTTTACTCGTATGACAAATATATCAAACAATATAGCACTTACCAGCTCCACAATGCACAATCAGTTTGGAACAAATATTTGTTCCAATTGACTGATCATATCACATGATCACTACTGACAAATGTACATACAGCAAGACGACTACAAGATTTAGTTCCCTTTGGCTTATAAAAGAATGGACTATATAAAACATCTCAGATACCAAAGTATAAATCTCTAGGACGTCCAGGATACGGATACAAATCCGGCAAAAATGGACAAACACGTACCTCTGGAAACCAAGAGGTGGGATAAGGTGCCATGGAGGCGTCACACCCGCCGTGGGTCCACAGTCAAGTCCAAATGAAATACGCAATGAATGATTCAACTGCCAACGAAAAGGCAACTCAACATTGCACCCAGTGAATCAAATCGCAAACAAAACTATCATACCGACTGTAAAATTTGCGGCGAGATGACATCAAACGCGGTTTCCGATATCCCTGTGTCAATAATTTGTCAGTGAGTAGTTTACATCTGTGTATGAAATGTTCATATGTTGAACACACATTGGCATATCAGATCATTTGTGAAATTTAAACTCCATATGCGGGTGACTGTGGGATGTTACAACTTAAATGTGGAAAATTTACGATGGGAAAGCCGAAATCGTCGCGTTTGTCGTATAGCTTAGTTACCAATTTCCCGTCTGTGTTCTGTGTCTATAGTAAGTAAAAAGTATGACGCGTGTTTGCTTGATTCTGTTGTATATTTAATTTCTAGTTTGCTGGAATATATTGCATTGACATATTTATGAAAATTGTCATTATTGACAAAACATCGTCGATATATCTAAATATCAAATTAAAAGACTCCGTTAGCTTTTTTTTTCCTTTTGATTTAGAAGTTTCTGAATGAAGGAACAGGTCGGTCAGTAAAGGGGCACAATTGGTTCACATAGGAATGCCGACAGTTTGTTGAAAGACAACGTCTCCAAAAATTACAAATATATTGTCTATTAGAAATTCCAGCATGTTTTTTATATCAACGTCAGTGTATTTATGTGAAGAATCAGAGTGGTGTTTGACAAATAAGTATCATGATAATCAATCACTAGATATTTAAATTTTCGGGTACCGCCTTTAGTGAAAAAACAGTTGCCTTTGATGCTGCTAAGTCTCTGTTTTAATTTTTTATGTGGAATAGTTGTGTAAAGAGTAGAGAAGTCATATGTTTTGATACTGTGAATTTGAGAAAAATTGTGTGCCTTCAAATTTTCAAAAAATTTGTTTAGAATTTTTAAGTATCCACATCTGAGTGACACCGGTTCTGGAATAAGTAACTGTACAGTATTGCTGAAGTTTCATCTTATGATATGATATACAGCATGGATTATTGACATGAGAATGACCACACCTCGAAAATGTAAAACCTCGATATATTGCCAAACCTGTTATACCATAGAATAGAAAAGGTGGTGGAATAACGGGATAAAACTGTATTTAATAAAGTAACAGTGTAGTAATTAAGTCATTAATTATATAGTTATAACCAGCGATTGAATGAAAACAATACTTTTAGATAAAAAGAGAGATTGTATATTATCCCATTGTTCACAGATTTCCCCCTCTCCTTACGGAGAATCATTTTGTCTGCTTACGATATATGCCTCAACAAATATGGGGGATAAGGAAGATATCAACCACAGCGAAAAAAAGACAGACAGACAGACGGAAGGAAGAAAGGACATATATCAAAACTATATAATGGTTTTCAGAAGCCATGGGGGATAATAATCACAAAACTAGCTAAATGTGAGTGTGTGTGTGCTAAATTTTATTTCTGAAACATACTTATTTGCATATAAACTAAACAGTCAGATAAAAAAAGATAATAGGCTAACATTGGATAGCGCGAGTTGGTACGCAGAGATTCAAGTGCGCTACATTATCGTTTAAGTAACTCTTTTATCATTAATTTTGTTATGTCACATTTATTCCGCTTTGAGATAAACCTAAATTGATACACTTAATCACATTACAACTTTAAACAGTGTATACTAAATGGAACATTTATAATAAAGCATGTAAATATCAAATTGCGGAAGACAGGTTGTCTCTATCTGGGTACATTTTAATAGGTTTTCATCCTCCCGAATAAATTACTGGCCGAAGACATTCAACTGAAAAATGTGTGTGTGCAACTTGAAAGGCCATTCAAACAAACAGATCCAAATATTTCTTGAATAATTTCCATACCACTTTCAGACATTTACGTATTTAGAAAAAAAAATAATCCGAACACATCAATACTATATATTTGTACAGATAAATGATATATAGATAGAAAGATAGACAGACTGACAAATAGATAGATAGATAGATAGATAGATAGATAGATAGATCGATAGATAGACAGACAGACAGACAGATAGACAGACAGACAGACAGACAGATAGATAGATAGATAGATAGATAGATAGATAAATAGATAGATAGATAGATAGATAGATAGATAGATAGATAGATAGACAGATAGTCATTAGAGTCTCAACTTGATCATGGCAAAGACAAGAACTATTGGCCATCTACTTTCATGGTTGGATGGTTGTATTGTTGTTTAACATCCCACTCAAGAATCTTTCACTTATGTGAAGACGCCACCAATGCCGGCTGATTTCAAACTCGATTAAGACTCGAGGACCCTACCGACTGAGCCAGGCCGGCTCTACATTCATATTCAATGAGTAATCGGTATAATGAATGTTTCTATACTTTTGATAAAATCATGTTTTTATCTATCTTATACTGCCTTCATCACTGTTTAATTTCTATGTCTTGATTCATGCGTAAGCATTGTCAGATCAGCACCCTTTTGGTTGTTCAGTGGTAGAGAATGTTTGTCACAAGTTGAAGGTCCTGCTTGAAATCAAAACAGCTAGCACCAATTTCTTGATATCAGAATTAAAAACCGCAGGTGAGACATGAAGTCCTGAGTCACACCAAATACGTAACATATCTGTGACGGTTACGATCATACCTGTGACTTTTTAGCACACTGACAGTTAATTTCATACCTGTGGCATATGACATAGTGACAGTTACGATCATACCTGTGACATTTGAACACAATAACAGTTATGATCACACCTGTGACTTTTAACACAGTGACAGTTACTTTCATACCTGTGACATTTTAACGCAGGGACAGTTACTATCAAACCTGTGACATTTTAACACAAGGACAGTTACTATCATACCTGTGACATTTTAACAGTGATAGCAACGATAATATTTGTGACATTTTATCACAGTGATAATTACAGTGATTCTCGATATGTGAAATTGGATTATTAATAGCTCTAGGTTCTAAAAGTTATACCACTATTGGCAACCTTGCTTCACAAAGTTGCCATTTCATATTTGGCACGTACAAAATAACTCGTGCTCAGAGCATTTATTTTAAAATCATAATATACCTGGTTCAACACTGGACTGAATTAATATGTTTCTTAATTAATTTTAGATACTACGGTACCTATAATTCTGAAATATAAATACAAATCGCTGTTTATTTCATTTGAATTAACCGCAGAGGGTTGGACTTGTTGACAGGGGATGCTTACTCAGTGACATCTGATTACACCTCTGGATTTTCAGGGATCTGTATTAATCCAATGTTCACCATATCTGTATGCTGTCTCTTGAACCTCCCAACTATTAGTACAGTGGGACCTCGCTTGGGAGACCACCTCACTTTTCAGACCACCTGTTTAAAGTCTCTTGATAAATATCTAATAAGTACAGAACCTCGTTTGAGAGACCACCTCACAAGTCAGGCCACTTTGAGTGAGTCAGGTGGTCTTAATATCGAGGTTTCACTATACTTCGATTTTTATGTCTTCAGGATCAGTCGTCAGACCTATAATTTTGTTTGGGACATATCAAGTAGACTCTCCATACTATGGTTAACACACACATCTAAAGATTGTACATTTATAACCATTATAGCAGTTATTCAATCTATTTGTATATGGCCTTTAACAATTCTGTCACGAGGGGAATCCCCTCAGTTTAGCTTTGCAGATTTTTTTTTACATTTATACAAATTTTTTACGGTGTTTTTCGTAGCGATAAACAAAAACGATGAAATAATTAATATTAATATCTTTGAAATAACTCAAATTAATGAGGATACAAACTGAGATAGCCCTTCAGAAATTCAAACATATCCTATTGTATGGAATATCGACAAAGTTGAACTAAGGAGAGTTGTGGCGCCATATTAGTTACGGAGATTGGTTGATTTATTGTGTGTGCCTGTGTGTGTGAATATGCAGTAATTTGTTTGTTTATTGTTGTTTAACGTCCCACTGAAGAACATTTCACTTATATGAAGACGTCACCAAATGGCGGTGAAGGGCTTCAAATTTGGCCTATGCTCGGCACTGACGGCCATTGAGCAGTGAGGGTTCTTTAACGTGCCGACACCTACTGTGACACAGGACCTCCAATTTTCACTGTCTCACCCGAAAGACAGGAAACCAACCTACCGCCGGCGGGACTCGAACTCACGACCTCACGATCCAGAGTCGAGCGAGCTACCGACTGAGCCAGGCCGGCTAGAATATGCAGTAATAATAATTTGCTCTGAGATCGGAATTATGTTAACTCATTAGAAATGAAAATTTATGTTAAATGAAAGAGAGGAAATCGTGGAATTGGATGTTTTTCTGACGAAAAATGCGCACACAAAGATGTTGAACCAGTGACGACTGATTTTAGTGCATAACTGTTTTACAGCAGTGACATTTCATCCAAACCCTGCATATATTTACAGTTTGAGAAAATGCAAAAATGTGTCAGGAGAGAGAGAGAGAGAGAGAGAGAGAGAGAGAGAGAGAGAGCACAAACACATTTATTTTTTACGTATGTTTATTACAGACCACAAAGATTCTATCATTAAATTACATTGTACGATTTTCTCCATATAAACCAGCGACTGGTGTTATTTATACATTATATTCGTTATACACCATCAGAAGACATATGCTTAGTTCAGCAAACTCCGCTTACAGATAATATTACAAATCCTCTAAAATCACTTTAAGCGTGGATGAAAACTTAACACTCTCTACATGTTAAATATTTTACATGATAAGGCGTGACTTATGTTTCCTTATAGAAACCAGTCAACATTATAATATATAATTGATATTAATTCATGGTGATGAATTAAAAATGGACGATATCATCCACGATACAAGATAATAACACAGTATCATTATCTTCAAAGTAATAAGAATAATCCAGGTTTGTGATTTCAATGCTAAATAAATGTTATGTCAACTGTTTTAGCGATAGATGTTATCATTTAATGAATATAAAGTTATCAAATTGATATTAATCGAATGGAATCTGTTCCAATTGCTATACTGTTACTTCTTTTCCATAGAGATGAAATATTTTCAGTATGTGATCAATTCGAATATACTGGATTCAGATCAAAGCATATCAATACACTCATTTATTCAGCATACCGTGTGATCTTATTAACGTGTGTGTAGGTTTTATTCCCAAACTTTAAGTAGAATGCTAAATGAAACTCATTCTGTTTTCTTTTAAGAGTTAATGATAATTGCACAAGTTTAACATACCAAATAAAATATCAATGGATATACACTCAATACCGAATTATATGGAGAAAATATATACTTTAATATAAAATTATTTCGTTAATTTGTGCAATTCGACATGTGGAAAAATATTCATTTTCCAAAATAAACATAACAATATGGGTGTATCCAGTTCAAATTTGTGGGAGAAGTCTTGCGATAATATTATGTGTTTATCATTATGTCTGTAAATGAGTAGAGATATGACGTGTAAACATTTAGTTATTTTTGAAACAAAATCCATTTATGAGATAATATTGAATTTTGAGCTTTTATCCCACAAATCCACGAGAAATATATTTCCAGATGTATATGTATATCGGTATATTTCATTTCAGATTTAAGTTTGTTTATTTCATTTAAAACTGTATTTTCATTTCAGAAATTAAATGAACTATTTTTTGTATGATAAATGTTCAGCCACATATTTCCAAAATTGTAAACTGACCGAGCTCTTGAACACTTCCCTATAAGCTCCATTTTGTTTTACAATTTTACGTTTAATCGGATCCACCCACATCTATAGAATTATATCATTAAAAATTTGTACAAACAATAACAATCTGATTTAAGTGAGTTATCATATGAAAATAAATCTACAATAGACATAATATATAATTACATATTTTAGAGGGAAATTATTAGTAGGTCATAATATGTCATACTAATTTCATTTGTGACTTCACACTTCCTGGAACTCTAAATATTAAACATGTGAATACTTATCTTTGATCATTGCTACATACCAACAAACCAGCAAAGTATATTAAATAATTATTTATGTAAATGAAGTTGATTGTTAAAAAATTAACAATTTGCATCTTTTTGTTTGTTTTTCAATTGTTAGAAATCAATTTTTAGTTTGTCGGAATTTTTTCTACACACCAACAATTTCCCTCAGATAGAGTATATCAACATTAATCTATCATTTTATGATTTGTAATCAATCGACAGGGCATAGAAATTATAAAAATAAATGGATAAATAACATAAATAGAAAAATTAATAAACGGCAACAACAACAACAACAACAACAACAATAATAATAATAATAATAATAATGATAACAACAATAATAATAATAATAATTAATAAATAAAAATTACAATGATAAAAGAACAAACAGATAAATTGGTGCCCTGACAGTGTAATTAGCAAAATGCAGTGTAATTAGCAAAATATAATTACTTGAATTAAAAAAAGACGTATACAGATATATCTTAAAATAGCATAACAATCAAACCATTGATATAAAACTTATTAGGTTTTTATATCGCTGATACGACAAATATTTTATCTAATAAGACTTGTTTTACAAATACAGCCAGTGCACATTTATATAGCGAGTATAAATACTTTTTATATTTCCCTCATTTGCCATCATGTTGGCATATTATTATATGTAGCACCCAGCAAAACAAACTTAACACAATGGCCCGAGAAAGGGTGGGGGTGACGTGATTTATCGTTGTAAAACAATGTCACACATCTATAAATAAAATACCCTTTACAGAAACCATTGTGTTATACTCTCATACTGAGTGGTGCTTTCGCTTTACAACATCTAGAAACCTAACTTGAAGGAAGTATGGACAACTTATTTTTATATAAAAAGTTCGAATCTGTTGTAAACCACGCAATATACATGGATGTTCATCAATATACTTTATGATATAAACAATTTATCTGTTACATAAATCGTTGTGTGACAGAACACACCGATACATTTTTTCATGTCCTATGCTGAACAAATGTTGAACAAATGAGAGAAATAGTAAAGTGTTGACACAATAGCTTTACTTATAAAAATGGTTACTTCATTAGCATATAAACATAAACATATCCAAACAATATACTACATCGTGCTAGTTAAGACAATGTAACATATCTGTAATACATCCATTGAATATGGTAACACTTATACATGACATTTGATGTCCAGCTGAAAAGACATCTACAGTGAAAAACAAAATCATAATTCTGAATGTCGGATATGGACATTGGATGTCATATAATGACATTGGATGTCATATAATGTAATATAGTGTAATTAAACAGATAATGAACACATCTGTAACATATCCATATGCAATGATAACACTTACACGTGAACTTTGATGTCACAGCTGAAGAGACATCAACAGTTACCTATAATAATTTTAAAAAATCAAAATTATGGATACTGGAATTGAATGCAATACATTATCCTTGTAGAGGAAATACATTATCCTTGTAGAGTAAATATAACACACTCACATACACACACACACACACACACATATATATATATATATATATATATATATATATTTATATATATATATATATATATATATATATATATATATATATATATAATACTATGACATTATCTGTTTAATAAGATATTACAGTGATATTTATATAATTCATGTATGATCATAAATCCGATCACCTCCTAACTACAGAGTTACAGTGATATGACATAAACAAAGTGATAATGTAGAAAATAGAATTGAAACCTCAAGCTTAAACAGCTTAAAAGTTTGCATAAGAATTGATCTTCTGTTGATCTGAGAATATGGCGCAGAGGGTGTGGTAATTCAAGGTACCTCTAGTGCTTAAATACATAACACAAAGCAAATGCATCGCATTTCACTTACAATCTGGGTCATTTTCATATAATTCTTGAATAATTGAAACATAACAAATGAACACACATAAATACAATGACAGAGAGGAAAACAATGCAATTCATCTGACTACACACTGACATCATACTAAACATCTATTGTCATTAGATATCGAGAAAATGTCATTTTTGTGAACTCTCTCTCAGATTTACAAACTTGTCCATACAATTTAATTATAAAATGTAATAATTCTTACAACAGCTATACATCATGTAACAATTAACTCATAAACTATCTATCTAATGAAGTAATAAAATAACAACACATAAAAATCAAACAGTCAGACTGAAACATTTAACCTAGACATCAAGCATTATGATGTCTTAGAAAAATACATTCTTTATTATATCACAAGTGACTTATTATATTCTAGGTCATTCAATATCCGTTAGGTCAGTTTGTCTCTTGACTACTGGATGTATGATATATGTATCTAAGTCACCGACATTCGCAAGGCAATTTATATTACAGATAGATACATAGATAGATAGATACATAGACAGATAATCGGGATATCCAAACAAAACGAAGTAGAAATATACCTCAGGGGTCATGTTTTCGCTGTTGGTCATAAAACATCATGGATTGTGTATCCAATCTTTGTATTAAATGATTCTGTTTACATAGATATCCAAATACCATATGTTATATGAATCTCAACAGCCTAAATATGTATCCAATATTCCATGTCTTACAGCCTAAATATGTATCCAATATTGCCATGTCCTACAGCCTAAATAAGTATCCAATATTTACATGTCCCACAGCCTACATATGTATCCAATATTTACATGTCCTACAGCCTAAATATGTATCCAATATTTACATGTCCTACAGCCTAAATGTGTATCCAATATTTACATGTCCTACAGCCTAAATATGTATCCAATATTTCCATGTCTTACAGCCTAAATATGTATCCAATGTTTACATTTCCCACAGCCTAAGTATGTATCCAATATTTACATGTCCTACAGCCTAAATATGTATCCAATATTTACATGTCCTACAGCCTAAATATGTATCCAATATCTACATGTCCTACAGCCTAAATATGTATCCAATATTTACATGTCCTACAGCAAAATTAACTATGTATCTAATATTTATATTTCTTACAGCCTACAAATTATCTATCCAATATTTACATGTCCTACAGTTTACATCAACTATGTATCCAATATTTACATCTCCTCATCTCCTACAGTCCTCAACAACTATATATTCAATATCTACATCTCTACATGTCTATAAAAACTATGTATCCTCATATATCCATGTCCTCAACCGTGTATCTAATATCTACATGCCCTACAATGTAATCAACTATCTATCCAATATCTACATGTCCTACAGCCTAATCAACAATATCCAATATTTAAATGTCCTACAGCAAAGTCAACTATGTATCCAATATTTACATGTCCTACAGCCTAACAAACTATGTATCCAATATTTACATATCCTACAGTCTTCAGTAACTATATATTCAATATCTACATCTCTACATGTCTATGTATCCAATATTTATATGTCCTATAGCCTAATCAACTATGTATTTACATGTCCTCAACCTTGTATCTAATATGTACTTCTCCTACAGTCTAATCAACTGATTATCCAATATTTAAATGTCACACAGTCTTCATCAACTATGTATCCAATATTGATGTCCTACATTCTTCATCCACAATATATTCAACATCTACATATCTACATGTCTAAAATAAACTATGTATCCAACATTTACATGTCCTACAGTCTTCATCAAGTATGTATCCAATATCTACATGTCCTAAAGCCTTATACACAATGCATCTAATATTTACATACCCTACAGCCTAATCAATAATATCTAATACATGTATTTAAATGTTCTAAAGCAAAATCAACTATGTATCCAATATTTACATGTGCTAATGTCCTTGTCATATGTGTATTCAATTTCCACTTATATCCCTTATATACAAAATTAACAAAATGCCATCTTAACCTAAAAATATACTATATATTGACATAAATATCTACACAATTCTCATTTGTCTTGTGATATTTACATGTGATGAATAAAAATAAGGCAGTAGTAATGGTTACAGAAAATAAAAGTTTTATGCAAAAGTTTAACAATTTACAGCCTTATCAACTATATAGGAACATCACAACAGTAACACATAGATAATCAGAAAGACAGTCCTTTCTGTAAAATCACTGTTGTATTACACAAGTATTTACATAGGTATATAGAGCCAGCCTGGCTCAGCCGGTAGCGAGCTCGACGATCGATCGATCGGTCGGTCGATCTATCTATCTATCTATTTATATATCTATCTATCTATCTATCTATCTATCTATCTATCTATCACAATGGTTTCAGTAGATTACTATGTACAATGTATCCACCAAACTCCATGAATCATGTTGTTGATAAAAGTTCAGTGTAAGTATACTTAGGCAGTATACAACAACAAAAAATATATGTAATGTTAATGATATAATTACGCGGTATCTACATCAATATCTGTCCTACAAATCCTACATCATGTGTGTAGATATAGCTAACAGTGCATAAACAAGATGTTTGAGATACTCTGGTGAGCGTCATCCTATAAAAATATGGCAAATATCACCACATTTTGGGCATAATCATTTTCAATACAAGCCCCTCTCTATCTACGAAAGGTCTATATATATATAAACAAAATATGTGCAAACATAAAGAGGATATGTGCTTACATAAAAGAAAACGTGCATGCATACACAAGATGTATACACACATAAACAAGGTGTATTTGATATGCTCCCAAGAGCATTTTTGTAATTCCCCATACTCGGGCAATTGTCACCAACTCAGGTCATAGAACTTATCAAGCAAAAAAACAAACAGGCCAAAAACAAAATGACACCATCTTCTATCTCTGGGGCATGATAATTATTGATCAGCTGCTTGCAATCAAATTCACTTTATGATGTCATATGGTATTTACATACATAAGTACATAAAGGTAAATGTTATACACAGTGTATCCACTGTCTTTTGTATCTGCAATACATTATATAATCAGACAACACTCTGTTTATACAAATATTTACAAAAGTATCAACAGGACTGTAAATCTTGCAGCCTCTTGAATTCTGTATCTAAAGGGCATAGTAATTGTCGAATTGTAGGATCTATCTAAATCTATATATAAAAAATCATAGAGACATTCACAAGCTAAATTAAATGCACATGTCTACACAGGTACATAGGCACATGTTTACAAACACAATCGAATCGAATCATATAACAGGGGTGACAAGGTACTTGTCGTCGTCATAAAAGTAATAGAGATCCATTAATACAAGTAGTCCGTGCAAGGCAATATGTATTACCTGTACAACCTATTTTTGGAAAGTAGACCGAATTGTTTTGGTTTTTTACCTAAATCTCGGATGTGCGACTTTACCTTGGTAGACATGTACGTATGTGCTGCGCAGTGGAATCTATAGACCTATGTATATTTACAAACGTGTGGCTCACAGCCTCAATCAACCACCTATCCAATTTTGAAATGTGGTATTTACAAAAAACTAACTAGATCTTTGACTCCAAAGTTATTGTGATGCCCATGGCATATTTACATATCTATAAAAATATAATTTGTACTCATTGTTCAAGAGTCACTAACGCTATATACATGATCAGGCACTGCATACATTGAAGATTCTACAACATTGACCTCAAAATCAATGTCTACAAATTATAAGATATTTTCAGGTACCCATGGTAATACTCGTACAATGCAACAATCTATTATTTGATATCCGCATGTAAGTCACACACACACACACACACACGCACACAAATACACTCCTCTTTATCCAAAATCAACAGGTGTCAAGCAGAAGTTATGAAAACAAAAGAAGTAAAAAGGGAGCAAAAATGAAATTTGGAGTCTTTACATACATAATAAATATGGAAAAACATTGCAGTAAAACTTGAAAATGAGTCTTTAAAAGGAGGAGTTCCTCCTCTTGCTTTTTTTTTTTTTTAAATTTTGATATGTACAATATTTACATAGATAAACAGGTAACTGGTTAAAGCTGGTTATTTATCCACAAAGTTGTTGGGCTAGATCTAATCGATGATGTATATATCATATATGTATATATCTGTGTGGCGGAAAATTAATGTGATTTATGGTGCCCACTTTGATATTTCCTCACGCGGATGTATAACCATACCATGTACAGCTATAAACATATATATTAAAAGTTGGGAAAAAGAATTACAAATATACAACACTAAACATTGAATATTGAAAATGTTTTGATGGCATTGATTAAATACATCTGAGTAAATCTTAAACAAAACACTAATTAATACAAAGCTTTTATCTCAGCTGTATAAAATTTTCATGTTAGAAGTATAAGTTAAATTAACTTGTTTAAATTCACTTATTTCCTGTTTCAGTAAGGTCTGATGCAATTCTCAACTGCAGATTCTTACATGTTATTTTGGATAATGCAAGTTAGATGTACAACTTCACATATTCCCCACTAATGTTCGTTTCTTCTTCTTCTTTACCGTAGCCATCGGGATCTGTCTCATGGGTATTTCATCCTTGTCCTCGTAGTCCTAAATATGAATAATATTCAAAATAACAAGTATTAAACAAAGCCATTGCATCCATAGATAGGGAAAAGAAAAGTTCATATGTGATCATTCTCTACCAGTTTTTTAAACAAAGTGTCATTTAAAACAAGAAATTAAATATAATATAAATATAAATATTTTAAAAATGAATTAGAAAGTCTTACCGCTATCTTATTTTTGATGAACTGTACAAGGGTCCATGTATGACATACAAGAAATTCTGGCATAACTACATCTTCAATATTTGTTTGCGAGTCCGGATCCTTTCCACCCACTATCAATGTTGTCCCGACTAATGTACCAGGTCCCCAGAGATCCACATCTTGTAAATAGTCAGCTAGTTTTTGGTCGGTACTAATGGCATTATCTCCAATAGACAGAAATCTGTGTATAAAGATAAACAGTGTTGAGAGAAACATCTTTAATAATTTCATATTGTCCTTCACAATATCCCTAAAACGACTCTCTACTCGTTTTTCTATACTCGTCTTGAATTTGTCATCCAATGCCTCGGTATACTTTTCTCCATTTATTTTTTCCAAAAGTCGGTAAAACGAAACGGTATGTGACAAACTGATTTCATGTTCTTGTGATGGTAATATTTCTCTGTATTCTATGAACTTAACATTGCTTTTATACCGGTCAAGGAATTTGACAATAGGTTCATCTCTACACTTATTGTTCCTGCATAACAAAGTTGCTATGGTTCCTATCAATATTACCAGCTTTGGTAAATTTGTTGGATTGGTCTCTATCATTTCCTTAATCTTGTTCACAGTTTCTTGTTCAAGCGCCCTCTGTGGCACTACGGTTGATATCCTTTTCAGCAACTGCACACAGTGTCTATAAAGGTCATCTTTGAATTCCATAGAAAGCATTGGGTTCTGCATGGAAATGAATGGTTTGTTGTGAGTGATTTTATGAGCGATATCAGATTCAATTTTTTGAAAATCATATGTAATTTGGCGTCCCGTACCTAAGTACAAACCAGATTGAGACTGAGCAGAGATAAATTCTTCGGTGTCATTGTCATCAAATTCAAATTGGATCAAGTGTCTTTTTCTCAAGTCCATGATTGAGACACAAGGTGCAGCTGCTCTATTTTCTGTGTATTGTGAAAAAGTAAACAAATGACTTTTCGAATTGGCCAACAGTTTGAGACAGGTATCGATTATTTCATTCTGAATACGAACCAATGCATAGATCACCTGTAAAAGAGGCGAAGTTTCATCTTTGATCATACAATAATCAATTACCTTGTCATCGGAAATCGCCTCCAAATTAGTAATGCTAGAGTTATATCTTCTAAGTAAATGTATGTTTTCTATAAGCATTTTCCAGGTTTCAAACAGTGTTTTGAAGCTTTGTCGTAGGGATGGTTGATACTCCTCCTTTTGCTGTGTAATAAAGGTACCAACAGTCATATATTTACAGTCTACCTTTTTCACAGAATAACTACATTTTCCAAGAAGTTGTTTGTGCCAGTCAAGCAGCGGCATAATCAATACCGGAAACTGTAGTGCTTGTCTCCTCTGAAAGACAAAATAGAGAAAAGGGTGCTTATCTATGAGTCCAAGGGATTCAGCTTCCATCTGCATATTGAGAAATGAAGGTTTTTCTGTTAACCTGAAAAGATGTTCTGTTTCATTTTCTACTATTTCCCCATTATCATAAGTTGTAACTTCTTTTATATCAATAGCCTTGTTATGCTGCTTTCTATCCCTTTGCATTTGATTATGTTTGTCACTTAAGAGATCAAGCAAATTGCGACTAAATTTCTCCTTTTTAGCAGAAATATTGGAATCAGTTAATAGATCTTTATTTTTCTCAATGAACAAAATGAGAATGTGAAACATTTCTGTATCGCTAACAATATTTGCAAGACAAAACTGGTGCCATAATTCCTTGATTTTACTGCCACTCTCTATTATCTTTTTGTCTTCGAGTGTATCTTCAGCTGCAATAAAATCTGAACAAAGCATCGCTCCGTGATACAAAATTTCTAAAATATTTTCTAAGCTTGATGGGATATAACTGCAATATCTGTGTGTTAAACTGTCTACAGATCGTCCAGTTGTTGTGACTCCTTCAGAGCAAATTGGACAAATTCCATTGATGGGAACAATTATTCTGTAGCCACATATGCATGCCCGTAGTTCACATTTTTCTTCAGTAGAATCGTTTAGACTTTCCTCTCCTATACTTTTACAGTTCTTATTAGGATAGAACATGGCTCTGTAGAACACATTTTCATTTGATGAGAATGAAGGAATAATGACGGCCATATGACTTAGAAAGATCAGCATTAGAATGTCACAGTCGATTGCAGAATTCCAAACACCAAGTTTCTTAACCCTCAATTGTATTGAAGGCTGTGAAAAATGTTTAAATAAGTTCTGTTGCCATTTTGGCAGCGAGTTGGATTCTGCAAGACTAACTATCAATGAAGTCATTTGATCATCCACTTCCTTTACATATGAATAAAACTGTTTTAGATATATTCTACTCTGAAGCACTGACACAAGAGCAACAAACTGATGACTGTCACTTCTACTTTGTCGAACAACTTTTTCCAGTATCTCATTTTTGCTATCTTTTGTCTCAAGGATCGTCTTTGTGTAGTTCATGTCGTATCGAGATAAATGCAGTGACTCAATCATATTCTCGATCAGCTCTGGTGTGATAACCAACTTTTCAAAAAATTTCATCTCTTCTCTTAAATCATTTCTCAGCTGTAAAACCTTAAATATGTTCACACTTCTCGTGATACAACGGAGGAAAAAGTTTGCAATGCCCACATCCTCAGACAAATCCAGAACATGATCGAATGCTTGAAGTAGTTCAAGTGATCTACAATTTCTTGTAATTAGAGCCAATGTAAATGATACAGTAAACATTCGTGTATATGCTACAGCCGATGTAAACTGTAATCCCTTTTTCTTGGATTTCATCAAGGTCTTTGAAATAAATAGTTTGTTCAGTAGTGGATCACTTCTGTGCATTTTTTCTACGTTTTCCACATTTAGTAGGTTACTGTAAACGTGATTCTGAAGAATATCGACCAGCAAAATTGTTAATGGACAAAATTGTTTTCCTTTCATCATTACACCATCTAGAGCGGAAAGAAATCGATTTTGTTTTATCAACAATTCCCCTTGGTTATCATCGCTTAAAATGTTGTAAAATATTTGTTCTTGCATTGGCTTGTTTGTAGTGTCAATTTCATAATCAAGTATACTAAAACGAAGACATGGTCCAAAAAATCCTAAATTATTGTCAAATATTTTGTTCTTTGCAATTAACTGAAGTGCATGCATCATGATATCATTTGAGTCGTCGTGTACAAGACACCGTTGGAGATACATGCAAAATACTCTTTGTTTCAATGTAGAATCAACTTCATCTCGATGGGAATCAAGAAAATCCCAAAGTTTAATCAAACATTTTGATGTTGCAAACTGAAAATTGTGCTCTTCTAAGTAATCTGCAAATTTTTCCATCTTCCTTGTTGAGATAGCTAATGGAATGTAAATAATTTTTGCTACATCATGAAAAAATTTCAAAATTGCTGATATTTCTGAATCAATCCCACTTGTACTGAGTGCAGATATCAGTCTAATGGCATGCTGCTGCCATTCCATAATGTTCAATGACAATAAAGTGCGACTTGTTGGTATCAATTTACGACAGATATATTCCAACATGTGTTTGATACTGACCGATAAGGTTTGTTTTTCCGGAGAAAATTCAAGAAGAATGTCTGTAGTCTGTCCAAGAGCACTTATTGCTGTATCCATAATACCAATAACTGAGACTATTCGGGATGTATTGATCCAGGCCCATGTGTGGAGTTGTATCAGAAGCAAAACAATGTCCTCTTCCGAAAAATCAACTAAATGCTCAAACACCCATCGAGTAACTTTAGTTTGCTCAAGAATTGACATTTTGCTCGTAAAGCGGGATGTAATGTACTTACAAAAGTCATCAATACAATCCTCCTTCATTCCAGCATAATTGTAGTCTCTAAGAAGTCCTAACTTTTTAGATATTTCATCTGTGTAAGATGTTACTATATCCTTTACTGTTGATGTAATATTATCCTCCGTGTCTTCTTCCTCTGTCCAGTCTTCTATAGGTATATATGCTTTGCGTAAATCACTTAAAATTGGTTCCTTGTATTTCTCCAGTTGCTCAAAAAATACAAATGCAAAAGGCATATACATACCGGCAACATGTGACTGCACTAGGTAACAGCCTGGGCCAGTAGGTTTAGGTATATCATCAATTTTGAAAACCTTTGGATTTCTCATCAATTCAGACATCATTGTCGTTTTGTCTTTGTCCATTTCTGTTGTTAAACAAGCGAGTGCATTTGTTACCTCCAATTTGTACAGTAACATTGCTAGTGGTTGTCGTATTTTTTCTGAAATATAATTTTCAAGGGTGCCAATCATTGTTGTGGATGTATACAATAAATGCTTGTTACAAGCAGCTTCAATTTGCCATTCTGTATCACCTGTATCTTCATGATTGTCTCTTAGCCAGTCAAATATAAATTCAGATAACACATCTATAGCCGTGGCAGATCTGGAAAGTTTCTCAGTAAGATTAACAAAGTCTTTACCCTTTTGACCACCATACTGCATTTGTGTCATCGCCCAAAATAGTTCTTTTGATACCAGCTCATTGGAAACATTTTTCATTTCCAAAACTTCGATAATTGACTTTTTGTAAAAGTCTTTAGTACTCGACACCGGTTCCTCAATTGAATCTAGCGTTACCAGGTCCCAAGAGGACACAAAATTAATTTTAGAAAACAATGTATTTGGATCTGAATGTCTATCAATATGAAGCACCATACACACATGTTTGGGTAGATGTACGCCATCTGGTCTTTTGAACTGTTTTCTTGTGTCTTCAATGACAGATTTTGCTAGCAACAGATGTTGAATATCTTCTCTAACTTCACACTGCAAAATTAAAATTTGTTTTTCCTCTTTGTTGGACCAAAACTTCTGAATACATTTTGTGATTTGTTTTTCCGAATGAAATTCTCCTAGTTTAAACAGAGAGTATTGTAGACCAGCAAGGGATTCTCGGATATCGGCGTATATTGTTGAGTACGTGAAAACAACAATCATTCGCCCTATAGCGTCTGATGTTTTACAACGGTAAATTCTATGTTGTAATTTGCGATGTCCCGTGTTCCAATTTGTCCGTTTTGTTTTCTCTTTCCCTGAAACATCGCCTTTTGATTCCATATTTTTGTAATCTTTATCACTATTGTCATCATCATCTTCATTTCTTTCCAAATCAACAGCAGGGTCAACAATATGCACAGTATCAATATCAAATGGTGGCACCCACAACTCTTTTGAGGACAAATTTTCAGTTTGAGTCAAGTTGTCATTTTCTTGGTGTACAACATCTTCTGTCAATTGCATGTTGTCTGGTTTCACATGTGAACTATTTTTGTTATGGAAAGATTCTTTATTTGAATGCTGCCTTGTATCATTATCATCATTTACACTCCGTTCCAACAGAATAGATTTATTTTCTGTATCTGACTGAACAGTTTCATTTGACCCTTCTATGCTCTGTATTGGAAACATTAACCATTCCGAAGGTTTGATCTGTGAAAATAACACATTTTCAGTCACAACAGCCTCGCTGAAGTAAATATCAAATATTTCTTTCATTTCAAGTGGAATCCTGAAATCAATATCTTCTGTCCGAGCTGTGTCATCGAGACTTTTGATATAATTTCCTAGTCCGGAATGTATTGGTAAGGCAAAGTATAGATCTTGTATTATTTTTGACGATGCTTTGCATTTCTGGTGAAGTTTTGTACATTCCATTCGAAAAAATGCATCAGGTTTAACAATCCACAAGAGTTCTAAGATACACTGATATATGATCTGATGAGGTTCATTTTCTTCCTTCAACTTTTTTTTCACAGATGCTATTAAGGTGGAAACAAAGTCTTCACTAAATATTGGGAAAATGTCACTTTCTGCAAAAGTATTTGTTTTATCAGTCAGCACGCTCATATCCTTTATCACATCTGTGATACCATGAAAAGTTTGGCTTAATGTGGTATCAAAAATATCTTTCAAAAAAAACTGTTGTTTTTCGAATCGATTAAGAAATGGTGGGTCCGTTTTTGTCAGATTTCTCTCATCCACAAGAACTATACATTTGAACTCATTGTTTACCTCGCATGTAGGGTTGCTGTAAGGGCCAAGAGCGACACGACAATGTTTGTTCTTCTGTACAATTGTGTAATTCTGATTAAGCATATCATATAGACTGCCATAGATATTCTCCAAGTCTTTAAGAATGAGTATGTTTGGTTGTTCCATACAGAGAATGATTTTGTTCAACATTCTATAATTGTATTCATCATCCTGATCATCTGGAAATTTGCTTCCCAGAATTGTCGTACTCTCTCTTCGTTCTTCTCCTATTAGACCTTCTAAACTTCCTATCGCAGAATCACCATCCAGTATTAGCATTAAATGTCTACTCCCATGATCATTTATATTTTCTCTAATTAGATAGGAAACAGGAATTTTTACATCAAATTCCAATTTGAGCTTTCGAGCAAATATTGATTTCATCGATTCCGTATGGATCTGTAACCCACCAAAGTTTCTCAGAATTCCAATTAGTAACTGAAATCTCTCATTTCCTGTTTGTTTTTCAACATCGCTTAGATACTTGCTGTCATATTGACGAGGAGTACTGATGTACTTCACAAAGTTGTAGTAATCTCGAAGTCCATGAAAATTTTCTACTGGCTGCTCTGTTGTATACAGTACATATGATTCAGCAATAGCATTCACTTTCTTCTTTAGCTCTTCATCTGACTGGGGCCTACAATTATCAGATACTGATGAAATTATTGATAAACCTGTTTCCAGTAAATTCTTTGTATCCATATCAGGCCTAGATAAATGAATTGCTCTGTTCATTTTAGCAGCATCTAATGCCCAATTTGAAATCCCAACAACAGCGACATCCGGTGTTGTTTTATCTTGTGGTTCCAGCAAGGTATGAAGAACTTTTAATGGATTGAATCTTGATATTTCTGCTAAACCAATCTCGTCTAAAATGACTAATGGAAGAACACTTCTATCTTGCGTTTGGTACTTTTTTGCTCTCTCAAATACTTTCAGAATGCCATCAGATGTGGAAGATTCAGAACCTTGAAACGATGAGTAATACAACCTTGGAAACATTTTGAAAAATGAATCTTTTGAGTCGGGACCCCGCATGTTACTACGAATAACTTGCATTGAAAGAGATTTGCTGCATCCTGGTTTTCCGACAATGAAAATAGGGATTTTGTTCAAAATGCACACAAGAATCACAAACACATTTTCACGTAAAGCTGTATTGCTAGCCGTCCCTAGAGGCAGATCCATTTTTTGAAGAATGCGTTCTTGTTGTTTCTTTATGTGCTGAGATATTGATTCTGCTGAAAAATTGTCCATGAATGAGGCTGAAAAAATAGCTTCAAGCCTTTTTGTGTATGAAAGTCGATCATCAGTTGAGGTAAATCTACAGTAATAGCAAATAGATAATGATAAAATAAATGCTTGTAGCATTTTATCTTCTGGCAAATCTTCTGCCCATAACTTTGGCAAGAATTCTGTTGAAAACCATTCTGCAAGCCGCTTACACCTATCAACATCTCGTAAGCTTACAGTACATGACGATTTTTCTTTTTCTCGCACAAATTGTTGTGACACTGCAAGTAATTTTACGAAAATATCTCCATGTGGTTCAAACTTCTTATTTCCATGTACCATACGTTCTATGTACATCCTTTCTTCTTGTAGTGAAAGACTGCCGTAGTCCCAGACATAGTCCAACATGCATTCTGGGAGAGGATGAACTCTATACACCAGCATTGAAAGACCGTCATTTTTCTTTTTCCCTTGTAATCCTATTTTACGATATGATCTATTTTGTCTGAATCGATATGGATTACACGCAGCTATTAAAGATAACTTTGGAGCTAGTCTTTTTCCACAAAGTTTTTTATGACAAATTATGTCACTTATCAATCCGACGTGCTCACTTGTGTTGAGTTCATCAAAAAACAGCCAATTGTCACTTTCCTGATTTTTCATCACTTCATTGTTGCATTCTTGTACTTTGTTTAGAATTTCATCCTCACTTGTTCCGGCATGAACACTGAAAACATGCAATTTCACATCACAAACTTTAGCAAGATTTCGAATCAATGTTGTTTTCCCACATCCTGTTTCACCCATTATCACAACGGGTACACGTGCTTGGATTCTTAGAGAAAGAAGCGCCATTTTTAACAAATTGTCTTGTGTAACTGCATACGTTTCCGTTAATGATATCATCATCTCCTCTGACATCGAGTCCTTCTTTGATCGAGATATTCTCATTACGATCGTCAATAGTTCATGTGGTTTTAATGTTTCAAAGTCATGCAACGGTCTTTTGATTTGACTTTCAAATAACTGACGCACATTAGAGGGAACCATGTTTAGTTTCCGATATAATGCTGATACAGTTTGTGTATCCTGGCTATGAAATACTACAACAAGATGATTACTCATTTCCCATCGAACCATTTCCTTCACACCTTTGACCAAAGTGATGACATTTTTGTCACAATTTTCATCTCCAAAACCTTGATTCATTTTTAACCATGTAACTGTTTGAGATTTTTTTGCTGTAGAGATTGACCGAGAGGCAAATTCCTTTGAAAAGGAAATCAAAGCTTCTATCATATGTCTTTTTATTCCTGGAGACTCAGATCCAACCATAGATTCTAGATTTTCTTGTCGAAAATAGGAACTCGAAGACAATTTTTTAAACTGCTCTGACAACACTGAAATGAAAATATTCAGCACAGTGAAATTCATTTCTGGACTGTCACCAAAATGTGCTCGAAGTAGTTCCCTGCATCTCTCATCTTCAACATTCTTACCAACAATTTCTGAAAATTCTATATCATCTGACACCTTGTCTGTATCAAGTCTATCAAGATACGAACAAACAACTTGCATTGAACTGTTGATTGCATGATGAGACCGTAAATCGTTGTAGTTATTCCATTGTATTTTAACTCGCTTGAAGCATGCTGTTGTTGGTAACATGTCAAGCATTGTGTTGCCTGGTGTGTTTGCTAATTCTATAGCAACATTTTCAGATGAAAGGGCAAAAGAAGTAAATTCTGATGACATGTACCCAAGCACAACAAGTTCAAAAAGAAATGTATCTAATTCAGCACCATTTGATACAAGACCAATGTCCAGATGAAGCATATCATTTGTAGTTAATTTTGTATCGCAAAGTTTTTCTATAATCGCATGTCTAGAAATCATACCACTTAAATGGACCGTTTTCAAACACAAGCCAAGCTCGCAAGACTTTTCGCATATCGCCTCTGTTTTCCCTTGTCCTGGTATATCGGATGTATATACAGCAACATTTGGAAACAACATTTGGTACAGTTGAGATAAATTCTTCTTGGACAATGGTTCAATTTCGATAGTGAAGTTTTTGAAGAAGTTAGGGAATGTATCTGTTTGTTTTCCTCGGTAAACAACTGCCATGACATTTCTATAAGAATTTGTTTTCTGTAATCTTCTTACAAGGCGATGTTGGACATCAACAAGTAGAAGCTCAACGAATGCAATGCAATAAAGAACAGTAAAGTCATCCCTTGAATCTTTGATTCTCTTCAAAAAAATTTTGATTTCATCCCACGTTGTGTTTTCACTACAAATGATAATCTGATTGGATTCTGGTAGACTTTCAGTTGAATGAACATATATTGATAATATGGTTTGCAGGCTGATATTACTATTAGCATCAAGTCGCATAAAAACCAGCTGTCCTTTTTGAATAGAATCGGATGTCCGTTCTCTTACTGACTTTGGTATGCATCGCTTTCTGTCCGAAATATTTTCCAAATGTCTACCAATTTCACTGATTACCAGGTTCAAGACAGCCTCTGGTGACTCACCGCGTAAATATACCTGCAATTCATCATCTATTTTCTTCGAATCAATCTTTCTTTGTTCTGGGTCAAAGTTGGGATTGATATATCGAAATAAAGAATGTGCATAGTCTCTATCCTCGCTTTTTACTAGATACTTATACAAGATAGGTAACTGATCTGCTCTGATGAAGTTCAAAACATAATGCTGATTTCGAAAACATTTGATATCTTTTTCCCATTCGATGCATTCGGTTGTCAATTTTTCTTTCAAACCATTTAAACCTTTTGCGCAGACTTCTCTAGAGAGCATCAAATAGTGAGGGTGTCCCATTCTGTGAAGATGATAATATAGCTCCGAAATATCAACAGCAACATCAACAAATTTCAAAAACTTTTTGAACATCTTTTGTCTTTCATCATCAGTAGTATGATGAGTGAATTGATTACTTTTTTCAAATCTACTTTGAATAAGTAATGCTCTGCTTCTTAAATCACTAAGATCTGAAAGTGTGTATAACGTTTCATTGCATTTAACTTGTACAGTGCAAATGTTCCCTTCTAATGAAAATTGGAACTTCCCAATACTAATGATATTGTCAATTCTGTCTCTTGTTTTTTCGGTCCTGTTTGCAAATGTCTGATAAAAGTCCTTCAAGTTGTGAAGATGTGATGAACATTCGTCACATTTAACAGCAAGTTTATTGACTTTACTTGTTTCAAAACTAGTCCTTACTATTTCAATAAACTCAAGTATATCTAAAGGTTTGTCATCTGGTATTGTTAGAAGTGGGCTCAAAAATGCTTTCACTTCTACCAGATTTGCAAAAACTGAAAGATGTTGGTCAAAGTAGTCTCCCTCAACAGCATCCATTAGATTACGAATATCCTCATGTATGATGGTCTTTATGAAAGTGAGAAGTTCTGAACATTTTGATAGAACACTCATTGTTTCTGTAATAATGTCACTGAAATTTAGAATTTCTGACTCCATTTTCTTCAGAAATATATCAGCTTTTACATAAGTCCAAGTTTCAAGAACTTCCTTGTCTTTTGCATGAAGGAGAGCTAAATGATCAAAATCCCTTTGAGTACTCTCTGATATGGTGAAGCGAAATAAAATTTTCAAATTTACAACAGCTTTCATTCTTTCAATGAGCTTTGGTACACTATAGATCCTCTTCAAACAACTTTTGTATTCCATCAGAAACTGAACACCACAGAGGTTTTCAGCCCGTACGAGTTCAGAGTTCATGTCATCATATGTTAGGCATGAAAAATCATCCAAAAATGTGAATAATCTTACATTACCGCCCTCCAAAGTGACCCAAAATGTCTTGTAATGATTTACACATTGATCAGATAAAAGATCAGATAATGTTTTCATTGCTGATAGCGGTGAATGCTGATCAAATCTGTATTTTCCACAAAGGTTTTCGCACAGTGTAGATATGTCATCCATGTTTTTGTGCCAAAATATTTTGGAGTCAATGAGAGAAGACGACTTTCTTATATCCTTAGGGTTGTCTTCAAATATTTCTAGTGACTGAAATTCCTGTATGTTCATTTCACTTGATTTGAGATCATTCTCAATCCGTTTGAGTGATGTTATGGCCTCTGAACAAATTTTCCAAAAACATTCTGGAACATGAGGTTTTAAACTTAAAATGAAATATACAGTTCTGGATATTTCTTTAAAAGCCTTTTCAAAAAGATTAAATGTTGTATCAATCATATCTGTCACCGTATCACATTCTTTGTCCAGTGCAACTGCCATGAAATCTGAAATATGGTCTTTCTGCTCTGCCAAGTTTTTAAGAAATTCGTAACCAAATTCCCTATTTTCCAGTTGCGTATATGCTGTTTGAAGACATGTTTTAGCATTTACATATACTGGATGGCTGTGAACTTCACTAATTGCCTTTCCATCGGAATGAAACACCATCTCCCAAAAGGCTCTCCTATTAAGTATTTCTCTGAACGTCAGGCTTTCTTTTTCCCCAACTACATGTAGTATGGAGGTAACTAATGCAGCAGTTGTTCTGAAAATAAATGTTAGTGCTTCCTTTATATATCTTTTAAAATGGAACATTGTAAATACACACATGTATATTTTTTGCCTGCCAATTTTATAAAAATAAGAAGGTTTATGTTTGTTATCAAACTTAAGAACAACTTTACATTTCAGTTTTAACCAAAAGATCGCCACCACCCTGCAAATACAGTGGGGCTTATGACTGTATATTTGTAAGTGTGCGTGGGTAGTTGTTTTATCTTAAAACTTATTTAATGAATTGATTTGTCGGAAGATTCACAAATGATTAGTAAACTGACGAATATAAAATTACCATTTGAGTATACGGTCACATGATCAGTACCGGTATCATAAACATAGTAAATTCATTTTGCCATCAGTTATTAACATGGAACTGGAAAAATGGATGCGACAAATGTATCCCTTTTCACTGAATCCTTAATTTTTGACCTACAATTATCCATATATCTCATTTGCGAACAATACCATAAACACTAAGTTGTTCTGATCCTTGTTTGTGAGAAACATCGAGGGTAATTTGAGGATTGAAAGAAGTGGTCAGTAAAATATTACAATTGATAAATAACTACACAGCTGTACATGGGACAATTCTGAAATGGATGCATCCATTGTTCATTTTACCAAATATTTTTTCAAATAATATTTAACCCCCTCTATGAGTCATGTTGAATAAATGGAAGCATGAAGTAACAACACTTGGCATGTTTGCTTTCATCCAATTCAAATGTTTTCTAGATAACGTTTTAAAACATATCGACTGTCAAAACAAATATGATAATTTTTTTGAGTGTGACATAAACTGAACAAAGAAATTCAAATAAAGATTTTTTATGTGTTTCCCTTAGGGTCTTATGTTCAATTGTATTTCCGTTGGAAGCCGTCTTGGATGATGATAGATTGGCACCAAAGTAAGACCATTTGGTCAATACAGTGTAAAACATTCTTGTCATATTTGATTTCACTATAACAATATACAGATATATATAATGAATATGATTAAAACAACGGAAACCATAACGAACAGTACTAAAAAAACAAATATTAAAGTGCAAGGAGTAAAAGAAACAAACTGAGAAAATACGAGTAGAGTGGTAGAGGAAATTATCTGTGAAAAGGAAGGAGTTATAGTAGATAAGCGGAATTCTGAGTGCAAAACCAAAATAATAATAATAATAATAAAAACGATCACAAGTGAAAAACGATGCAGGCAGAATACGGTTGGTAGACGATGTGACGAAATCAAATTTCTGGGTTTATTACATGATTATTAAAACAAGATGGTATTTCAATAGATCAGTATATGGACAAAGCCAAGGTAAAAGAATTCGTTTTGACATCACAGGCGATATAGACAGTACATTTGAGTGAAAACCGTTTTCAATTTTATATTATATCTTAACCAATAGTATTTCTCGTGAAATGTAAATGGTGACATGGCTCCTGTGTTTACATTATCAACAGCGATGGTCTTCTATCAGACTATATCTTAGCTATAATAAGACATTTACATGTCTAAGCTACTCTTGAGCTTCAAAGTAAAAACAAAGAAATGAGTTAATACATTAATACTAGAAAAAAATTATGAGGTCATTTGTATTTTGTGTCATTTTGAAATTTACATGTATTTACCTGTCTCTATATTTTCTCAACTTACTTGAGGAAAGATGTGTCAATCTAAAAAGTTTTCTTAAGCATATTTTTTCACTGGATAGTTTCGGTATTTTGATTCTTTTAAAACAAATTCCATATCTTGTTTCACTTTTCTGTCATGTTTTCGATTTGTGCTTTTCTGTGTGAGAGCGATATGGATGAAAGTTATGTGTTGATTACTTTTGGTGTAATGTTAATATAACAACAATGTACTGGTATATTATTGTTACTTCTTGATAATACTAAACGATTTATCATTATACATATAATTTGATAATAACTTTGAACATAAAATAAGGAGAGAAAGATAAGGAAGGAAATATTTTAAGTTTGGAAACCATACTACAGGAAAAATATAAGTTACCTCTTATACAATTCAATTTGCATTTCTATGGACCAAATCGAGATAATCCTGAATTTTACAAAAGTATTGAAAATTTGACTGAAGAATCAGAAAATTAATGGAGATTTTGATCTTGTTCAGGATCCTAAGTTAGACTCTTGTAATTACAAAGCAGTAAATAACCCCACATTTAGAGAATTTATTTTAAATATAATAGTCATCTTAAGTTTAGTGGCTCCTTGGAGAGTCCAGCATTAGCAAATTAAAGATATACATGGTTTTGTAAACATCCACTGAAAAAGGCTAGATTATATTTTTTCTTGATATCTTCTGAACAAATATCTATGGTTGATTATACAAATAAAAAACAGGTTACAGAACAGACCACTCCATTGTAGATAAGAAACTTGCGATTTCCAACTTCATTCATGGAAAATGATTCTGGAAATTTAATAATAAAATTCTCAAGGATCAAACATAGAAACTGTTAAGGACACTATCAGAGATTTGTAATAACTTTATGCACTAACCCCATATACAAGAAGTTCAATTTCTAACAGTGATAATAGCCAAATACAATACAACATAGATGATCAAAAGGTTTTTGAACAATAACCCCATGAGATTAAGGATCGTACTATTTCATATGTTTCAGCTAAAAATTCAGAAAAAATACCAGAATAAAACAATTAAAAACGAAATTGAAAATTTAGAGACTTCAAATGCATGAAATGCACTTGTAGATATCTCATTAAGACTAGCTCAAACTAAGGAAGAACTAGAAATTATTAGAAAAGAAAACTTAAAAAGACTTATATTGAGATCTAGGGTTAAATGGATAAAAGGTGGACAGAAACCATCAAAGTATCTTTATTCATGAGAAAAAAGAAATTATATCAATAAAACAATAACTCAAATAAACTGCAATAATAAGATAATAAGTAACCAAAAAAGAAATATCAAAATTGATTGAAAAGTTTCAATGCTGTTTATATAAAACAAATATAATGAATTACAGGATATAGTTATTTCTAACTGTAAAAATATTCGTAAATTAAATGAAATTATAGCATCATCACTTGAAGGTGAAATTGCACTTAACGAAGCTGCTGTGGCATTAAAAATATGAAAAACGATAAAAGTTCTGGGACTGATGGTCATACTAGCGAGTTTTTCAGTTTTTTCACGAAAGATTCAGGAAATTTTGTCATGCGTTCATTAAATCAAGCTTTCACTTGAGGAGAACTACAAATAACTAAAAAAAACAAGTTATTATTACTCTTCTTCCCAGACCAAATAAACCAAGAGAATACTTTAAAAATGGAGACTAATAACACTTTGAATACTTCTTATAAAATACTTTCTAGTTGTATAGCTGATAGATTAAAACTTGTTCTCAACTATCTTATTAATGAAGATCAAAAAGGATTTATAACTGGGAGTGGTACAGGGCAGAAGACCAGATTAACGTATAATATTACAGGTACGTGTAATAATAATAATATTCCAGGTATGTTAATTATAATCAAATTTGAGAAAGCTTTTGAGTCAGTTTCTTGGAATTATATGATACCACTTTCTCTTTGGAAAATACACATATTAAATTGGAGCTCAACTGATGAAGTAAAATTGAAGAAGTACAAATCAGTACTCAAAACGCAAGTCCATTATAACACGACGAATTAGATGTGCAAATGGTCTCAACATGAAGAACAATTACGAATCCCAAACGGGATAAGACCAGGAAGGAGTCAGCGTCTTCTGCTGGCTTGTCACACCTTATCGCAAATGTTCCATGGATCTGATCTTTGGTTCATGAAAAGAAGATTTTTAAGGATGTAACAATTTTTAGCTTTTTTGGGGTCATAGCCTCTCTTTATTCGCAAACTTTATGCAGCGCCATATGGGCATGATGCAAGCAAAGTTTGGTTAAAAATGGACCATAGCTTCTTTACTACAGTAAACTATAGTTTACTATAACAAAAACTTTGGTTTACTATAGTAAGAACTTTGGTTTACTATAGTAATATGTCTTAAGACTGAATAACAAACTAAAGATAAATGAAAAAAACCATCAGTAATCAAATAGTAGTAAAACCATCCAAAATGAAGTTTATTATATGAGAAATGTATTTCTTGATGAACAGTTTTCTATGTGATGAGAGAGAGAGAGAGAGAGAGAGAGAGAGAGAGAGAGAGAGAGAGAGAGAGCATGCATGTGTTTTATAGTTCATGTGTGTACGTTTCTCTTTGTGTGTGTATGTGTGTGTGTGTGTGTGTGTGTGTGTGTGTGTGTGATCATGTTACATCCTGATTTTTTTCAAGAACAGTATACATTGAAGGTTTGCCACTACCATGAACGCTATGTCAATTTTAACATTAAAGTAATGTAAAAAATTAAAGTACTAAATAATACTCCATGGTGGTAGAAGCATTCTTGATGTGCAGATTGATTTTCATTTACAAGTAACTTTCATCCTTGTCATTAGATATGTACATGTATTTCTTTTAAAATCTAATCTATCTATCTATCTATCTATCTATCCTTTTATCTTTCTATTCATCTATCAGTATATCATTCTAGGCTATATATCTTTGTATCAAAATTGATAATCTATTTAATATTTTCATCTTTATTTATTGATTGATTTATTTATTTACTTATTTATTGATTTATTCATTTCATTTATCTATTTATTTACATATTTATTTTAGTAATCATTTATTTATTTACTTACTTATTTATTCATTTATTCATTTCATTTATTTATTTACATATTTATTTTAGTAATCATTTATTTATTTACTTACTTATTTATTCATTTTCTGTCAATTTTAATTTCCTTTTTACTTGAATTTGTTTATCTTTAAGTTGCATATTTCATATCATCTTTATCAGTGTGTGCTTAGTTGCTTACACAGTAGGTGCAACTATATGAGATGGATTATGTATGAGTCTGTGACTGAGAGATATTTTTGTGTTGTCTATGTTATTCAAAAACATGCTTAGATCTAAAACATGATAAAAATAAAGTTTGCATCATAAAGTGGTGGGCTCAGGGCACCAACCCTGAAATCATTATTGAGCAATCTCGGTCCTGATTTGTATATTCCTTTATATTTCACCCTCGAAACCTCGAAGTTCGAGTAATTACCTGCAAATTTATAAAAAGTCAATGTCGTAAGACAGATCCTGAACCTGGAAGATTAAACAAAAGATGTTTTGATAACCGGGTGGCAAGTAAGTACTGACTTATTCGTAGTAGTAATTTACAGTATTGTTAATTAATTAACATCAATCAAAACAGAAATAATATATAAAGACTACGATTTTGAGTACAAGTGGTATTTCAACTTTTAGAACAACCGGTACCGTAGGCTACTGCAAGATTATAGGCCTTATCTGTCGACGATCGTTTATATCCTAATCAGATACATAATAAAGATAAAGTATTAACACGTGTTTTATATTTGAAAACTATATATGACAAAATATGTGCGAACTATGAAAACGAAATTCCAAACATCACTTATTTTACATAAAATTAAGAACCTGCATCGGTCGAAATGTAGATTTCCGGAACTCTCGAAACCTTCAACTCTGGAAACCTCGATGTAGCACAAGTTCAAAAGGTGAAACTGAATGGGTAGAAGGGTTGATGGATGGATGTATAGACAGATGGATAGACAGGCGATGGGCATACAGTAATGGCAATAGTTCATTTGACCAATTGACCTGAATAAATAGTTATGGATATTCGTGTTCTAATTCTGGGTACTCATTTCAGTTTTAACATTCTGAGCTGAATACAAAATGAGTACTCTGACTGCTTGCCTCCGGTAAAGAATCATCAAAATCCCTACAATGCTTTCCAAGAACAATCTGACCATTGGAAAAAATGCCTCCTTTTTACAGATTTAAAAAAAATATTTAAAAATTCTGGAAATAGCAACTCAGCAACATTTTTTCACAAAAGCATTTCTTAACCTAAATACATATAAAATACATAAAATGAATGCATAATAGTGAATACAAGGGGAGACAATTAAATAAATACTTAAACAGAACGCGTCAAAATATTATTATCTGATTTTGATAAAAAAAATGCACAAACTTGAATAAAAAAATTGTCATGTAGATCTCTCGGATACAAGCCGTTTTTCAATACAAACAGCCATTCTGAAGGAGACGATTTTCAAAGAGGAATACCCTTTTTACCTTTTTTGCTCTGCCCTGGCCCCACCCCTCAGCCCATACAGCCAAAAACACAAACTTTGTAGAGGACTTTGAGAACTTGTTTCCTACAAAAGTTTGTTAAATTTCCTTCAGACGTATCAGTGGAGAAGTAAAATATGTGAAAAATTTAACGACGGACGACGAACAATGAGTGATGACCATAACTCACTTAAAGCATTTATAAAAACAATGGAGAATTGTGTAAATAGATACAGGATATTTGAATATATTAATATATTTTAATTTTGTAAAATATATTACCTGGTGTTTATCTTCTGATGGAAGTCCCGTAGGATTTCTGTTAAGTCTTCAAAGGTGAGATTCGATCCACTTGTTTTGGCATCTAGATGATCACAGTATAAATCTACTGCTGCTTCTGATAAAGAATCTATGCAAGGCATCAACGCAATAAAATTCTTCATTGGAAGTTGTTTAGGAGCGATAAACACAGATTTCAAATTGTTTTGTATATAACTGAAACATTTGAGTTTTGAAATGTCACTGAATACTGTGTATGCATTCACTGCCCGTTTAAACCCATTATCCCTTTTTCTTGGAATTTTGGTAGTCACTTGGAACCAGTTAATTACAATGGTACCTAAGGCTTTAGTGTTATCCTCTGAAAAGGAATTGTCAGAGCACAACTTTAAAAATAATGTTCGGAAGGAATCGTCCTTAAAATGGGAAATTTTCTCCAAAACAAGCAGTTGGTCTTCTTGTGAATTGAACAGTTTTTCACGATCATGCAAGTGAGACAGATTCTGGGCAAGTACTTTCATTGATACACCACTAGGAGCACTTTCAATAATGCTTTCTAAGTATCTAATTACTCCATTCTGTACTGAAATTGTAATTCTGGTTTTATATTTTATATTAATGAGCTTAAAATCCTCACACAGTTGGGATAACTCGCCAGTAACTGTCTTTAATATTTTCTTTTCGACCAACGACTCTGCTTTAACGAGAAAGTCACTTACACCAGGGGTTTGATTGGCTGAAAATTGCTCCTGAAGCAGTGTTAGACCACCGTTCAAATCTTTAAAGCACAGAACATGGAACAGCTTCTCCATGATAGGAATCTGATCTTCATCACTGACATTGCATAAATTCAAAAACAGTTGCATGATATCGTCTGATGGCATTCCTTGTTCACATTCAGTTCGAGTCATATTTGATTCTAAAATGGTGTTTATACTTCCTGGAGGCAGAATCCGAAGACAGTGCTTTGTAAACTGAAGGTAACAATAGTTTGGATAGCCATTTTTAAATATTTCTAGTATTTTACTCCTACCATTATATATTAATTCCAAAACAGAGTCAGGGATGGTTGATAAATGCTTTATTATAACCATTGCTGCTTGTGGGGTAAGAAGTTCTTTTGCTTTTAACTTACAGTATTTCACTATGTAACAAATCATGAAGTGACAAAACTTTTGATCAGATAAAATATGTGTCTTCGTCTTTAAAAGACAATCAACTATATCCTTTTCTGTGATACTGATGTTGTCCAGTAAGTACCTAACTTCCTGAAGTTGTTTTTCCAAAGTACATTCATTATTTATTATGTCTGCGGTATGCATTGCTAATCCTTCGATGATATATTCAGGTGTTTTATTATAAATATCTCTTTGAAATAGCCGAGAATATACTCGCCTGTCAAGTATTTCATGTTTCAAAACAGGAAATCCTAACAAAGAATGCATACATTTGTAAGAATAAGTAAATTTTCCTACTTCCGGAACAGAGATAGTTGCCTCCCAAAAGCGTTGACTAACTTTTTTCAGCTCAGTGTCTTCAAATGTTCGGTCATAGCAATGTAACTTAATTGTTGATATACTTTCTGATTCTGTTTCTGGTACAAACAACTTGAAAAGTATTTTCTGTAATAAACAATAATATCGAATGTGTAAAAAAAGGCCATCTCAAGCTAACACTTGGTAGCGAATAATTATTTGATTTTCCACATTACCAATTTTCATTTTACTGAAATACAATTACAATAGCTATTGGTATACACGTACACACCCTCGACTATCATTTCATTCTTTTTAATTATAATTTAACACATTACAGATCCACTTGGGGAATAGACGTCACTTTTTAACTGGTTTTTCATTCAAAATAACGTATAATGCACATGGCAACTTTTGGTCCAAAATGCCACTAATTAGTCAGAAAAAAGCAATAATTTGATATTTATTCGTTATTATTTTGGTAGCAATACATAATGTGCAGAGATGAATTTTGAAATCAGTACACGTAAAATCATATCTTTGTGGTTATAATGTTGATATTTTACTAAACATTATATATGATAAAAAGATTGAAATAGTAACAAATAATCGTATAAAAAGGTACAATTCCACCCATCAATTTTAACATCAACACCTACAGCTCCATCTGGCTAGGGAGTACGAGAATATCATATATTTGACCAAATACCATACACATGCACACACTGAGATAGGAACATATACATGCACACACTGAGATAGGAACATATACATGCACACACACAGATAGGAACATACACATGAATACACAGAGATAGGACGTATACGTGTACACACAGAGAAAGGAACATATACATGTACACACAGAGATAGGAACATACACATGCACACACAGAAATAGAAACATACACATGCACACACACAGATAGGAACATACACATGAATACACAGAGATAGGAACATATACATGCACACACAGAGAAAGGAACATAAAAATGTACACACAGAGATAGGAGCATACACATACACACACAGAGATAGGAACATACACATGAATACACAGAGATAGGACGTATACATGTACACACAGAGAAAGGAACATAAACATGTACACACAGAGATAGGAACATACACATACACACACAGTGATAGGAACATACACATGCATACACAGAGATAGGATCATACGCATGTACACACAGAGATAGGAACATACACATGCACACACAGAGATTGGAACATACGCATGTACACACAGAGATAGGAACATACACATGTACACACAGAGATAGGAACATACGCATGTACACACAGAGAGAGGAACATACACATGCACACACAGAGGAACATACCTATGCACACACAGAGAGGAACATACAAATGCACACACAGAGAGAGGAACATACACATACACACACAGAGAGAGGAACATACACATGTACACACAGAGATAGGACGTATACGTGTACACACAGAGAAAGGAACATATACATGTACACACAGAGATAGGAACATACACATGCACACACAGAAATAGAAACATACGCATGTACACATGCACATACACACAGAGATAGGAACATACACACACAGAGAGAAACATACACACAGATAGGAACATACCTATGCACACACAGAGAGGAACACAAATGCACACACAGAAGAGGAACATACACAGAGAGAGGAACACACACAGAGATAGGACGGAACATGTACACACAGAGACATATACATGTACACACAGTGATAGGAACATACACATACACACACAGAAATAGAGATAGGACATGCATACGCAGATAGGAACATACACATGAATACACAGAGATAGGAACATACACATGCACACACAGAAAAAGGAACACACATGCACGCATGGAACATACACATACACACACAGATAGGAACATACACATACATACACAGAGATAGGAACATACGCATGTACACACAGAGATTGGAACATACGCATGTACACACAGAGATAGGAACATACACATGCACACACAGAGATTGGAACATACGCATGTACACACAGAGATAGGAACATACGCATGTACACACAGAGAGGAACATACACATGCACACACAGAGAGAGGAACATACACATACACACACAGAGAGAGGAACATACACATACAAACACAGAGAGAGGAACATACACATACACACAGAGAGGAATATATACATGTACACACACAGATAGGAACATATACACACACAAGGAAAACACCCCAGAGGTACACAAATGCATAAACATTCAAATTATACTACCAGTAAGTTAAAAAATGACAATTACGCAATTATCTTAAATATTTTAAATTAGAGTTAATACGGAAACAATGGTAGACTATATAGATCATATATATATATATATATCATTTATAGATCATCCGTGACCAAATTTAATGTCATTGAACGGGCCATCACAGCCTGGCTTAGGACGGTTTGCTTTAAAACCACAACACACCGATTATATTGTTAGCACACCATAAATAGCATTAGTTTTTTCGCTAGTGCAAAATGACACGTATTTTTGCACCATCAAATATCGCATTTATTATATTTTTGTTTATACATGTAGTTTTAACAAGACATATATTATCAAATTGATCGGTATGTTTTGATTTTGATACTTTACCAAAGTTACTTTACTTTACAGAAGCTACAAAGATTCGAATCTACTATATCAATTCTATATAAAAAGAATTTTTACAAATAATTTATTGAACAATTCTGTAATGAAACCATCTTAACTTTATATCAGTAAACAATGTGACCTGATTATTTTGTATAAGCCACCAAGATAGCTCAGGATAAAAAAATTAGGTCTCGTTCCTAATTCCCTTCGTGTTTTAGTTCACTACTGGAATGATTGGTATCAAAAATATGTTTGACCCCTTTTGAATTTTTCAACAGAATTTGACTAAATCTAGAGCTGAATGGAATTTTGTGTGACAGTAGGTCTTGTCAACTACTCCAATTATATTTCACAATACCATAGTATCAAGTAAAAGAAATATTTAACATAAACTTATTGCAAAAGTTAATATAACTTAATATTTCACCATTCTTTTAAAAAACCCATATATATATATATATATATATATATATATATATATATATATATATATATATATATATATATATATATATATATATAAATATAAATCCTATTTCAAATCATTTTATAATAAACTACTTCATTATTTATCTTATATGTTCGTGAAATCATATTGAGTGAAATAAGGAATTTTCATCTGCATTAATAATATTTCTAGCGTGATAAAAGATTTTAAAACATCACGCCAAAATATATTTGTTTTTTTCAATGCTAAAAGCATAAAGTAGGAAGCATCAAAATTTAAATGATATTTGAAACTGCTTGGTGAGGTATCAAACAGAAGAGTGTACCAATACAATTAAGCCGAGCTCGGCGGATCAATATAATTTTCACACTCTAAATGAAAGCGTTAAGACAAATCATATGGATCCCCCAGTTGCATGATCTTGTATTAAAATTTTCCTACCAATATTATCATTTTCTTTTTTCCGAATAAACTTATAGAAAAGAGTCCTTAGATTTCTTGGATATCTTTTTTGATTTGGTAGACTGATAAACAAATGAGTAAGTTTTGGTAATATTATAGACTTTACTAGATTTATTTTACATGCTGTACTTATAAGACGTCTATTCCATGATTTTATATGTTCTTTATCTTTAATTTAACTTTCATAATTATATTCACAAGGTTTACTGAAAAAATATAATTTCAAGGAATGTAAAGGTTTTTTCTGATCACCATAAATTGTATTAATTATTTATAACAACGTTATTGTTTACCAAAGAGCCTATTTTAATACAGATTGTCCAATGGTAATATGGTTTGAGACCAGAAAATTTGATCAATTGGTCTATATGCGACAATGACGAATTTTCACTTCCATCAGTTAATACTGCCGTATCATCAGCATATTGAATGAGTTTGTATTTGTTATTTTTATGGATATACCCTTGATATCTCAGTTTTCCCTTAACATTGCCCCATAATTGTAACAACTAGCAAGAAAATTTAAAAGGAAGCAGGGTCACCTTGCCTTGCAGGCATGCTTTATTTTGAAGTAAGGTGACATACGGTCATTTTGTAATATGCATAATTAAAAATTCGCGAAAGAATGCTTATCCAACATTGAATGCTTTCTTTAGAATTGAAGAATTTAGATATGTTTCCAACAAACTTTTTCAAAGCCGACCATTGATATAATTCCCGGAATATTATTTTCTTTACATGTAAGCATTATAACATATACAATTCTAGTGTTTTCACCTCCATATCTCCCATGGAAAAAGCAATCTTGGTTTTCATTAATAATTTTAGGTAAAATATTGTAAACATAAAACATAAGTTATAATGCTCAAGACGATCGTTTCTGTCATTTAGACTTCATCAGTTGAGGTCAAATTTAAATAGATGTTCTAATAAGTACAGCAAGTAAAAAGAAAGTGGTATCAGACAAGGCCAAATAATAAATCTAAATGTATAATCAAAATCCGTTTAAGAGTAACCATTGTAAAAAGACGGCTATCTTAGCTGTATAAGAATTTAGAAATTAAATGTGCTATCAGTGACAAATATGACTTTAGTATAAGATTATCAGCAGGTGCCGAAATACCAGGTTCTAGGTTTATGTATACTCTCGGGGACTCAAATGGTCCACAAGCAGTGACAACGACTGATTTAATATTTTGCTTACAATTATCCCTGTCAAATTTTATCATTTACATTTAATGGAGACATAGGTCGCCAGTTTTTATGTATTCTCTAGGTTTATTACCCTTGGAATAGTTGATATTTCACTTTACTTCCGTGATGGTGATAACTCTTCTTTATAAAACTACTTAGAAACTACTTAGAAAAGATTTGTAGACAAAATCACCAAAGTCAGTCCAAACAAATTAAAAAAATCAGCACCAAAACCATCACGACTAGGTGTTTTGTTATTTTTACATCGTGTAAGTGCTTCTAAAATATTTGATTTCAGTATCTTATTTTCTAAAATATTTTTGTCAGTTCTTTTGAATATTATTATTATTTAATATTGTATTTAAATCAATGTTATCTAGTACATCATCTCTTGATTTCATTTAATATATTTCTTTGATCCGTTATTTAATTTCCTTTATCATGAATTATTTTATTAATGTTTTATACCCTTGAGCATTTTAATGCCAATAGGTATATAGGGATCATGCAGATTCCGCCTCTCCACCGTTTTTCTGCAGTCTCCAAACAATATAGTACACTAATACTAAGGTTTTCATTGTGTTAGCTCTTTCTAATCATGTATTTGTTACAACTTCTACCATATTGGCTTAATGATAAGGCCGATAAAGGAATCGATACATTAGGCTTACTATTCATTTGCACAAATTAGGATATAATTCTATAACTCGTATGAATACAGAGATTCGAAGAGAGACCAAGAGCTAGTGTCGCCACTGTTTCGGAGTTTGCGAAGTAATCATCGTGAATTTCCTACCCATGTAGATGTTAAACCATCATCTCCTTCTTTGCGAGTTTAACAACTTTTATCTTTTTATTATATATTTTGACAGTGCAATTGGAATCTCTGATAATTTAAATGTAACTTATTAAATTATTATTAAAATGTAATTATCATGTTGTACTATATTTATAGGTCGATATTTTTCCTCCAAAGTTCCACATCGATCTACATCAAATACCTAACTTATATCTGCATTTCCCCATTTGATCATCATATTTCAATTTTATTTACTGGATAATCTAGGGGCCTACTCCAAACACCTATTTGTAATTAAACTTAATAGAACTACTAAATGTGACATCGTGTGTGCGTAATACACTGTGTACATGATATATAAAAATTTCAGATACCAAAGTATAAATCAATAGAATGTCCAGGACATAGATACAAATCTGGTAAAAATGGACAAACACGGACCTCTGGAAACCAAGAGGTGGGATCAGGTGCCATGGAGGAGTAAGCATCCCCTGTAGAACGGTCACAAAATAATTGTCTTTCAAGTTACGATAAGAAATTCAAGATTATGTAAGAAACTGCGTTATAAACATTGGCGCCCCGATTTGGACAGAACACTACAAGATATGTTCACTGGAACTTGACTTTCAACTAATAAGGGTACGCGGCAGTGTTTGAAGTTTTGGAATAAGTGTTACAAAAACAAATTGTTTGTAAGCTTTTAAAATCAAAATCCTATCTAGTAATGTACAGTAAAATGTTGTTTTAGCATTAGTTATTAAACATAAATATTTTTGTGTTCTCCTATCCATGCTTCATTTCTGCCGACGTAGACCCATCTCCCATTTCGACCTATTCAATACTTAATCCTGGATTTTTGCCAAATATCAGCTAGTCGATCCACCCTCCCACATTTACATAGGGGCAATAAAATACGGCACAATTCATGAATGTCGATCAGGGTACTGCAACTTATTATTCAATAAATTCATTACACCTCGCGAATCTGTTTTACAAGGAGATTAAATGTGTTCAAAACCCCACTGGGCATGAATAATATTGTTGTCAGATTCTATCAGGAAAGTATCTTGCAGACAATAAAGTAATGTTTTTTTTCTCTTAAGTATTTAAAACATCCTTATGTTTATTCAAATGCCTTTAACCTCTACAGTTAAGGGAGTACACTTGAAATGTTTCTATTCTTAATGAAAGGTTATAATAAACATGTATAAACATTGAAATAAAATCCAACGATGCCGCTTTTTAAGTCCAGATGATGGGGGGGGGGCTGCCAAATTTTATCGAGTCAGATTATTTATACTGCTGTGGCAGGGCAGAATATTTGTTCTTCTAGCAGACCAGAGACGGATTATTTATTTTCTTCAGTTTCTTTTGCCTCTGTTTGTAGTCAGAAATGTAACATATCGCAGTAGCGGATCTAGAATTTTTTCAATGTGGATTTGAGGGTGTAACATATATTTATGCTTTTTAACACTGATACAGCTCTATAATATGTACATTATTGCACATTGGATTTTTGTGAAGCAAGATTTCACTAGGGAAAAAGGTGACACACTGTAGCATTTGACAGAAATTTGGAAGCCTGAACAGGCATTTTATTAGCTTAGTGGCATGACACAAAACTACACCTGTCCACCTGATTAATGTTTCACACTGATTTTTCATCTCAAAAAGACTTTTTTCATTATGCAAACATAATTCCTGCCAAAATCCAGGCAACAGATCATAGCAATAACGTGACATAAAAACATAAAAGGGGAAAAACTCACATAAAAGGTACATAACCCCCATAGGCGACGATGTCACAACTTCACCATGTTAACATTTTTGTAGAACTATGCGTGCCGAATATTTTTGCAATTTTCATTATCTTTCTATCTATTACACTTTGCGGGATAATGACAAAAAAGTCAAAACATGAAAAATCGACTAAAAAGGGGAGATATCTCTCATAAGTGTCGACTTGACAATTTCCACCAAAATAAATAATAAATGGTAGATTTTTGCATTTTAAGGTAAATACTTTTTCTATCTAAAAAAATTTTAAAAAAAAGTTAAAAAAACATGGGTTATTAAAGTAAAAAATATCTGCTGACTCATATGTTCTATTTTTGCCATGACAGAAATGTTTGGCCCCAGCCCCCTTTTTTCTGCAAACTTTCTGCGGCTTCAATTTGGAAAACTGCATGTTAAGTATGATTTAAATGGTTTTTGAGTAGAAGTTGGAAATGTCTAAGATTAAAAAAACACTTATCTGTTTATTTAGGTGTCTGTGACCATGACCTTTAACTTAATGACCTTGAATGTTTGTCAAAATCAACCTTATATAATTCCTTACTACTTTCCAATTTACCTTGGTATACAGAAAGTCATTCAGTTTTGAGGTATAAAGCTATTTCAGTATTTATATAAAACTGTACCCTATGTTACTAAGCACCCTAGTGATTCGTTTTTGAGTATATTTCGTTTTCATTCCAAATTTCGTAGATATTGACATCAGAATAATGTATTCAAAATATGAAAGTCCCCTGGTCATAGGTTCATGGGAGGACAAATTTTAAAGTATCCGGATTTCACACTTTTGGCCCCCTTTGAAGCCCCTGTAAGTCCTACCGCATTTTTTTGTAAATTTGAAGTCTTGTCATGGATAAATCTCCCTGCTAAATTTGGTTGAAATATGCTTAGTGGCTCTTGAGCAGAAATATATAAAATAGACAAATTAACGGATGTACGAAGGACATTAATTTTGGTCATAACAATAGCTCACTTGGCACTTCAGGCCGGATGAAGTGAGATGAAATTTATTCCGGATGTCCAATGATTTACTCAGCAAAGACACTACTTTGATCCGTATCATGTATAAATGTCTTGATATATTAAGCTACAAATGGCGAGCGTAGCGATTCGACAAAACAAAAGAACGGAATACGGCAAGCCACTCGAGCCAAACTTAAAAGAAAAATTATCACCACAACGTTAGCAGCACTAAGGCCAGATTATTTATTTTCTTACTAGTAAAGGACATGATTTATTTTTTTACTAGTAAAGGACAGATGACTTATTTTCGATGGTATGATATATCTGTGTGTCGTTAAATACTTCATAAAATCGAATATGTTACAAAGTAAAAATGAATAAGTACCGATTAATAATCGAAACTGAAGTCCATTAGAACAAGACGGATTAGATGTTCAAATGGCCTCAACATGAAGAACAATTGCAAATCCCAAATAAATAGAACCAGGTGTTCAGAAGGAAAGAAAGAAATGTATCTTATATCATATCTGTACATATTGATCATATATAATTAAAAAACATACCACTGATGATTTTCTGTCAACTTTCACGCTTGTACCTTTGCTTGGTTCTTTTGAGATTGGTGTTTCTGAGTCAGGCATACTTGAAGATACGGAAAATTGAATGTATTAACCAATATTTAATAAGTGACTTAATGGTCGTAATTATCTTATATATCATAATATGTCATACGTTTGTATGTTTATCTTATATATCATAATATGTCATATGTTTGTCATTACATCAATATACACGAGTCTGTACATGAAACTCTACATGATAATGAATGCCAAAATCTTAACAGAAGCCAGTGGGACAATACACAATCATTTAGTTTCGCGAGAACACGGACTTCTGCAAAATTAAAAGAAAGAATTGGGTAATTAAGAGGAATAAGCAGCTCCTGCAAAGTGGTTACCAGGGTTTGATATTCACCCTATTATAAACACGTAGGAGTGAAGAAATGAATTCAGATTAATTAAAACATCTTTATGAATTAAACAGACTTTAATGCCCCATGTTTATTTTTTGTCTTACACATAAAGAATTGGTAATTTTTTTAAAGAACGTCATCATCGTTAACCTGTCCGAAATAGAAGTTCTCTATGACTTTACCTTTCCAAAATAAAATCTGATCGGTCAATCAATAAATCGTGAATGTCGAACCCTGGTCTCAACTGATGAAAGTTCAAAACAGAACTTATGTCTAAACAGTAAATTTTGTCGAAGCGAAACATTTTATTAGTCCCCTTTCTCACTTGGCGAATGCATTTTTAAAGATATGTAAAGAATGATGGCCTACGGAATTACGTCCCTTTAATTTCTGACCGCTGCGCTCGATTGGCGTTGCATGTATTCAGTAGTTCCGGCCTCTCGCGATTATTAAAGTAATAAACGAATTTTACCATTTTCAATCACGTTATACTTTGTCTATTTAGTTCTGCTCTTTTCCTTTATACAATAACATGATATGTTTTGTTTTGTATCTGAAAAAAATCTTTTATCTTGACCCAGGGTAAATATCTATACAAAATAATTAAAAGTAATATCACGAAAATAATATTTAGTTTTCTCTATATGAAACAGTATGCACAAATGCCACGAGTCTGGAACCTATGACTGTGCCTGTTGGATGCTAAAACAACGATTACTAAACGATACCAAAAATAGCAATAAATCATAAACAATATTTGGTAGTTTGCGAAAACGTAAGAAAACAAGACTGTCAATGAGAAGTAAACACCAAAACATTAATAGGAGAATTTAAACAAGATGGTATGGCCAGACTGCAAAGTAAAATTTAATCAATAAATCAGACGCAAATATGCTGCCCATGTTTTTGGAACTCGATCACACAAATGTTTAATTGAAATACAATGTATTTCCAGTATTTTTTCACAAATTTGAGATGTATGAAGGGATATGGAAAATCAGCGAAACATGAATTTATTTTTTGTTTGAAGTTTGAATAAAACAACATATGACAACAATAAAACTAGAATATCCTAAACGGTACATAATACGCCCGACATGAATAAATTGTGAAAGTCTTTTTCTATGATTGAAATGTTAGTATGTGTTAATATTTTTATACAAGTGCTAGTTTGCTACAGTGACCTTGACTTTCTTTTTATGATACAAATAACACATATTTGATCCCGAAACATTCAAGCGAGAACACAGAAAACCAGTTACGAAGGGACATAACTCCAATTCTGCGGAAATTTGAAACACGACAGGATAACCCGTATTTTATGTTAAACATCATTGCTTGTTGTGATACCATACCAAATATGAAAGAAATTGCAGGAAATACAAAAACGTTTTGGCATTTTGTATATAATGCCCATATTTGGGAATAAAAGGAGCATAACTATACCAAATTACGACTTTGATCCACACCCAAAATTCAAACCCACATAATTCAATTGCACTAGTCACAGGTAACCTACTGGCCAAGTATGAAGTCGGTTTCTCTATCATTGCCGAGAATTTGCCAAAATATTGATCCCCACTCCATTACTACTTTGATCTGCCCCCAAAATTCAAACCCACATAATTCATGGAACAGGTAACCTACAGGCCAAATTAGAAGATTGTTCCTCTATTCATTACCCAGAACTTACTTCAAACTGAAACTTTAACTAAAATGTTTATCCCCACCGCATTTACTATTGTAATCCATACCCCAAAATTCAAACCCACATAATTCAATTGTACTTGCCACAGGTAACATACAGGCAAAGTTTGAAGTCTGTACCTCTATCCATTACTTAGGCCGAAATTCCTGTCCCAATTTGAAGCGATTTCTTTTTGATAAACTCAGGGGCATGTCTTTCAATATACTTTCTTCGTAGCAAGATGTCAGTTTAGTGATCGATTTAACAATCTATATCTTATCTTCGACGTCTTATATTTGTTGATATGCTTACTTGATCTTTTAGATTTATAAATCCTTCATCACGAAGTTATGACATGATATAATACCTTATCTATGAGACGTTTATTCTAGCTATATAGTTTTTTGTATTCACGTCGCCTGTCTCTATTTTGAACATAAGAAAATCTAAGACGTTCGCTGATTGATTGATCATTAATGCATATTAAAAATTGCATTTATTTCTGTCTTGCTTGCTAATTTCAGTTAAATGTACATGTATTTTCAAATCATTCTAAGCTACCATTATTACGAAGACTTTTAAGCAGTGTTAAACAGGGGTACCTGTCCACATTGGTGTTTTCTTTTTAACCTTGTGTCACAACGGGCAATAAGATTTAGCATCCATTATAGGACAGAAAATAGATAATCCGATTGAGAAATATTATGATCAGCAATTATGTTATTTAATTATATAAACATATTATTTTTATAAGGAGCATTAGCTTTGTTTATCTAAATAATTTATTTCGATTTTTTCTACTTTTATTATTTATACTTCAATGGTAGATGAGAGCTATTCATCGACATAAAAATATTACATTTCTATATATTTTCTGAAAACGTGGCTGAGTCCATTGTGGTATTCATATACAAATAGGAAGGCTGAGTTAATCAATTGCATTTGAAAATGTGCCAAAACCGGGTTTCTCAAGCAATTTTCACAAAATATATTGGAATTTAGGAGGTTTTATGCCTATATAATTTATGTTTCTTTTTTTGTTATTGTGAAGAGCAATTAAAACAGAGGAGATTAAAAAACACAGCTCTTGCCCCTTTAAACAATCTTTAAAATATTGAATTTAAAGAGGAATCTTCTTTTTAAGTTATGACAATGCTAGAGAAAGCAACTCGAACGGGTCGGAGTGGTAGAGAGTGTAAAAATGAACTAAAAACTCATACAAAGTACTATCAAAGAATTTAATGATAAGTCAAATTATGTTTGGAAAACTCCATTACTGACTTAACTGGTCGCCGCCACGTTTTTTCATGAATTATGGGTAAATAAAAATGAATCGACATATAGTATTAAGTGAAGGGACTGAGGAAGGATTCAGGCAGAAGTGCAGCGAAATGTGACTCCCTTAGCTGGCAAAATATTTTTAAAATGCTTGGCGACGTAATAATCTTCCACCCCTCCAGGCATATAATTTGTCAGCTTCCAAATTTCAAAAAATATTTTTTGAAAAGAAGCGTGCCCCCATAGTCTCGAAATAATTATGGCTTCAAAGATTATCCAGCAATTTAAAACAAAATATATTAAGTGAGGCTCATATGTATCTGGTATATAATTGTGTAACTCTACTCCATCCCAAAGTCTCGATTCACATCCTAGGACACTGTGGGGAACAAAAGCACGCCTCATACACAGTGAGTAGACCTGTATTAATATATGATTCTTAGCACAATTGTGGGACTGGTACACGAGGGATCATTTTACGAAAACCTTTTTATCGCGTATTTAGTGTAAATTGCCACCACGCGTAAATATCAACATTTACAATATTGAACTTTGAATGACTTTTACAGTGCATTATATAATTTATGTATTTGTATAGAGCAATTTAAGCTAATAAAAATATTTTACCTTTCGTCAATAATAACTTCCACCCTTTCCTTAGCTTCTTCAAAAATGCAGTGTTCTAGACATTCTTCAAACATTTTCTTTGACCATTTTTGAATATCCGCCGTCTTCATTTTTACTTTGATAATAATATGGCGTTCTAAGGGAGTAAAATCTATGATCTCGAGCCGTCCAAGGTTTGAGTTTTGTAAAATTCCATTCAAATCTCCACTGTTTTGAAGTTTTTCACACAAGTTTTTCAGTTTGTCTTGTTCAAACTTCCTTCTATCTTTATCTATTATTTCAGCTTTAACACCTGCATTGAAAATTTCAGATACCTTACATATCCTATCCTAATACTTTACCAAATACCAGTAAGTAATTGTTTACTTTGTAAATATAGATGTTACATCAACGTTTTATAATTCAGGGAATTGAAAACTATACAGATTGTTATAGATAGTTTTCAATTTCCAAAATTGCAAATACTTAATGTAACAGGTTATTTTGAAAGAATATTAATTAGAACTTCCTAGAATCAACAAAATTTCATGTTATATATTCTAAATATTTGAATGATTATTCTAAATTGATTAATGTAATTTAACTTTTCTTTATTTACGTAAATTAAGTAAAGAACTTAACTTTCTAAAATATTTTGGAGCTGTATTTTCTGTGGACAGGTTAACACACTATAAATATATCAGTGAAATAAACTGTGAAATTCTTTCTTTTCTCAGTCCTATTTGTAATTATTTTTCTTCACATTAGTATGACATTTTGATATGTCTTTTAGATTAGATTTGTTGTTACGATTTGTAATTTCATTTACTCTGTATCGACTTGGGTTATCTTTTCATTGTCACAAAAGCAATGACAGACATATAGCTAACTGACTTTCACCTTTACATCTTTGTTAATCTAAGTCATTAGCTCAAAACACATCAAAAGGAATTATCGAATAAGCTCTTTAGTTTCTTTAACAACTCCTCCTGATTGGTCAAAATTCAATTCTGATACCAAGTCTGAATGGATTGTAACATTAGAAATTCAAGATCAATTTGGCAACTGAATAATAAACATCGTGAACCTAATATCAGAATTGCTTCTATTTTCCAAATAGGTAAGCTTGGAATTTTACACTTAACTTTTATGAATTCAATGTTAATGTTATTCACACTTTTTGCATTCAGTTTGTTTCACAATATGAATTTCTCTTAGTTCTCAATTTATTATCTGAGTCTACTGGAATTTTAGTTTCGTGACTTTAGATCATTTGTAAACTTTAGGTCTTAAAGAAAATACTTTAAGAATTCATTATAATTGGTAACAGGTTAATTGTATTCCTTTTAAGTAACTTCCATTAATTAGAAATGTAATTATATGTTGTTTGTAGTTTATAAGTTGAAACTTTGAATGATTTGCACTGGAGCTTTGTATTGTGCAGACCTTATACTATGTAACTGATATACATATTGTCGTCTTTTACTTGATAAAGGCCAAGTGCCCGAAAATTTGTGAAATTTGAGTGTTTTTCTATTTTTATTCATACTGATACTTTCCTTTGGAGGACATTAAATTTTATAGGAATTACTTAAAAACTCCTGTGGGCAATATGTGTATAGACGACCTTTTGTTAAAAATTTGCACTGGAGCTTTGTATTGTGCAGACCTAATACTATGTAACTGATATACATATTGTCGTATTTCACTTGATAAAGGCCAAGTGGCCAAAACTTTGTGAAATTTGAGTGTTTTTCTGTTTTCTAAAGATATAGTCAAGATTAATTTTTTGAAACCTACACAAAATCAAAGATATAAGGTCACTATTTAACGTTCAAGGTACTATTGGGTACTCTTTGTCACAATGAATCTACATGCAAAACATCAAAATGTTCAAAGTATATAGCCCACGTTTTCTTTCAAAAGATGCCACCAACGCCATCGGGGTGTCATTTTGTCCTGGGAAGCTAGAATCACATGGATTGATGAGAGTGACATGAGTGTGTTTGTGTCTACACATATTTTATTCTTATTGAATTGTTTTAATAAAGGGCTACTTACTTAATTCTATTTCCTCTTCCTCTGTAGATGGATTGTCCGTTGCCATCTTATTTCTTGTTTTCCTTTCATCAGTACTTGCTATCAATAATGCAGAATAATCAGTATTTTCAAATCATTTAACGGATAACATTTAATAATATCAACTGATGAAGTCTAATTGACAGAAACGATATCGTCTTGAGCATTATAACTTTGGTAGTATGTTTATAATATTTATAACCACTAGGTCGTTGCCACTGCTGGTGGACCGTTTGAGTCACCCGAGGGTTATACATAAACCTTAGTACCTGGTATTTCGGTACCAGTGTTCATCTTATACTAAAGTAATATTTGGCACTGTTAACATCATTAAATTCAAATTTTTTTCCTAAAGCTAAGATAGTCATTTTTAACAGTGGGGTTACTCTTAGACGGATTTTGGCTATACTTTTAGAGATATTATTTGGCCTTGTATAATACCACTTTATCTTTAGGAAAAATACACATAACTTTTAAATTGGAGCTCAACTGATGAAGTCTTAATTGACAGAAACACGATATCGTCTTGAGCATTATAACTTTGGGTGTATGTTTATGATATTTATAAACCACTAGGTCGTTGCCACTGCTGGTGGACCGTTTGAGTCCCGAGGGTATACATAAACCCTAGTACCTGGTATTTCTGGGTACCAGCTGTTCATCTTATACTAAAAAAAAAAAAAAAAAAAGTAATATTTGGCACTGTTAACATCATTTAAATTCAAATTTTTTTCCTAAAGCTAAGATAGTCATTTTTAACAGTGGTTTACTCTTAGACGGATTTTGGCTATACTTTTAGAGGATATTATTTGGCCTTGTATAATACCACTTTATCTTTAGGAAATACACATAACTTTTAAATTGGAGCTCAACTGATGAAGTCTAATTGACAGAAACGATATCGTCTTGAGCATTATAACTTTGGTAATATGTTTATAATATTTATAACAGTGATAATATGAATGATAGTTAAAATGATTTACCAGTAAAAATAATTAAACACCAACCGAAATATAAATATTGGATTATCTCTAGGGAACATAATGTAACGGTAAGCTCAAGCTTTGAACTATAATGTCCAACAAAACTTCAGTTTATAGATATTTGGCTATACTGTAGGTATAACAGTGATAATAAGAATGATAGTTAAAATGATTTACCAGTAAAAATAATTAAACACCAAACCAAAGATAAATATTGGATTATCTCTAGGGAACATAATGTAACGGTAAGCTCAAGCTTTGAACTATAATGTCCAACAAAGTTCAGTTCATAGATATTTGGCTATACGCTTAGTAGTAGAACAGCATGTATTATCAAATCGGGATAGGTCTATATTACCAGCAAAGTATGTAAACTAATGCAGTGACCTAGTGTAATATTGAATAGCTCCAATGACCTTTAAACTTAACATACCTATTGACATACAACAGTTAAATAGTTTATGATTTTTAGATTAAAAACTACAGGACTATTTCATTACTATATAGCCATTTTGATTTCGCTGAGAGCCTGAAACATTGCTTCCAGGAATAAATTAGATTTGAAATGTTTGTAAGATTTATGTTTTTTCTAAATATATATTCTCAATTCTAGAGAGAAAACAACTGTATCAAACATCATTGCTGTATGACCAAATTTTACGGCACTCTACTGTCTGAACTCTTGTATCAGTAGTAATGCTACAGGTTCTTACTAAAATTGTTGACCGTTTATGATTTTGTCATCTCATAAGCGTTTATAAAGATTTTATTAATCAGTTTTGTGATCATTTGGATTGTGAAAAATCACAATCAATTTGGCAACTAAATAATCAACATCACTAACTTAATATCGGGATTGTTTCCAGACAAAAACAGAATTCAGCTTTGCAGAAAAAAATCATGTATAACTATTATAAAAGCCAATACTCTGAAATATTCGCAGACTGAAGTCACACTCAATAGTGCAATAAAAATGTGAAATAGGTATCATTATAGACTTCAGTCCAGATGCTTCAACTGGGCATTTTCATTTGGATAAAAAATTTAAACTTGATAAAGTAAAATTAAAGAAGTACCAATAGATAATATAAGAAATACCTAGTTCAAGATTTATGATTTAATTTTTTCGTTCCTTTTTTTTTAGCTTCAAATGACTTTTCCAGTACATATCATTCAAAGTTAAAGACACAGTTATAGTATGTTTAATGTAGGTAAAATAATGTAAAATGAATCGTCTGTAGTAAGTAAGACGAAAATTCTTCAATCACTCAATTAAATTGAAGTATGGACTCACGGCGGCTGTGAATGGTTGACAGGGAATGCCTACTCCCTCATCACACTTGTTCTCACCTTGGAGTATTCAGAGGTCGGTGTATATTATATTTTCATTTGATTTCGATTAATACTTAGGTACACAGGTATAAAAATTGTGATTTTTAAGTAAAAAAATATTGATATGTCTAAATATGCATTTGAAAGTCACAGCTAGCTAATACCTCTAAAGATATAGTCAAGATTAATTTTTTGAAACGTTCATAAAATCCAAGATATAAGGTCACTACTTAAAGTTCAAGGTACCATTGTGTACTCTTTGTCGCAATGAATCTACATGCCAAACATCAAAGTACCTATACCTGTATAGTTCAAGATATATAGTTGATTTTTTTTCAAAAGATGCCACCAACGCCATTGGGGTGTCATTTTTGTCCTGGAAAGCTAGAATCACATGGATTGATATTAGTGACATGAGTGTGTTTGTGTGTTTGCGTCTGCACATATTTTATTCTTATTGAATTATTTTAATAAAGGGATGCTTACTGATTTCCTTTTTCTCTTCCTGTGTAGGTGGATCGTTCGTTGCCATCTTAGGTATTGTTTTGCTTACATCATCACCTGTTATCAATAATGCAGAATAATCAGTATTTTCAAATAATTTAACTGATAACATTTAATAATAACATTGTTTATAACAGTGATAATATGAATGATAGTTAAAATGATTTACCAGTAAAAATAATTAAACACCAACCGAAATATAAATATTGGATTATCTCTAGGGAACATAATGTAACGGTAAGCTCAAGCTTTGAACTATAATGTCCAACAATGTTCAGTTCATAGATATTAAGCTATACGCTTAGTAGTAGAACATCATGTAATATCAAATTGGGATAGGTCTATATTACCAGCAAAGTATGTAAACTAATGTAGTGACCTAGTGTAATATTGAATAGCTCTGCTCCAATGACCTTTAAACTTAACATACCTATTGACATACAACAGTTAAATAGTTTATGATTTTAGATTAAAAACTACAGGACTATTTCATTACTATATAGCCATATTGATTTCGCTCAGAGGTTGGACCATTGCTTCCAGGAATAAATTGTATTTGAAATGTTGGTAGCATGTATGCTTTTTCTAAATATATATTGAAAATTGTGTTATAAAAAACAACTGTATCAGATATCATTGCTGTATGATCAAATTCGACGCCACTCTAGGGTCTGAACCCTTGTATCAAGAGTAACGCTACAGATTCTTTCTTAAGTTGTTTACCGTTTATGATTTTGTCATCTCATAAGCGTCTACAAAGATTTTGTTAATCATTTTCGTGATCATTTGGATTGTAAAAAATTACTATCAATTTGGCAACTGAATAATAAACATCGCTAACTTAATATCGGGATTGTTTCCAGACAAAAACAGAATTCAGCTTTGCAGAAAAAATCATGTAGAGCTATCATAAAAGCCAATTACCTCAAATATTCGCAGATTGACTTCACACTCAATAGTGCAACAAAAAGTGCGAAATAGGTATCATGATACACTTCAGTCCATATGCTTCAATTGGGCATTTTAATTTATATAAAAATTTTAAACTTGACAAAGTAAAATTAAAGAAGTACCAATAGATAATATAAGAAATACCTATTCTTATGATTTAATTTTTTCCTTCCTTTCTATTTTGCTTGAATTGACTTTTTCAATACATATCATTCAAAGTTAAAGACACAGTTATAGTATGTTTAATGTATGTAAAATAAAGTAAAATGAATCGTCTTTAGTAATTAAGACGAATACTCTTCAATCACTCAATTAAATTGAAGTATGGACTCACGGCGGCTGTGAATGGTTGACAGGGAATGCCTACTCCCTCATCACACTTGTTCTCACCTTGGAGTATTCAGAGGTCGGTGTATATTATATTTTCATTTGATTTCGATTAATACTTAGGTACACAGGTATAAAAATTGTGATTTTTAAGTAAAAAAATATTGATGTCTAAATATGCATTTAAAAGTCACAGCTAGCTTATATCTCTAAAGATATAGTCAAGATTAATTTTTTGAAACGTTCATAAAATCCAAGATATAAGGTCACTACTTAAAGTTCAAGGTACCATTGTGTACTCTTTGTCGCAATGAATCTACATGCCAAACATCAAAGGTTACCGGGGGGGGGGGGGGGGGGGGGGGGGGGGGGGGGGGGGGGGGGGGGGGGGTATACTGTATAATCCAAGATATATAGTTGATTTTTTTTTTCAAAAGATGCAACCAACGCCAAGGGGGTGTCATTTTGTCCTGGGAAGGGGGGGGGGGGGGGGGGCTAGAATCACATGGATTGATGAGAGTGACATGAGTGTGTTTGTGTGTTTGCGTCTGCGAGAGCATATTTTGGTATTCTTATTGAATTGTTTTAATAAAGGGATGCTTACTGATTTCCTTTTTCTCTTCCTCTGTAGATGGATCGTTCGTTGCCGTCTTAGTTTTTGTTTTGCTTACATCATCACCTGTTATCAATAATGCAGAATAATCAGTATTTTCAAATAATTTAACTGATAACATTTAATAATAACATTGTTTATAACAGTGATAATATGAATGATAGTTAAAATGATTTACCAGTAAAATAATTAAACACCAACCGAAATATACATATTGGATTATCTCTAGGGAACATAATGTAACGGTAAGCTCAAGCTTTGAAATATAAGTCCAGCAAATTTCAGTTCATAGATATTAAGCTATACGCTTAGTAGTAGAACATCATGTAATATCAAATTGGGATAGGTCTATATTACCAGCAAAGTATGTAAACTAATGTAGTGACCTAGTGTAATATTGAATAGCTCTGCTCCAATGACCTTTAAACTTAACATACCTATTGACATACAACAGTTAAATAGTTTATGATTTTTAGATTAAAAACTACAGGACTATTTCATTACTATATAGCCATATTGATTTCGCTCAGAGGCTGAACCATTGCTTCCAGGAATAAATTGTATTTGAAATGTTGGTAGGATTTATGCTTTTTCTAAATATATATTCACAATTCTAGTAGAGAAAACAACTGTATCAGACATCATTGCTGTATGACCAAATTCGACGCCACTCTACGGTCTGAACCCTTGTATCAAGAGTAACGCTACAGATTCTTACTTAAGTTGTTTACCGTTTATGATTTTGTCATCTCATAAGCGTCTACAAAGATTTTCGTGATCATTTGGATTGTAAAAAATTACTATCAATTTGGCAACTGAATAATAAACATCGCTAACTTAATATCGGAATTGTTTCCAGACAAAAACAGAATTCAGCTTTGCAGAAAAAATCATGTAGAGCTATCATAAAGCCAATTACCTCAAATATTCGCAGATTGACTTCACACTCAATAGTGCAACAAAAAGTGCGAAATAGGTATCATGATACACTTCAGTCCATATGCTTCAATTGGGCATTTTAATTTATATAAAAATTTTAAACTTGACAAAGTAAAATTAAAGAAGTACCAATAGATAATATAAGAAATACCTATTCTTATGATTTAATTTTTTCCTTCCTTTCTATTTTGCTTGAATTGACTTTTTCAATACATATCATTCAAAGTTAAAGACACAGTTATAGTATGTTTAATGTATGTAAAATAAAGTAAAATGAATCGTCTTTAGTAATTAAGACGAATACTCTTCAATCACTCAATTTAATTTAAGTATGGACTCACGGCGGCTGTGAATGGTTGACAGGGAATGCTTACTCTGTCATCACACTTGTTCTCACCTTGGAGTATTCAGAGCTAGGTGTATATTATAATTTCATTTGATTTCGATTAATACTTAGGTACAAAGGTATAAAAATTGTGATTTTTTAAGTAACAAAATATTGATATGTCTAAATATGCATTTAAAAGTCACAGCTAGCTTATATCTCTAAATATATAGTCAAGATTAATTTTTTGAAAAGTTCATGAAATCCAAGGTCACTATTTAATGTTTAAGGTACCATTCTGTACTCTTTGTCGCAATGAATCTACATGCCAAACATCAAAGTACCTATACCTGTATAGTTCAAGATATATAGCTGATTTTTTTTCAAAAGATGCCTCCAACGCCATGGGGGTGTCATTTTGTTCTGGAAAGCTGGAATCACATGGATTGATGAGAGTGACATGAGTGTGTTTGTGTGTTTGCGTCTGCAATATTTTATTCTGATTGAATTGTTTTAATAAAGGGATGCTTACTGATTTCCTTTTTCTCTTCCTCTGTAGATGGATTGTTCGTTGCCGTCTTAGTTTTTGTTTTGCTTACATTAGTACCTGGTGTAAATAATGCATAATAATCAGTATTTTCAAATTTAACATACCTATTGACACAACACAGTTAAATAGTTTATGATAGTTAGATTAAAAACTACAGGACTATTTCATTACTATATAGCAATATTGATTTCGCTCAGAGCCCGAAACATTGCTTCCAGGAATAAATTGTTTTTGAAATGTTAGTAGGATTTATGCTCTTTCTAAATATATATTCCCAATTCTAGTAGAGAAAACAGCCGTATCAGACATCATTGCTGTATAACCAAATTTGAAGTCACTTTACAGTTTGAGTCATTAATTTTACAGTTTTTTAAAAGGCTTTGTTTTCTTTGTAACAGTGTATCGGTGCGTTGGTAAAGAAGAACTGTTCAAATTTAGACTACTTATAGCTAGCAGTTTTGGTTCCATCCATTGGTCCAACAGTTTCTAAGAACCACGGAGTTCCCAATCTGTGTTTCCCTAACCGTAAAAAAGCTTCTTACCAAGCTTAAACATGTTTGGCAAAGTAGTTTACAAGAAGCTAAAAATGTTCAATTGTTTACGGACGGCGAATTCAAATGTTTACGGACGCCGATGAATAAAGACCGACGGCATAAGGTCATCTGTATGACTCAAATGACTTAAAACAAATATCAAATGACTTAAAACACATATCAAATTAACAATTAATATTTTTGCAATTTTTCTATATCTGTCTGAGCGATGATATCCAATCTAAAGACTGAAAAATGAAATTACTTCAGATGCCATCGATGAAAAGCCTTCCGAAATGTTGGCTTGGTCCTTTATCTGGCGGTATTGTTTTCATTCTGCAATTGAATAAAATAACATAATAATGAAACTTGTAATACATGTAATAACATCATGGAGTTCTCTTAGAATCATTAAGCAAGCTGGTGCTCAATTACACACTATACAAGACAAATGCAAAGAATTATCAGCCACAATCCACAATTAATATTTTGACATAAAGAAAAAAGGTGGGCGGGACCTTTAGATTAGACAAAAGTTTGCCAACTCTGCATTTTTTTGATATTTTTGTCCACATAGATGCATGTGACATTGACCTTTTTGAAATCTTATCACAATGACCCACAGATACTTCATTACAACTTTCTCATATATGTTTGTATACAATAAATCAATCAGTTTTGAGTTAAACAGCAATTTACCATAAAAACTGTGCATCATTTTCATTCAAAATCTTGTATACATATTGACTTAAACTACAAAATTCAAACGGAGTTTATTAAATGTTCACGAGAAGATTTTTAAAGAAGTACCAAATATTTTTTATTGGTAATTTTTGGCCCGTTTAGGGTTATCGGCGAGTACCAGTCATTTATGTTGTAAAAATGAAGCTTGTTTCTAGAAGAATGCTTACTCTCAAATGTGTCTAAAATCTACATGATAGTAGTTTTGAGAATTTGTTCAAACAGAAAAAATTATCGACCGGATGGACCATGAGGGGTGGCATACTAAACCAGGGGATCCACTGGAGCTATATCACTCACCTGGATTTAAACTAAACAACTGATTATTAATGTAAAATTTATATATATATATATATATATATATATTATATATATATTATAAGTATATATTATATATATATATATATATATGTTGGTGTGTGTAATGTGTGTGTGTGTGTGTGTGTGTGTGTGTGTGTGTATTCTAACAATTGATCTGAACGTAACCACATAATGGGAGCACACAATGTGCAGCATATCAACACTATCTGACATCTATTTGTACAGATTGTCTTGTGAGATGACTTGTGTACTTATTTGCCGTAGTGTCCACTCAGTCTCCCATACACATTGTATCTCGTGCCTATAACTTCAGTTCTGACCTAAGTGCATTATCGTATACTGTAAGTGGTTTGTATGTCGTGCCTGTATAATAGTGTAAAAACTTAAACTTCCATCTCTGTGCATTATCCTATAAGTTGTTTGGATGCCGTACTTTTATGATACGGTAAATCACACCAAAATCAAAAGAATCTACATTTAGATCACCGAACATTCAAGTAAGCTTAAATTATTATAACATTTTATCTGTCGTCGGTCCCTTAACTCTTCTCTGATACCTATGATGGGACTTTAATGAATTTTACAGAAAGCAGGTACTCAACATATTCTACAAAGTTTTATTTCTGTCGGCAAAATAAGTTCATGAGTAAATCCAGTGTTGAAAAAAATAGGTTTCAGGGATTCCCTTTTTGAAAATATCCCCCAAAACCAATCCATGGATTTCAAAACTAATTGTCCCTGAGTGATCACCATAGATTTAAAATATAGGTCACCATAGATTTAAAATTTGGTATGTTGTTATTTTAGAAATCCGAAAACAACTGTTTGATGCCTTGGCCTATTTTCCAAGAAATTTTGTCAGATTCATTCTTTTTTGTATGATATTTTTAATTCCCTCCCTACTGCATCGAAATCTTAAAATATAGCAGAACAACTAGGGGCCCAAAAATGGGACATAAGGAGGCCTTTAATGAGAGTTAAGTTTTATTCAGATGGTTTATTACTTAACAATAATACTCATTTTGCATGCATATATTATATCTATAAAAAGTTCTTATCTAAGTATCACTGATACAAAGTTTCAAGGTCATAGGGTAAAAGATAAAAGGTCAGGGTCGCCGATACCTAGGTAGACATTAATATTTTAGACATCTCACATTTTTTAAAAATTCAGCCAAGAACAAATTGGCCATTTTAAGCAAACTACAACTACCCACTTGATTGGGTTTGCAAATAAAAAGGGCTAGTACCAATAGGGGCTCCGACAAGAGAAAACATTCATACATGTTAACAAAGTTTAACAATCTTTTTCTCATGAACTAATGTTTATATTTCATTGCTAAGTGAAAATTTAATTTAAGTTTAAGTTTGCAAATTAAACCCAAATTTGTTCATAAACGGGCCAAAAAGGACACTTTATATGAAAAGGGTTTAGTTTTATGAAAACGATTTATAAACTCAAAAATGAAATATTTCTTTGTATACAAAATTAAATGAAAAAAGTTTCTACGAATCATCTAAGGATCATTGTGACAAAGTATCAATTTCATCAGGTCAAAGGTCAAGGTCACAAGCATGTAGGTTTATATTAAATTTTCCCTTTTTCTTTATTCCTCACACATTTTGGATTTCTACCCCCCATTTTAACAAAGTTTCAAAAGAGACCAAATTGAGCAAACATTGGTACATCTTGAAAACTCTTCTTTTCACGAACAATGTTTGTGATACAGACACAGGTTTTTTTACACTTGTCGTGTGCGTCTAATTCATTTAAGTGTCTATAATAGTCGAACTATATGAAGCTAATGTCGTATGTTGGCCAAATATACAGGGTCACCCTATTTAAAAAAACATGAACAAATATAACGGATAATATTTTCCTTTAAACAGACCGATATGTTTAATAAGATTTATCAAACTAAATTTCTCGTTAACTGTAATGTCAGATATTGATTTAATGTAAAATAATGTTGACATATATGACTTGATGACTTGGATATAATTACAAAAACTCAAAGCAATATGAATTATCGAGGCTATATTTTAAAATTCCAAGTTCAAACCACGCCCACCTTATAACGTTTTCATTTTCTGATTTATATGTGTCGTCTGCAGAATATTACATTGTGGGGGGAAAATTAGTCATACTTTTTTATATGAAAAACAGACCCGATGCGTTTGTCGTGCATCTAGAATGGCTTCTTGGGACAAATGAACCGAGTGAGATAATCTTTAACCGCCAACAGCCCTAGCACTCGGCTCTTACCGGACTTTTATCTGTTAAATTTATATATACTTTAAGAGATAAAAATGTGATATTTTTGACAGGATAAACAGATCCTAGATTAATATCTGAGAATTCACACATACATTTTGAACCCCTACACACACACACACACACACACACACACACACACACACACACACACACACACACACACACACACATGGCGTTAGTTACTTCGATTTTGTTTTCATTATGAAAAAATGGTATACTCAACCCCCTCCCACATGGAAAATCAATGGATCCGCCACTTTATAAACATTTGATTGCTAGTCTTGCTAGAAATGATATTATTTAGCCAAATCCATCTTAGAGTAGCCACTAGACAAAAGCCTGAAATGCCAGGTAGATTTATGTATATTCTCTTGAACACAAACGGTCCATCAGGAGTGGCAACGACATAGTGGTTATAAACATTATAAATATTATAAACATACTACCAAAGTTATAAACATAATATCAAAGCTGTAATGCTCAAGACGATTGTTTCTATTAATTAGACTTCATCATTTGTGCTTCAATTTAAAATACATGTTTATTTCTTATATTTTATAACTTTGGTATTTCCGAAATAGCTGGAATATTTTACCATCAAAATACTTCGAAAGGTCAAATCTGCATACAACCTCTGTTCGATGGTCATAAAGAATCAGAAGTCCAAGATTTTGTCACAAAAATACATAGATTTAGCGAATTCATCTTGATTTTCAGAGGTCATTGTTTGTCCTTTTGTATCTATATCCTGGACACCTTAAAGATTTTAATTATATTTTGGTATCCGAGAGTTTTTATATTGACATACAATAAGAAATCCGATATATACTTAGACATAAAATCTTTAACTCTTTTATTAAATCTTTAATATTTTATGAAAAATGTCTGAGAAACCCAGTTTCCCAACTGATTAATCCAACCTTACTATTTGTATATGCATATCACACTGGACCTAACCTTATCTTCTGAAAGTGTATAGAAATATAAGATTTTTATGCTTGTGTATAGATCTAATTTATTATTGTTATCGAGTATAAGTAGTAAACGTAAAAAAAATCGAAATATATATCACAGCCAATGCCCCTCTAAGTGAGGGTATTATATTATACATCCAGAGACCGAATATTTTTGGTCTGAAATGCGAGGTGGTCTCCTAAGAGTGGTGATGAACTATTTTTTAAAAAAGTAGGGACATCTTTTTAAGAACTGAAAACATTTGCATATATACAGTAGGTGTAGCCTAATAAATCGTAACACAAAAAATGAAGATCTGCCTACCTGAATTGTGTCCTACGTTCAGCGGAGTACTGAAAATGTCTACACTGATAAGTTGTTTTATATCATCTTAATAAGTAAATAACACGTGACTAAGTGCTGAAACCAATCCTATCAACAAAAAGTCGTTTCTCTTCAATCAAGTCAAGAAATGAAATGCAGAAAGTGTCACGTGAATAAATTATCAAATGAGTTTCCTCTGGAGACTGTAAACGAAAAATGTATACACCCTCCATTTATCTGATTTGCTGTAAGTATTAGATGATAGGTATATAATATCCATTTTGTTTGAATTCGAAAATAACCCTTACTAATAAATATATGATGTTAACGTTGCGTATATAAATCTTTCTTGCAGTTTTGTGTCCCTTGGTTTGTGTGTGTATGTGTGTGTGTATGCGTGTGTCTGTCTGTATGTATATGTGTGTGTATATGTGTGTTTGTGTGCGGGTATATGTGTGTACTTATGTGTGTGTGTGTGTGTGTGTGTGTGTGTGTGTGTGTGTGTGTGTGTGTGTGTGTGTGTGTTTAACCTTTTAAAAGCTGAAGTTTTTCGAAAACTTCTTTTTTCCATGTTGTTTCCCATTTTTTCTGTAAATTTGACGAAATTGTATGAAAATTAAAGTAGCATTTTAATGCGGAAGTCACACAATCCATACAGATACCAACAAAAGTCTACTCATTTGCATATAAACTAGACAGATAAAAAAGATCACAGGCTAACATTGGATAGCACGGGTAGGTACGGAGAGATTCAAGTGCGCTATATTATCGTTTAAATAGATCTTTTATCATTAAATATACAATTCTCTTATGTCACATTTATACTGCTTTTAGATAAAGAAACTTTATGCACTTAATCCAATTATGACAAACTTATGAAGTGTAAACTAAAGAGAACATTGAGAATAAATCATGTGAATATTGAATTGACTTTTTTTTTCGATTGGTCATAATAGTATTCAACTTCAGAGAAATGCGGGCAGAATAACTTCCGGTTTAGCATTTTATCGGTCAGAGACAACTAAATAGTTTTCCATAAGCGACATTGTTAACTTTTGTCCGTATATCTCATCTTTTGAGCGAGTTTTGACCTATAAATTATACATGCCTCTGTTTGGCAACAACAATAAAAACATAGATTCGACCATCTTGTTTTTCTGTCACGTGTGCATATTTCAACCTACAAAAGTTTCAACTTCCAGCAGTGAATGGCCAGTGAAATAATTCAAGTACTTTTCATGAAACTGTCTCTTATTAATTAAAAAACCTGCAAATATAACTCTTATTCAGCATTTTAATTCTTCATAAATTATTTTGTCGTGATAAGATATAACAAATTACATGTATTTTCAATGATGACGTCTGTACCAATTGTGGCGAG